>OZ023312.1:69116586-69509086 GCA_964007375.1 Ophion obscuratus | reverse complement strand
TTTAACTGATAACCAATTTAATTGTAACCTATGTGATGTGATGTGCTCATGTTTGCGTAAATCGAAGGGGAAGCGAATGCAACAATTTAAGAGTTTCTAAAGCTTGACATGTAGGGAATCAGTAACATCATTATATACAGTTGAACAGTAGTCGAACTTTGGAAAGATTGAAGAAGAAAGCAGATGAGCTTTTACGTTTGAGGAAATTAAGTTTCGATGATATTTCTGTTTATGTAAAACTGCGTGTACATCGCGACAAACAGTTGCGACCTGCTTGTTCTACGTAAGGGTGGAGGTTATAGTGAGGCCCCGGTTTCGAGATTCCGTCGAGGCAAGTCGAAAACATCTGTCGAGGACGCAAACGACCCATGTGTTCTGGAACCGTATGTAAAATCCGACTTCACGAAAACATTTTTTCTCTCTATAATTCTGTTCTTTGACTCAAAATATAAATTTTCATGAAGGTTTTGAGTAAATAAAAGCGAAAATGGACGTGATAACCAGTGATCAGGTTAGGGCGTCTCTTCGTCCTGGCAATTCGAATCATGAACCCGATATTTCCGAAAAATGTAGACCGGAGTTTCGGCACTTATTACGGTTCACCCGTTTTTGAGCTCTCTTGTATTTCTTCCGAGTTGTGAATATGTTATGCGGGTGACAATTGACGCTGTCACTGCATTGACGATAAGCGATATCCAATGAAAGTTCCGCTTCAGTATAGACTTTTCGGTATATACCTCATTTCTCATCGAATCTCGCGCATCACTCATCCGGTATCGCGTACAGTGTGCCAAGTCCACCAATAAGAATTCACCTTTACGTTTGTATTGAAATAGATGCGAGGACAAGAGGATTTGTGATTGGCTGTTATAAACCAATTCGGGCGTCACGTCCTGCGAGAAGGCATCAAGAGACGCGGCAGCGTCTTGACGCCAAGTAATAAAAAAAAAAAATTTTACGCCACTGATCGATGCCACCGATCTCGACGCCACTGACCGACTGACGACACGCCGCGACTCTTTATACAGTAAGTTGGGCTCTAGCAGACGACGTTTTAACTTTGTTCCGATATTACGCGAAAACGCGGCAACAAATCGAAAATCTAATGACAGTTTACCAATGTAATGTGATTTTTTCCTATCGATTTTGTTCGGGCTGTTTTTCGATTTGTCCACTCAATCTGGGGATCTCATAATTTACGGCCGAATTTTCGGGTGACTTTTTACCCCAAAAATTCTTCAACACTCGTCCATTGTCTTTCATTGAATGAAATAAAGTCGTTGGCTCATATCGTAAACATAACACATACGCCGTTCTGTGAATTGATTAACACTTTAGCGCAACAGGCACAGCAACGCCACCGCTCTCTCGAACGGCACGACTCGAACTACACCCTGCTTGCAATATATATATATATATGTATTGTAATACAGTCGCGTTGACAGCTCGAGTAACCAAACACGGTTAGTCGAGCGTGGATGTGAAAAAATAAAACAAACGGCTCTTATTAGAGCCAAAAATTTATTTAACAAAGGTTCACGTCGTTCAAATTTAGGTGTAGAT
Organism: Ophion obscuratus; assembly: GCA_964007375.1. NCBI lineage: Eukaryota > Metazoa > Arthropoda > Insecta > Hymenoptera > Ichneumonidae > Ophion > Ophion obscuratus. The sequence continues at coordinate 69,507,523 of OZ023312.1, read as the reverse complement.
TATTTATTTGATCCTAACATGCGTATATTAGCCGTGGCGCTCGCGCGGAAACCGTCGGAGAAACAGCGAGGACGATACGCAAATAGATACAGAGTAAGTTAAAAACAAGAATGTGCTCATTTCTTTCACTTGCTTATATAAAATCATTAAAAAATTTGCAGACAGACGTGCATGTGTAGCTTTTGTGTGCCCTGAGAGCATAACCTAGCTTCTATATGTCATTACCAATTTGTGTGTTCATAACCTCGTTCCATTAACATTTTATGAACATATCTTCAACATTTTCTGAACAGAATTTTGTCATAGACGATGAAGTTTTTTTTTTTGTAGAAAATGCATTCGGCTCTGTAGAATTTATATTGATGCAGAGCTTGACAATTATTTTGCCTGAAATATTATTCATCGCTGAAAAATCTCTCATGAGAAATAAAGGTCTTGTGCAACACGATATATAAACCTAGATCCCCTACGGCGTCCAATAGAACATGTAAAATAGAACGCCATTACACGACCATTCCAAGTTCTTGCGAATTTTGTTCATACGAACCCGTGATCAAACATACAGGTATCGAATAGGCAGCCTAATTAACATACATGCGATGCAATCGACACCTGTATATTTGATCACGGGTTCATACGAATAAAATTGGTGCGAACCTGTGATTGTCGCGTAATCGTGTTCTAGGACAACACCTAATGTTTGGCTCGATCTCACAGACTCAAGCCTGACAGCGCTTTCATATGCCTCGCCATTATTTTCATACTGTGGTGATCACCATATTTCATTGTTGCGGCTGCACAATCTATGTCTACATGGAACGATGATAGTCCGCCATTTCCGAGAAATCTTCGAGTGCCGCACCTGCATCGAAGACTTTCCTTGGTTATGTCGTTCAACGCCTTGAAGTTTATCGCCCCAAGTGCGCTCAATGTGTCAAATACTATGGAAAGCCAAACTTCAGATACTCCATGTCACTCGATGCCTCGAATCGAGCAACATTTGGGCATGAAACCCTTTTCCGGTACGGAGAGCGACAACGAAACCTTTTGACATTTTTCCAGCTTGACATAACATAAAAATGATTAAAACATGAATTTTAGCATTTTTCATAAAATGAAAAGGCCTTAGAACTATTGTGCCATCTGGCCAAGGAAGGCCAGATTGTGAATGATTGTGCGCTTTTTAATGTTAACATGAAAGTGTGATTGAAGCTGCATATTTTATGTGTTACGTGATTATCGGCTATTATGTAAATTTAAAATAAGATGATTGTCAACAAAACCTTTTTTTGTCAGACCGGCTTTAGTTTTAATTTACTGTAAAACAACCTAAGATTTCTTGAATAAAAATCCTGAAACTGAGTATAAATGTGTGATAATAATTTCTCTAATTTCTATTGTGCCAAATTAAATATGGTTAATGAAACTGAATTGATTACATTTATCAAACATTTGAAACGTAGAGACCCTCAAACTTTTATTAATAGTCACATATAGGTGACTGGGTAAAAAAAAATATTTTACATTTTTTAGTACATTAAATAAAAGCTTGTCTAAAAGAAAAGTTTTTTTTATATACAAATTTTCCGTACCAATCTGACTGTGTTAAATGAAAAAAAAGAAAAACCGCGTTTCGAAAATATATGGTTCTGCACTTTAAGGTATTTCTTTCACGAACCCGAATATTTAACAAATAACTGATTTTCGTCTATTATTTTTACACGGTGTTTACATTCCTTTATTCAACCGAATTCATTTTGAACGATAAATGTCAATTGTCTAAAAGAAAGAAAAAAAAGATGAGTTCTCTTTGAAAATGAGCTTTATTGAAAGTATGGCCCGGCCACGGTGACCATTGGCATTGAGACATGTGTGCCATTAAGCCTTCATGCGACGTTGGCTCGCTCCACCTCTCCGTTTCGTCGCTGGGAGAAAAACTGACGTCTTCATTTACATAAAAGTCAATATTTAATAAATGCCGTAGACGGATCATTTCATTTTTGGGTGACAATTTTGTTAATATACTGAATGATTTGACATTTTTTCATAACATCCTTAACATTTTTTACACTATTCCGCGTGTAAAACTGCCGATCGGCATGAGTCTAGGCATCTTATGTAAAAACTGTTTGTTGAATTCAAATTTAAAATTAAATTAGGAAATTAAAAATTTAATTCAAAATTATTAAAATCAAATATTAAAATTTGAAGGGTGCATTCAGTATATGTAACGAATCCACTATATAAATTTGAACAAATGGTAACATTTGATCATTTGACCCGAAGCTTCTTATCGATATAAGGAAAGACGTGTATTCTTGAGCAGCCTCCAGCAGGGTAAATGTGACGCGTTATCCAAGTGCATCCGGTTTTTGTTTACAATGAACAAAGCGATTTGCATTCCACTCGCTGAACACGCAAATAAAATAACGCAATGAAGTTGGATTTTCGTAAAATATTTTTATTGATCTCTAGTTTTTTTAATTAAAAGTTTTCTCCTGCTGCAACAAACAAAGCGCAATTCATGAAACATGGAGACGGTATATCAAAAAGTAAAACATTAAGACGTACAGACTTGGGCGTAATTCTATTTATAAATACGAATATGAATTTATTCACATCGTGATTTTCATGTGAATATAAATACAAATGTATTCATACTTCACTTTTTGTATTCACATGCATGCATACAAATACAATTGTATTCACAAATATTCTGAACATACAAATAGATGCACAGAAAAAATTGTGAATATTCACAAAAAAGTGAATATTTACAAAAAATCCTGTGAATTAAAAAAAATACACATCAAAATCTGTGAATGCAAATGTATTCATAAAAAATTGTAAATACAAAAAAATTCACAAAATAAGTTGTGAATTTTTTCATATTTAAGACAAATTAAAATAAAATTCACAATAATTAGATTAAAATTTACACCATTAGTGAGTTCGTACGCATTTTGAGAGAAAACATTGCCTCGAGACAAAGAAATTTTTGCACAAAACTTTTTGTGCGAAAATTCCTTTGCCTCAACACAATGGTTTCTCTCAAAATACATAAGAACTCACTTGTGGCGTAAATTTTAATATAATTGTCGTGAATTCGATTTTAATTTTCTTCAACTTGAGGAAATTCACAACTCATTTTGTGAATTTTTTCATATTTATGATGTAATATTTGGAACTCACTTTTTTTGCAAAAATTTCTTCGCCTCGACGCAATGTTTTCTCTCAAAATACGTAAGAACTCACGTTTGGTGTAACGTGAGTTCTTACGTATTAATCGAATACGTTTTAATCTAATCATTGTGAATTTGATTTTAATTTGTCTTAAATACGAAAAAATTCTCAACTTATTTTGTGAATTTTTTTGTATTTACAATTTTTTGTGAATACATTTGCATTCATAGATATTGATATGAATTTTTTTTAATTCACAGGATTTCTTGTAAATATTCACATTTTTTGTGAATACAGTAGAACCTCGATTATCCGAACCAATTGGGACCGAGACCAGTTCGGATAATCGAAACGTGGGTTATTTGTGACAAGATCATAAACAACAACCTTCTACATAAAAACAGTACAGTACATGTCAAATTTTAATATATATATATGTACTGTTTTTATGTACATACATATATCAGGTGTTAAAATATATATATATATATATATATATATATATATATATATATATATTAAACAGCTGAAAAAAGTCGAATGCCTTTTTTAATATATTTTTTATAAAATCGTCCATTTTTAATTGACGAACGGCCGTAACGCGTTTTTGAGCGGCTAAGTCTCGCAGCCGTTTGAGAAGGAGAAGTTGCATTGGGTTGCTCATTGTTGCTCACGGCAGTGGCAGCGAGCAACAATGTATCTTTCGCGCCAACGTTCGGATAATTGAGGGTTCGCATAATCGAGGTTCGGATAATCGAGGTTCTACTGTATATATTAAACACCTGAAAAAAGTCGAACGCCTCTTTTAATATTTTTTAAATAAAATCGTCCATTTTTAATTGACGAACGGCCGTAACGCGTTTTTGAGCGACTAAGTCTCGCAGCCGTTTGAGAAGAAGTTGCGTTGGGTTGCTCATTGTTGCTCACGGCAGTGGCAGCGAGCAACAATGTATCTTGCGCGCCAACATTCGGATAATTGAGCGTTCGGATAAACTAAGCCATCGTTCGGATAATTGAGGGTTCGGATAATCGAGGTTCTACTGTATTCCCAATTTTTTTCTGTGAATTTATTTGTACACGTTCAGAATATTTGTAAATACAATTGTATTTGTATGCATGCATGTGAATACAAATAAGCGAACTATGAATAAATATTTCACTAATAGGCGTTTGTAAATCACCCTGCAAATACGTCGATTTAATAGTGGAAGGGACTGAAGACTTAAAAAAAAATATTTATAGCATTTGGTAATATACAAGTTTTCAGAAACGACGTGTCCTGTTTTTTTAACTAACTGTTTAAATCTTACCCTTTTAGAATCTTTGAAAAAGCGAAAAAAAATAATACCAAGTAATGAAAAGATATTTGAATTCACTCCTCTTTGAACTGGCGCAGAACGAAAAAAAGATTTTTCCCCTTTCAAAAAGATATGAAATCCCCTTTAAAAACTTTTAAAAAGTAAAAAAAGAACGCCAAGTAACAAAATACCCCCGAAAACATTATTGCTTGTTTGATCATATACAAAATTCTGATTTATCTTGAAATATTTTTTAATTTTATTTAACGAATGCTTTTATTATATTTTTTCAATTAAAATGTACAAAAAAAGTGAAATAACTTTTTATAAAGTAGCCAAGCAAGTTTACTAAAAACGTAAACAAAATTGTTAAACCTTAGAACTAATGTTTTCCTAAATATTTCATTTTTATTTTAAAAATCACATTACTTTTATAACAAAAAATTGGTATTACAATTATATAAAAATACAACGTATTTACCACATAAGTACACTGGAAATGCTGTGCAACGACTTGGCGTGCATGGTTAAGAAAAATAGCTCGGCGAAGGATTTCGTCTTTCCGACTACTTAACTCTCAGGTTGGAAAAACATAGACTGCTGCAATTTGTTATGTAACTGGAAATCAAATTTCGTGATCCCGCAAAGTATGGATCAAATCAGTGATGTTCCCCTAGACGACACGATACGTTAAATCTTTTTTTTTATGCATAATTTAATACGATATATAAAAGTATATTCTTTCTCCTCTATCAGACAACTTTATACATTACATGAAATATATTTCGTATATACTTTTATGTATTGATCCGTCTGTTTGTGTATTGTATCCGTCTCTAAGCCACAGCATCGGCAATTTTAAAATTCGAATTACGGTGCCGTCGTCTTGCTGGTGAAAAACGAAATATCTGAGTATCTCTCCTGATATTCATTGCGCTATATTCGATGGTTTTTCCGAGTACAGTCGAATATTCGTCAATAGTGGATATAACGGAGCTCTGACACGGTCACGTGAATTGTGTGGACCGATATATACACCGATAACACTATATATCAATGTTATCTTGTCCGAATCACACTAGCGCAAGGTGCAGGAAATCGCATTGTTAATAACACTGGCAGTTGATGCGTTGTTACAGGTTATATATATATTGTGTATCTTCCCGAGCTATTTCTCTTAACCATGCACGCCAAGTCGTTGCACAGCATTTCCAGTGTACTTATGTGGTAAATACGTTGTATTTTTATATAATTGTAATACCATTTTTTTGTTATAAAAGTGATGTGATTTTTAAAATAAAAATGAAATATTTAGGAAAACATTAGTTCTAAGGTTTAACAATTTTGTTTACGTTTTTAGTAAACTTGCTTGGCTACTTTATAAAAAGTTATTTCACTTTTTTTGTACATTTTAATTGAAAAAATATAATAAAAGCATTCGTTAAATAAAATTAAAAAATATTTCAAGATAAATCAGAATTTTGTATATGATCAAACAAGCAATAATGTTTTCGGGGGTATTTTGTTACTTGGCGTTCTTTTTTTTACTTTTTAAAAGTTTTTAAAGGGGTTACATATACACTGCCGGCCAAAAGTATGGATACACCTAGAAAGTTTCGCGCCGCACTAAAAGTTTGATATCTCTGTGAAAAAAAAGATATCTGGATTTCCAAGACGACATTTTAAAAGGGACAAATGAAGCTTCACTTTGCGTTTTGGAAAAAAAAATATCGATTTTTTTTAGACCCGGGGCGCCATTTTGAAAATGGCCGTTTTTTTGCTTTTTTGGCTGTTTAAAAACGGCTGCACGTCTTCAGGCCATTTTTTTGGTATTTTTTCCCCAAAGAAACTTAAAAGATAGAGCAATAGCTATAGATTTCTTTTTTTGAAAATTTCGTACAATGTTCTTCACCGAGTTATCGCATTTTTTTTTCTAAAAAAGACAATTTTAAAAAGATGGTGCTGGAATGAGAAAATTGCCAAAAGGAAAAAAAGTTGCGTTATATCGTATTGAATGAAGCAAAAATTTTCAAATTTTTTTTTTCAAAATGTTTTGCTCCAACATTGAATAATTTTTTAAATATTTTTTTCTCCATTTTTAGCCGCACAAAAAAATCCACCTCTTACCTCTTACGTCATCTAAACGCCTTTTTCGTCGAAAAACCCACCTCTGGCTTTCAGCACTGCATCAACGATTCGTGGCATCCGATCGATTAATGAATCCAACTGAGCTGAGCTGAGGGATCTCCTCGCAGCTTGTAGTTTCTGCCACAGATCTTCGGCCGATGTAGGGCAGGTCATTCGTATCTTTCGATCGAGCTCTTCCGAGAGAAGTTCGATGGGGTTTTGGTCGGGTGATTGTGGCGGCCACACCATATTCACGATTTTTTTTCTTGCCTCGTTCTCCAAATATTCTCGACAAAGACGGGAATTGTGTTTTGGATCATTGTCTTGTTGCATGGTAAAACCACGCCCGATCGTTCTTAGCCCCGATGGAATCGCATGATTAATGAGAATTTCTTTATATTCTTCTTTTCTTATTATGCCGTCAATTTTCACAAAGTCTCCGACACCATGACCAGAAAAGCAACCCCACACCATAACGGAGCCACCGCCATGCTTGACAGTTGGTGTCAAACACTGTGGTGCCATTTTTTCCGAAGGATTTCTTTGAACAAAAATGCGTCGACGACTACCGAAGATTAAAAATTTGGACTCGTCCGTCCAGAGTACATTTCTCCACTGAGTGATCGTCCACTTTTTGTGTTTTTTTTTGTTTGCCGGACGCAACAAAGGTTTTGTGACGGCGACACGAAAATTTTGAAAAAAATTCTGCTCGATTCAATACGATGTAACGCAACTTTTTTTCCTTTTGGCAATTTTCTCTAAACCTCAAAGTTTCTCATTTCAGCAGCATCGTTTTAAAATTGGCTATTTGAGAAAAAAAATGCGATAACTCGGTGAAAAAAAATTGTACGAAACTTTCTAAAAAAGGAAACTATAGCTATTGCTCTATCTTTTAAGGTTATTTGAAAAAAATGCCAAAAAATATGTCTTGAAGACGTGCAGCCGATTTTAAACAGCCAAAAAACCAAAAAACCGCGATTTTCAAAATGGCGCCCCGGGTCTAAAAAAATCGAACTTTTTTTTCCAAAACGCACAGTGAAGCTTTATTTGTCCCTTTGAAAATGCTGCCTTGGAAATCCCCATATCTTTTTTCACAGAGATGTTAAACTGTTGTTAAATTTTTCTGGGTGTATCCATACTTTTGGCCGGCAGTGTATGTATTTCGATGTTACTTTATCACAATCGAGAATCGATTAATCGATCGCCAAAAAACCGACAAAATATAATCGATTATTTCACCGAAAACATCGACACCATCAATTGATCGAAAAACATCACCCATCCCTACAGCTTTGTATGCTGACTGCATCGGGTCGGCAAGGTCAGAAGATGTTATGTAATTCAAAACTTAATCTTTGAGGATGCGTTCAAACAGCTTAGAGATCCCCGAGGGGTAAAGAATCGGTCTAGTGTTCGACGGTGATGAGGGAGATATGATTTTGAGCAAGGGACAAACAAACGCCTTTTGCCATTTCGCGGGGAAAGTGCTTAGTCTAATGCAATTGTTGAAAATGTCAACAAGGTTGTTAGCAATTCGAGGCGAGGCATTTAATAAACTAAAAAGAGAAATGACATCTGGACCAGCAGTGAGTTTGGAAGATCTGCGGCTCGATAGATATTCGATAATATATCAGATTATATCGATCGATAATAATTAAAACTAACTCGACTAATTTGTGAGAACGAAACTGAAAAGTAGAAGGAGGTTAATTCAGTAGTCGAAAATAAATTGAGAGGAGATGTGTGCGTCGTTTTAACTACGCCTAGCCGCCTCAGCTTTTTCCATAAACAAGCTGGATCTTTTATAGCGGTCAGTCGTTATTGAAAATAGTCACCTTTAGCTTTGCGTATGACATCCGTGACAAAATTTCGATAGAATCGATGATGAGCGAAGCCTAGGAGACTACTTGCCCACGTAGCTGATCAATATAACCGGTCTGTAGTGCAGATGCGCGATCTTACGGCAGTAGAGAGCCAAGGAGTCGGCGGCTTCGATACTGAAAACATTTTCCAAGGAGCGTGGAGAACCAGCGCATGCGTTAAGGCGAGTAAGAGATCCCATACTAGATTTTCCACATCAACTACAGAATGAACCTGATCTGAAGATTTTAGCTTAGTAAACTTACTTCTGTGGTAAGGGCATAGCGATTTGCGCAAATGAGTTAATGCAACGTCGCGTGAGACGCAAAGAGGTAGTAGTTGTCAATCTAAAGGAATAGGAGAACTCCAGGAGATCATGACCGTTTCTGAATGGACATGTAGATCTGGAGAATGCCAAAACTTTGGACATATCATCGACTAAGATTACATCTAACCAAGCGTCAGTCAAGAAAGCGTGAAAGGCAGCGCCGGTGTCAAGAAAAAAAGAGCGGAAGAAAAGGCAAAGGTATTTACATTCACAGTTGGTTTCAACAGCTTGCAATTCAAATCACCTGTAATAATTATGTTTTTGAACAAGGGAGAGAAATTTAAGAAATTGGTCGAAAAATCGTTAAACGAAAGCTTTTTCGGCCACTCGTCTATGGATGTAAATATAGATAGAACGTACTTTGTCACAATATAGAATCGACAGCATCTTGAAAGATGCTTATTAATATATATTCCAGTGAGTGGGAAAAAAATTCTAGAGGAAGCGAACAAACTTTGAGCTTTGAGAGAACAATGAACATAGACAACAATGCCTCCACCTTCTTTGCCCTCTCTACGGTTGCGTAATATGAAACAGCCATTCTTGTTAACCAGGGAATCATCAATATGAGAGTGCGACCAGGACTCGGCAATTGAAACTACATGATAATTTTGACTAAGAACATGTGATCTGATGTCACGTCCTGAGGGGACGTGGGCATACATCTCCCGCGGTTCCCTCTTTTTAGCCTACGCCTAGCGGGGATGAGGGTGTAAAAGGGAAAGGTGCATGCAAAGATGGGTGTAACGCGGTGACTCGATTAATAAATGAATTGATTTACGCAAGTGACTTGACAATTCGGGGCTTATTATAATTAACTAATTTGGTTAATTCGATTAAATTAATAATACAACAAATATACATAAAATATTTCGCTTACATTTGTCGATGCGTCGTGCTTGCCTCAAGATAGGCTTTGTTGACCCAGGTGTGAGAGCGCATGGGAAATACCAACGTAGTTTTATTGCCGGGTCAACTTTTCGGCATGAAGGATTTTCTTTTGGAGAATGTGTATTTTTGTGGAGTAAGGATTTCGATATTTTCGTGTGTCTTCGTGTGTTGTACGTTCTTATGGCTAAGGATTTTATCATCAACTGCGTTTGAGGGTTGTGTGTAGATATGGTCAAGACCGACTGTGCTCTCGCATGGGAAATTATGCACGACGCTCGCTTCATATCGATATATTTCGTTTCGGCTGTGGTACGCCTAATTCTAAAGAAAATTTAAGGGCCCGTCGAAAAATGAGAATGCGATTATCGTGAACAGTACGGAAACCAATACATTTTCGCAGTTTTCCACGATTTCCATGTGGACTCGGGTAAGCCCGCGTTTTCGCCGGAGTTAAATAAAATAGGAGAGGAAAAAGAAATAGATAGTGCTCTTTCTCACGACGTTACACTGATCAGATCAATGTGCCCTAGTAGTGAGCACGCAATAAGCTGGGCAGTTTTGACAGCGGTGATTGATTGTGAATTGAAAGTGGGTGACAAGGCATGGGGTAAAGATGAAGAAATCTGTACTGGAACTATTAATTGTGATGGTAGTCAAAGATATGCTAGATCGGATTCGTTAGAGATTAAACTGCGAGCTTGGCCATGCGGTTTTCTAAGATATATAGGGCCATTTTTGCCTAGACATATTTAACATCTCGCTCTGAACCTTTGATCTTAATGGCACGCAATAATTTATATGTGTTAGGAGGATGCCTCTCATTTACGAAAATATTGAAGTTTTTCAGAACACTCGAGCAATTTGGTTAAACTTCTGCGCATTTCAAAACCCGTTTTCCACGTTTTTACTTACTAATAGCGTTTCGGACGGAATTCGAAGTTAACGAGACAACATAGGTCAGTCGAATTTTGTTGTTTGTTATATTGGATCCCCCTGAACCAGCAGAGCACATGATAAGTTTATGGACTTCTAAGATGTGCGCTGACAATTGAAGTACCTTAATTGCATTAAATATCCCTTTGACTAAGTCCATTGGGGACTAAAAATCTTGAGATGGAATACTCGGGACAATGATAAGTCTATCTAAACGATGCAGCAATTTTAGTTATACGTTCAGTATTGGCAGATTCTAATTTCGCTATCTTAGCCGCATGGTCAGCGAGCGCCTTATCAATGGCAGGATTTTTTTCAAAGAAGGATCTAAATTCTCGATTTCTTCTGTTCTGACGTTCACTGAACGCTGTAATCTTGGCGTTGGTAGATTCCAAAATGCCAACATCTTTTTGAAGGGCGTTTTCAGCATATGTGTCAACATAATAAGAAGTTTCTGCTAATGGAGCATCGCTACACTATTTACTTCGCGAGTCATCTGCGTCAAGCATAGCAGACAAGAAGGAACGTGAATCGTCGTGTGATTGACCCGAGCTCGACGAAAAACTAATCATACAACATTCCCGTGCCGTAAACGAACAAGAATGAAGTTTGCAACATCTGGGGAGAAAAAAACCCGTTTGCAGCAATTACACTCTCTATGGATCCCTGCTATACCTTTATAGCACTTTTAAAAGAAGCGTCCCATTCTTTAGAAGTGGGATAAGCCAGGGATCTACTAGAGATAAGGTCAACAAACTAGGGATCAATGGGATCTGCGTGCGATATATCGATACGAGTGACCGATATTGACTCTCACGGCGAGTCAATGAACAAGTTAAAGATCACGCGGAGAGTTGAATTTTCCCCGCTCCAAAGAGCGATAGCGGCGACCGATCAGCAGTTGAGTACGTAGCAAATGCGTGGACGTGGAGTGAGCCCGGCAGCAAGGGAGGACAACAGCGATGATATGTTTAAGTTATGAAGCTGGCCAAGGTCGGAGCATATTACGCTCGAAGTGCGACAACCAGATGCACTAGGGTATTTTTTATGGTCCGCAACCAAGCAAAAGATAGCATGCCCATGTTGTAACAGAAAGAGTCGCGACTCGCAGGTCTTGTGCGGCAGAAAAGAAGAAACAAGACGGAGCGAAGAATAAAGCAGAGAGAGAGAGAGAGAGAGAAAGAGCGCATTTTATATTGATTGATGGATTGATAATTTATCAGGCCTTGGTACAGCCTTCATGCAACGAGGTACAATTCAGAGACAAGAAAAATAAAGTATAATACTGAGTGGAAAGGATCCAATAAATAATATGAATAAAAGTCAAAGAACGTAAAATTTATACAAAATTAAGAATAACGTTAAAGTGATATAAAATATGAGATTGGAAATAAAAGAAAACAGGAAAAATGTCTAAAATACGAAATTGGTAACGGCCGTTGGAGGGACCATATAGCATAACCGAATATAAGTACAATCAGAGCAGCTGTAGCGGGGCACAGTAAAAGTGAAATTGTGGCGACTTACAGGCTAATAACCTAGCAGCTATGCACATCAAGCTTGAAGAGATATTCAAAAAGTCTTTCCTTCAAAATTGCAAGGTTAGGTGACGATTTAATTACGGTTGGAAGTGAGTGCCAGAAGTACGTAGCAGCTAACGCAAATGGGTTACAGAAAGTAGCAGTGCGATAGAGTGGTATATCGGAGATCCCGACTGGAAATGTTGTTCCGACAGCCGAATCACTGATCAGGCCGGTTTGAAGATACGGTCCGGAATACCATAGAAGCGCCCGCTTAATCTGTGCTGGATGTTTATTGGATCAGTGAATCTGGAGAATGGGTGTAACAAAGACAAACCGATCAGTCCTGAATCAGGTAATGTTGCGAGGACCTTATTACGGCGCCGAAGTCCGTGCCTGATCGGCGCCGTATTTTTGCCGCATCAGTAGTACCCAGATACCGAGGTAAGAAAGCAGCATCAATCAGGCCCACGTCAGACGACTCGCAACGCGTCCCTCACATGGCTCTGTTAAGGTTACCTGTCCAAAGCCTGATCAATTTTCCTTTTCCCATCCGTGCTCCGAGGTTGGCTAATCCAGTAGACGTCCGGTGCCGATCCACCATGCACTTCGAAGTATATGTCTGATTTGCGCCACATGTCTACCGGATAACCTTATTCGGGGCCATTAAAGTAAACAACTGAGTTGCTGCATGCATAATTTCGGCAAGATTCTAATTAAAGTAATATGGTGTCCATGCGGACGCCGTCATCAGCAAATCAAAATATAAAGAACGAATAAAAATAAATTTGCAGTTTGCATCGTGGGAATACAACCCTTTTTTCTTCCCTTTTCATTCGTTTATTTTTGTAATCATCTAAAGGTAATCAATCAAATCAAATCAATAAAATTGCATGAGCACAAATAATTTTTTTTTTACAAAATCTGCCTACATAAAAACTACAATTTTTTACAAAATTTGCCTACCCAAATAGGCAGCAAAAATCCGGTTGAAACAGAATTATTGTTACATCGCCGTGATGCAATCTTCAACCCCACGGATAAAATTATTGACATTCTTTACAATAGAATTAGAATGATAATAATATCCAAGGAAAAAAAAAGTTTACACAATTGTTGGAATGGCTAAATAGGTAGCGCGCTCAGCTTTAGAATAAGAAGACGTGGTTCAATTCCGAGGGAGGTAAAGAACTTCAACGCGGCAGAATACGTTTTCTTCCAGTTATCACATAGGCAGGATCATAAATAACGCATATGGAAACAAAAAATACTACCAGCATTTTTTTTAATCGTAATTTTGGGATTCTTTTCATTTCAGGCATAGATACGGCAGCCGGATCAGAGCCTGAAAAGATGTACGGATCCGTTACGTTACCGGTATCTGCATCATGGCCGGATTGAAAAAAGCATTTCACGCCCGGTAAAGCTCTGATCCGGCAGCCTGTACCGTGCCGTGGTACGGTATACGGTATGCCGGATCCAGCTCTAGTCTACCCCGTAGCAACATTTCTAGTTGGAATGGTTATGCCTGCACGTCGAGTCAGGTAACCCGTGGGTTGAGACAATTCAAAGATCTCAACCAAGTACGGCGGATCATTGTTGCTGAGAATATTGTATATCATGACCCCCATGAAATCGAGCCCTCTTGACCTAACGGTCAACCTCAACGGTCAACGCAAATTGAAAATAAACCTGATGGTCGAAATCATCAGTCTCTGCTATTGACGATTAAGCTGAACTGATACATCGTCGTATACGAGGGAGCAATTATCGAAAATGAAAAAGACAAGTGAAGTGATGAGGGTTGTTCTGAGGTCGAGTGATAATGCATTCTTTTGGTGTTTCAGCTTATGCAGTAAGTATTTTATTTTGCGAGATATAATTGCAAAATGTTTGTTCCGCGGAAGATCAGAGGAGATCGTTGCTCCGAGATTGCGCGTTTCCTTTACATAAGATGCAGGAGTGCCATTAACAGTCATAGGCGGTAGATGGTCAAGATCAATTTGATCAACGTATGCTCTAATGCCTAATATGAGTGCCAGTGACTTACAGAGAGTAAGCTGAAGGCCATTGACAATGTTAACAGGTAGATAGGCTTAGATAGATTTGGGTATCATCAGCAAAGACCATGGGGTTATAATGCGCGAGATCGTTTCCGACATCATTGATGAAGAGCGAAAAAGCAAGGATCCTAGAACGGATCCCTGGAGAACACCGGCATGTGTATCTTTCCACTCGGAGCAATAGCCCTGATAATTTATTAGATTGCTGATAATTTATTGCTTGTGATCTAAACGTTAAATATGAATAAACACGTTTTAAGACACTATCGGAAAACCCAATCCTCTTCAGTTTCATTAGTCACATGGAATGTTGGAGAGTATGAAAGGCCTTCTTGGAGTCGAATAATACTAAGATTGTAATACATCTTTCATCGACAGCAGCTTCCCTATCATGACAGATCCGTAGAAGCGCCGTTTGCGTGCTAAAACTCCGTCTATATCCCGATTGACGCGAGTCCAGAATATTTTAGTCGGTAAAAAATTTAACCATTCGCTAGGGAACAATGCATTTAAAGATTTTAGATAATTCGGACAGATTTTCAATTGGTGGTTTCGGAAAGTTATATAGGTAAATTTGTCTTCAGTAGAGGACGGATGAAGGCACGCTTCCAGATACGCAGAAAATCAGCGAGCCGCAATAAATTAAAGATCGAAATTAAAGTAGTCGAAACTACTGGGAGGGCATTATGAAGTAAGAACAGACTAACTCCAATCGGACCTGTGGTTAATGACGATTCGATAGTGAACTCAATTTGTGTGCGAACATGTATTCACATGTCGGTATTCACATGTCGGTATTCACTTCAGAGCAATGAAAGAGTGGACCATTGGGACGGGGTGTACCGACGATGTCAGTAAGATGAGCGAGTTGACATATATTAGACGAGTTTGATATACTAGCAACAAACTTATTAAGTTCATTAGGTAAGTAGAAATCGAAGGGAGATACGACATTGGATTCAACAAGACCGAGAATTTTCAGTTCTTTTTATGGTTCCGCAGAATCGGTAACGCTCACTAGTCTTTGCTCATGGTATTGAGTTCGTCCACTCCTTAAATCAATGGCGAGCCGATCTCAAAATTTCCTGTAAATTGCATAGTTTAAACCGTTGTTCGACCGTTTTCAATGGTTAAATAGTGCGTTTCGTTCCTTGATCCATGACATAATGTTACATCCTAGCGAATATGCCTTCTCTCGGTTATTCCCAATATCCTCATTTGCCGTTATAAGCATATTATACATGTACAAATCTAAGAGTAAGACGCGTAAAACGTAAAAAGGAACGTGCGTACGTTTCGTACGCATATTCAACCTACAGCGATATATACACGATAGCCACACCGCCACAGTCATCGACGTTTCCTATCCCATTGGCTGTCAACAAGAACACGATCTCAAGTGCATATTCCAAGAAGAGCTGTAGAACGAAAAACCAACCATCAACTCGACCCCAAAAACTCCGCCGTGCCCACGCATATTAACCAAGAGAAGCCCCGACTCTAGATTATTTAAACATAACATAGACTAGCGGCTCCGACGATCTTATAACTCCGACTAAATAATAAGACATCTGGTCTCGCAGCGTGGTCCGATATACAAACCTCTCGACATGAGAAGTCACCATAGCCCTAAATTGACATAACACAAACCATGCGAATGTAGTCTCCGATATCGAACTCTATATCCCATGCGCTTTTTCGTCAAAACACGAGACAAAGGTCTCCTCTTCATACGTATATTAGTCAGAACCGATGCCCTGAAATAAGGCCACGCACGTGCCTCACAAATCTGTAACGTATTCGCACACCATACCGCGACCAATCACGCTAATCAACCGATATCTTCACGACCAATGGTCCAATCCCTAAAGAACTAGATGACCAAGACCACACTCTCCCTAAGGTTCCTTCTCCCACTACTGAACCTCTCCTAATTTTCATATCAAGAAAGACTTCCTTCCTGGAGTCAGTCTCCCGTCAACTACCATCACATCAAGTTCTTCTATCGAGTCTCAATCCTAGTCTCCCGTCAACCACCATCAAATCAAGTTCTTCTATCGAGTCTCAATCCCTGTCTTCCGACAATCTTCATCAAATTCAGAGCTCAGTTTTCCGTCAACCAATATTTCCGTCAATCGAATCACTCCTCATATCAAGTCTTAACCCAGAAGCCTAACGAATATCTCCGATTAGCCTTTATACGAACCGTCTTCATTTTTCGAGTCACAAAAGTTTTATTTTACACTTGTATAATTTCTATCATCAGTCCGTGGATATCAATCTCAATTCATCGACCTTGCGCGCCGTTCATATTTCTATCTACGCGTAGTGCCCGTTGTAGTAAACACGTCGAGTATACACACGTCCAGCGTAAAATCCTCCGAGCGTCTTACCAGCAAGTGTACCAGCGAGCGCACCAGGCCAAGAGCGAAGGCCCTTGTAACGCGAGCGACAACAAATATCTACGCAAGCGAGCGAGCGAGCGAGCGAGCGACCGTCAAACACAACCAATGTAAGTTAACCATACCTTTTTCTTTTCTGTATTCATTCTTCAATATTCAATATTCAACTTGCAATATTCTACATTCATCATAGGCCTGATCGCTTTAACCCGTCTAGTAATCTTATAATAAATAACATATTGTCGATCATACACCAATTCTGTCGAATTATTCCTCAATACCGAAATATCGCGTCAATTCCTTAATTCTATTCTTTCCCATGCACTTCCCCTTTTTACCCTCATCCCGTGCTATTGCGCTAGGCGTAGGCAACAAAGAGGGAATCAAAAAATATATGCCCACGTCCCTTCCGGACGTGACAATAAGGTCACAATTTAGCCACGGTGCGTAAGGCATATTGACTTGGAATGTCCGCTTTCAACTATTTAGCTAAATTGCTCAATACGAGCATCAATATCAACCCTATCAAGACACGATCCCATTAAGCCTACATCATTGGAATTAAACGCATCAGAAATAGAGCGACGAAATTGGGCGTTGTTGAATCGATTAACAAGGAACATCCCTCAGGTGATACCCTTCGGTTTTGTTGAAATTTGGATATGTTATATAGCACCGAAAAGTAAGCGATACGTATTGTTTTTATCGGTGGAAAAACGGTTTTAAGGGGTGAAACCACCCCTCAGGGGGTTTATTTTAAAGAGGGAAAAAAATTAAAGTTTACTTGTTTTTGCGCAATTGCCGATCCGCACGCTTAAGAGGGTAAACCACCCCTTATATGAATTAAATCGGCGAGGTCGTATTTTCCTTTTGAAAATATTGGCACTAATATAAAATACTCCTAACACATGTAATTGAATATTTGCTCATGCTTAAACGTTATCGCCCTTCTCTTAAGGGTAAACTACCCCCGCGTAATTCCATTTCATTTGCAATTTCAGCAAATTTTCAACCCGTATACTTTGGAATTGTTATGAAACCTACCGGTAATATGAATTTTATGTTTAGGTATACATGTATATATGTGGATTGAATTTGGGAAGAGGTGTGTAGTGAGCTGGGGTGAAGGGTGGGGAGCTGCCGCTTAATCATAAGACTCACATATTCGAATTGGGACTCCATCGACTCTGATTTGGAAGCATTCAGAAATACACATACATTTCTATTATAACTAGTTATATATTTTATCATGATACTTTACAGAACAAATCTAAAGGGGTTACGAGCGAAAAAAAACTGTTTTGCTCGCCTCAAAGTATCGATTTGTAAGATCATCATTCGTTATGGATATCGTTTTATCACGATATCCATAAAATCGTAAACGTCGTGACCCATTAAATGAACAGAGCCACCAAGCGCAATTTTTCTTTTCCAAATTTTTACCACGATGATTTCGAAGTATAATTGTTAAGCCCGGTCCCCAAATATGTGGAAAATGGGTCGATAAATTCGGTACAAATTTTATCCCGATATTTTCGGATAAGTTGTTCCGTTTAGAACGTAACATTTTTTTGCTGAATTCTTCTTTTTGTCAGAAAGCCGGAAACTTAAAAATTCCAAATCGATAAGTAAATGTAAATTTCAAGCAGTGCTATTTGGTTAGGTTTTTAATCATTCAACGTGGCGGGTTTTGTAGATTATATTTAAAGTGAATTTTCGAAATTTATATTTCAAATTAACCTATTTTGCGATAATAATTGCACAAATTCATTAATTTTTTCATCGTGTAGATAGGTGTTTCTTCTAAAAAACGAAGTGAAGTGAAGTGAAAACCAAGTAAAGAATCAACATTTCCCACTGATTTACCGGTTGACCGAGTGACTCCAGCGACGTGATGTGTGTCCGAATATGCCAAACAAATTGTCTGATCGAATTGGCTTTGTTTTCCTTCGTGATTGTCGGAAAGTCCAACAGCTTGTCCAGATGACTCTCGATAATAAGAATTTTAATGTCATATGTATCCTTCAGAAGCTTCCAGGCATGTGCGTAATTCTCGTTTGAGATTTTTTATCCCTGCATCACTCTGAGCGCCTCGCCTCTCAGTACCCCCCACGAGATATTGATGCTTCTGCATCGGGGTAAGCTCTTGATCCTCGTGAATGGTTGTCTCAAAACTATCTTTGAAAAACATACACTTCGTATATTCGCCGTTGAATTCCGGGAGCTTGATTTCCGGAAGTTTCGGCCGATATCTCGTTGCCTGCGGAACCGGTGGCACGTTGCGCCTTTCGTTTTGTACATTCAAATTTTCTAATTCTCGCGCGACCCGATCGCGCTCGAGTATCGCTTGACCCATCTCCGCTGCCTTGTAGTAGCTCTCCTCGAAAATCATTCTTTCTGCTTCTCCTTCTTGTTGTTGTTGCTCGCGTCGCTCGTCGTCATCTGTTGGCTTTGACTCGATTTCCGATTGCACTTCGTCGAACGCCGCCCAATGCTCTTGAAGCTTGGCGAGTCTGACTTGTGCTTCGGCTACCGTTTTCTCACCCGGTGTGTTAAAAAATGTCACAATACGGGTAACCTGCCCTTTTATTTTCGCACGACGCTGCTTCAGGACTCTATAGTCCGCCATCTTTTCTTTTTTTTTTTTTTAATAAAAGTGGGATATGAGGGAGAAGGATGGGACTCTTGACGATCCACTTACCTGCTATTTAACCCCACGTTGTGTATACCTCTTTGCTCTGGAACGTACGCCTCGAACGTCGAGACAGAGAGAAAGACGCCCTGCGTTTTCCCGTGTGCGTGAGAGAGCTAACCTCGCTTCCCAGCTGAGCGCCGACTTCCCTTGCCGCGCGCGAATTCTTGACGTTGTAAGAGACGCTCCGCGTCTTGTTGTGTAAGCGAGAGAGACAGCCTCTGCCTTCGCGCCTCGATCACGTGATGTCCCAATGTGGCCCAATGTATCGAAGAGAGACGCCCTGCGTCCTACCGTTCGATAGAGAGAGAAAGAGAGAGAAGAGAGAGAGAGAGAGAGAGAGAGAGAGAGAGAGAGAGAGAGAGAGAGAGAGAGAGAGAGAGAGAGAGAGAGAGAAATAGACGTTTTGCGTCATACGGCTTGCGAGAGAAAGAAATGGTTTTTCCTTTTCTCTACGTAAGTTAACTCGACGTATTCCTCTATTTGAAACTCTTTGTCGATTTTGTATCGACCCGTATGTTCATTCCCGCGTGAGCTTCTCGTTCGCCGGCCGGTCTCGAACCACGTTTTTCTCGCCGACTCGATCACACAATTTGTTTGGCATATTCGGACACACATCACGTCGCTGGAGTCACTCGGTCAACCGGTGAATCAGTGGGAAACGTTGATTCTTCACTTGGCGAAAAAGAAGATAGATTTTGCCGAGCAGCGAGATTGGCAGAATGCGATCAAGGATCGGACCACCGCCAACATGCCGACGATGGAGGAATTTTTGAAATTTCTCATCGATCGTTGCAACACCCTCAGGGTACTCAACCAAGGGAAAACGAAGCCAGCGAACTCCAAACCGGCTGAGAATAAGAAGAACAACGAAAAGAGAGTATCTCTGACAGTCACGACACAGGATTGTAAATTCTGTGGCAAAGGATCTCATTCTATCTACAAATGCGAGGAGCTACAAAGTCTCTCGCCGGCGGATAGAAAAAAGGAGGCCGTGAGGAAGCGACTGTGCATCAACTGTCTCGGCGAGGGGCATTTCGCGAAAAATTGCAAGTCGACGTCTTGTAAGAAATGTTCGATGCGTCATCATACGTTATTACATAGAGAAACGGAGTCGCAGGTGAGGACAGAGGAGGAAACCGACGCAGCGGCGGTAATCACGTCCTGTACCGAGCCGACGACGAAAGGGTTGAGCTTGGCGAAGGGCAACGACGAGGAAAACGTAGTGAGCATTTATTGTGCGCACAAACCGACAGCAAACGTCATTCTTTCGACAGCGCTAGTATACGCGTACGACATCGAGGGAAAGCCGCACGTCTGCAGAGGACTTTTGGATCCCAGATCTCAATCTAATTTGATGACCGAGAGTTCTGCCAAAAAATTGAAGCTGCGATGTAGGACGGAGGATCGATTGATCAGCGGAATAAATCAAGCGCGCACGAGCGCGGGAAGAATCGCTGAAGTGCGAATAGGATCGATGCGAACAAGTTTTGCAACAAACATTGATTGTTTGCTATTCCCGACGATCACCGAGAATTTGCCGCAAAGTCGGATCGACGTTAGGCGAATAATGATGCCGGCAGATTTGCCGCTTGCGGATCCAATTTTCGACAAGCCGAACAGGGTTGATTTGCTGATTGGAGCCGGACTTTTTTGGAAAATCGTCATCGGAACGCCGAAGAATCGCATTCAAGGACAGCCAGCGTTACAAAATACGAGTTTCGGATGGATTATCGGGGGCGAAATTCCCGGCACGGGAGCACGTTCATCGACGGCTCATCTATCGGTAACCAACGAGACATTGAGCGAACAAATTGAGAAATTTTGGAGGCACGAGGAGCTTCCGGAAACGCATCAACCAACGGACGAGCAGAAGTATTGCGAAAAATACTTTTCAGACACGCTCAAGCGAGACAGCGAGGGACGATTCACCGTTCGACTGCCTCGACGAGAAAATATCAAGCTCGGCGAGTCGAAAAAGCAGGCACTTCGACGATTTCTATCGCTCGAGAGAAGATTCGCGCGAGATGAGAGACTGAAACAGGAATTCATGGACGGTTTCTTTCATGGACGATTATTTGCAACAAGTTCACATGTCGCTGTCAGAGGATGATGGAGCGCAAGAATCAGAGCATTACGTGCTTCCGCATCAAGCAGTAGTTCGACCGGACAGCGTCACAATAAAATTACGCGTCGTGTTTGACGCGTCCGCGAAAACGATGCTCGGCACGTCACTAAACGACAAGCTGGTGCCTGGACCGAATTTGCAACGAGAGCTGATCGACATAATTCTGCGATTTCGAACTCATGCATACGTCACAACCGCAGACGTCGCGATGATGTATCGGCAGATCGTCGTGGACGAGCGGGATCGAGCCTTGCAGCAGATACTGTGGAGAAAAAATCCACAGGAGACAGTCAAATTGTATGAATTCAACACCGTGACGTACGGCACGACCTGTGTCCCGTTTCTGGCTATTCGATGCCTCAGAGAGCTCGCGGCAGAGACCCGTGACATGAGAAAAGCGGCAAGAGCAGTCAACGAAGACTGTTATACGGACGATGTGCTGACTGGAGCGAGTACAATCGAGAAAGCCGTCGAGCTGCAAAAACAATTGTCAGAGCTACTATCAAGAGGAAAATATCTGCTCCGAAAATGGAGAGCGAACGACCCGCGAATATTAGAGCATTTGGCGGAGGCATGTAAGACCGACGGACTGCTAACGCTGGACAAGGAAGGAGCGTTGAAAACGTTAGGATTGTTATGGAACGCCGAGGAAGACTGTCTACAATATCGGATTCAGAGTGAAGACACTGACGCGGTAACCAAGCGCGTCGTGCTGTCAAAGATCGCGCGAGTATTTGATCCGCTTGGCTTGATAGCGCCGCTGTTGATAAATGGAAAAATAATAATGCAACGACTGTGGTCGTCGGACCTTGATTGGGACCAGAGTCTGCCCGAGGAAACACGTGCGGCGTGGGAGAATTATTATACCTCTCTCTCGAGGTTCAACGAGCTGCGTATCCCACGGAACGTCGCACCGGGGAATTCGTCCGAGAAGTTTGAGCTTGTTGGATTCGGTGACGCATCGGAGAAAGCCTATGGGGCTTGCTTGTATACCGTGAGTCAGGACGACAACGGAAATATTCACTCCCATCTCATTTGCGCGAAAACAAAGGTTGCGCCTTTGAAAACGATCTCGATGCCACGATTAGAGCTTGAAGCTGCTCTTCTTCTCGCAAAACTCTCTGCTACGATAAAAATATCGTACGGAGATCGTCTCAAGGACGTCAAGTTATGGAGCGATAGCACCATCGTTATCGGCTGGCTAAAGACACCGCCGAACACTTTGAAAACGTTCGTGGCGAATCGCGTCTCGAAAGTTCAAGCCTTCACCAAGGAAAAGGCGTGGTATCACGTCCCTTCGGAAGACAACCCCGCGGACATGTTGTCGCGAGGAATCACGGTCGAACGGTTGATCGAGAGCAAGCTGTGGTGGCATGGGCGGCCGTGGCTCACGCAAAAAGATCTGTGGCCGAGAAACATGCGGAAGCCGGAGACCGAGCTACCGGACTTGAAACCCGTGGCCGTCACGCTGACGGCAACGGCTTCGTCGAGTATCCTCGAGAAATTCTCATCGTATCGAAAATCAAAAAGAGTGATCGCATATTGCCTTCGATGGAGGAGTCACCGAACGAGCGAGTCGAGGGTTCGAGTGCTCACCGTCGAGGAGCTGGACAACGCGGAGAAAACCATTATAAGAATGGTACAGCGTGAGAGATTTGCAAGAGAGACTCACGATCTGGAGCACAATAACGAAGTGAGTCGAAAAAGTCCAATCAGAGCACTGGCTCCCGTTTTGGATGACGAGGGTTTGCTGCGAGTCGGCGGTCGACTCCGAAACGCCGAATTATCCGAAGAGCAGAAGCATCAACTCATTCGTCCGCCGAGACATTTCGTTACAACGATAATATTGAGAGACGAACATGTGCGCATGCATCACTGCCCCCCGATGCAGTTATTGCATTCAGTGAGATATAAATTTTGGCCTTTGAGCGGCCAAAGAGAGACGAAAAAAGTAACAAAGGCGTGTCTGCCTTGCTACCGGTTGCGGCCGACTTTTCCCGAGGTGAAAATGGGCGATCTTTCAGCGCAGCGAGTCTGCGGATTCGTACGCCCGTTCGTGACAACCGGCATCGACTATGCTGGCCCGATACAAATTCGTGAGAGCCGACGTCGTGGGAGAATTCATATCTCCAAGGGCTACGTCGCAGTTTTTACGTGCTTCAGCACCAAAGCGGTCCATTTAGAGCTCGTAACTGAACTCACAACCGAACCATTCTTAGCCGCGTTGCGTCGTTTCACCGCCCGGCGAGGTATCTGCTCGCAGCTTTTCTCGGACAACGCGACGAACTTGGTGGGCGCCGCCCACGAGCTGAGAGAAATTTATGAGTTTTTGGAAAATGAAAAAACTGAGATCGAGAATAATCTCGCGAATCAAAACGTTCAATGGAACTTTATTTCGCCCCGAGCCCCGCACTTTGGTGGTCTATGGGAGGCGGCAGTGAAGGTCGCAAAAAAGCATCTATATACGATGACACGAGGTTTGACTCTGACCTACAAAGAATACAGCACACTGCTGACCGAAATCGAGGCAATTTTAAATTCTCGACCGTTGACTCCCTTGTCGAGCGATCCCGCTGATCTTTCCGTGCTCACTCCTTCCCACTTCCTCCTTGGCGATCCACTTTTACAGCCTGTACAGCACGACCTCCAAGAGACGCCGGACAATCGCTTGTCGCGATGGGAGCATCTACAGAAGCTTCGTCAAAAATTTTGGCGACGATGGTAAGACGAGTATCTCCAAGAGCTTCAAAAACGGAGCAAATGGAGTCGAGATGGGGCAAACATTGAGCTTGACACTATCGTGTTACTCAAGGATGACAACGTGCAGCCTCTTCGCTGGGCGCTCGGCCGAATCATCGAGCTCTTCCCGGGGCCTGACGGTGTCGTACGAGTCGTGCGGCTGCGCACTCAGAGCGGTAGCTTCAAGAGAGCCGTTCGCAACCTGTGTCCTATCCCGAAGGACGAATCTGCTCTAGTCAAGGGCGAGGCGAAGAAAGAAGAAAAGAGCTTCTAGAAAACCATTGAGATATTGTCTTTATTTAATTTTCTTTAAAGTTTTCTCTTCTTGGTATCCCAAACATGGAGTTTGTCGTTTATTTTTTGTTTTTCGAATGAGAGAACCAGTACGCTCTGTTTGCTAGCAGATTTGATTCAATTTAATGAGAATTTGCGCTTTATTTATATCACATGTCACGCTCCTCGAACAATTGTATCCGCGTCAGGCAACTACTTCAAATTTCTTCTTTTATGATTATATCGCTATTTTGAAAGGTCCTTTCAAGGGAGGCGGGATGTTCAAGTATGAGAGAGCGTTCGAGTTTGAGTCGGTTGCCGAGAGAGCAAAAAAGAGCGATCGAGGCGCCACCTCGAGAGAGTTAAAAAACATGGCGACGAGTGACGAGAGAAATGTAAGGCGTCCTCGTGATAATTAAAGTTTGAAGAGAAAAGGACCGAGAAAGAGTTTTCATTTCAAAAACAATAACGGACAGATAGCTTAACATATATGTCACGTATATGTCACGCTTTCACGGAAAACCCGTTTATCAATCGTATCTAATCACAACGCTCACTACACGAGCACAGAACACGAATAACGTTCAATCTAATTGCGTCTTTCCTCGCTGAATCAATATATAATGACGTATTGTATTGCACTTTACGATTATCATTGTTCGGTTATCATTTGGTCAAGACAAGCACCGATCAGTGTTTTACGCGTGTTAATACTATTTTTACCAAAAATGAAAGTAAATCCAATCAACGTTATTAAAATTCTACTCGCTACATTTGAAGCGATGAATATTGCTCAAACTCCAGTTAACAACGCTGAAATTAAACTGGCTGATAAGTTCGAAACTATTTTGGTCAATACTATGCATAACTATAATGAAGTTGAAATGATCGAAGGGGAATCACTGGATTTTCAAGAACCATTTAGACAATACGATGCCACTGCCGTTGAAGACACTATATGGGTAAAGGACACCAGTGATAGTGATTCTGAAACCCGTTCCACTGATGATTAGGGGAGCTATGACTATAAAAAAAGCAGTTGCACACTGGAGATCTGGCAAGATAAACAATTATAGCGTAGACACCGTCCGTCAAAAATACAAATCTGTTCAGTCGAAACGACAATTGCACCATTGAGCACATCAGGTAAATAAAGGTGGCACTTACAAATGAAAGCTGGCGTAAATTTGTGAACATACTTTTAAAAATATGAAAACTGCTATAGATTTTAGGGTTCTTGTACATGACATTATTGTACATGATATTGATCTTCAGAAGTGAGCACTTCAAGCTCAAAAGGAGATAAACTTTGAGGATCTACAATTTAAAGCCTCTCATAATTGGCTATGGAACTTCAAAAGAAACAGTACCGTATTGTATATAGGAAAATTAATAAATTTGTACCGCGCAAAACGGTGGAAGGAGAAGGACTTCTACAAAAAAAATACAGAAAAATTCGTAGCTGATGTGCCACTAATCGAAAAGTATGGGGCGGAAAACGTGTACAATTCAGATCAAAACGGTTTCCAACTGGAGATCCATTCGGGACGCACACTAACAATGGAAGGAATGAAGAAAGTTGCTTGCGTTGTACAGTCTGTCTCTTCAACGACCCACAGCTATACAATCCAACCTACTATAAGCGCTGATGAGAAGTTACTGTCCCCACACTTTTCATTGTTTTGAAGGAGATCAAAGGCGAATTTGGACCGAGAGTAGAAAAATAATTATTCCGACCCGAAAACGTCTTTGTGATGGCATCCAAATCGGGAAAGCTTACGTCTGATATGTATTCGCATAAATAATAATGTGTAGACCATCGTTTCTGATGGATAAAAAAATGTGTTTGATATCAACATAGATTTTTGTAAATATGAAATATGTTTCGTTTTAACAGAACATTTTAAAACGTGGATGGAAAACGTTTTCTTCCCTAATGTCGAGAGTAATAGCGTACTTTTGATAGACTCTTAGAGCGGACATTGCCCAAAATTCGTTCGTGACGCGGCTCTACTCAACAAGAATGTTATCCCAATGATTATTCCGAAAGGCACAACTGGAAAAATTCAACCGCTGGATGTATTTTGATTCAGAGTATGTAAAAATTTCGTCCTACGTTTTTCAGACAGTGTAATATTATTAGATTTTGATATAAATTTACACTTGAAGAATAATATAATTAAACTGCAATCCCTGACGCACAATCAACTATCGTCACCGCGATATTCTAATCTTTTCAAATATTCGTGGTACAACAGTAATTATGTATGGAAAAACCGGAACACTTTGAGAATCTTGTAACATTTGGTTTTTCTGAATCGCAAACACATGGTGAAGTACCCGGTTGTAATAATGTAGCGATTATCAGATGTTCGTGGTGTAAAACTCGTTGTGTTTAAAGCATTTTTTTTATGAATACCATTATTGCAAGACGTATGAACGCTGATTGTTAGTAACTATTGTACACACAAGAGAAATATGATGATAGGTCATAAGAAAATCATTTGATGACGTATGGCTATAATAATTCCTCGCAAATAATATTAACAACAACACCCAAGAAAGATATGCAGCAATCACTATATTAAACGACCGTTCATTTATTATAAAAACGTCAGTGACAATAACTTTTACTATAAACAATTGCATACACAGTAAAAAAAGTGAATATACTTCCCCTGAAGAGAACTTCTTCGTTAAGGCGAAATAGAACACGTACCATGTAACACATGAGGACGAGTAAGATGATCAACATTTTTATACCGCGATTCCTCCAAGACGACATATTCTTTTTCCGAAATGACACCCAAGAGACTCTCGGAGCCATCGTCCTGAATGCACACAATATATTTCATCCCAATTGGTTTATCAGTTTGGGAGAAGTTTTTTTTTATTTCAAAGTGAACGACGGCGTGTTCTTCATAGCCATAAGGAGTCTACCTATTTCGGCGACGAAAAACTCAATGAGCAATCTGTACATCTCTTATCATTTCCCATATGCACGTGTAAACAGTTTTATTCAGCGTGATATATGATTAAAATGAGGCGCAGACATCCGTATAAGATAACGAACGATAATCTTACGAATCGATATTTTGAGGCGAGCAAACCATTTTTTTTCGCTCGTAACCCCTTTAGATTTATTCTGTAAAGTATCACGATAAAATATATAACTAGTTATAATAGAAATGTATGTGTATTTCTGAATGCTTCCGAATCAGAGTCGATGGAGTCCCAATTCGAATATATGAGTCTTATGATTAAGGGGTAGCTCCGCCCCTTTCACCCCAGCTCACTACACACCTCTTCCCAAATTCAATCCACATATATACACGTATACCCAAACATAAAATTCATTTTACCGATGGGTTTTATAACAAGTTAAAGCATACGGGTTGAAAATTTTCTTAAACTGCAAATTAAATGGAATTACGCGGGGGTAGTTTACCCTTAAGAAAAGGGCGATAAAGTTTAAGCGTGAGAAAATATTCATTTACATGTTTTAGGAGTATTTTATATCAGTGCCAATATTTTGAAACGAAAAATACGACCTCACCGATTTAATTCATGTAAGGGGCGGTTTACCCCCTTAAGCTTGCGGATCGGCGATTGCGCAAAAACACGTAAACTTCAATTTTTCCCCTATTTAAAATAAATCCCATTTTGTTGATTTCCATGCAATATTTCGCCGTGTGGGTTTAAAAAAGCAAATATAGGTGTGGTCCACCCCTTAATTTTTTTTGCAATGTCACTATAGTGCATTTTTCATTGCTTCCGATGAGAAGAATTTTCGTTTTTGTTTCATTAAAATCGGTGGATTCCTTGCGTGTGGAACTGCCATATTACCCGCAGAGATGCCTTTTTTCGAGGGGTGGTCGCCCCTTAAAACCGTTTTTCCGCCGATTAAAAAAATACGTATCGCTTACTTTTCGGTGCTTTATAACATATACAAATTACAACATAATCGAAGCGTGTCACCTGAGGGATGTTCCTTGTTAGAGCTCTCCGTGATATTACTCGATCAGGAAACGTTAAATTGCTATGACACTCCGTGTTATAGCAATACGTTATCGCGGTCAAGTCGTGGCCTGCGATGAATGGGGACTCAGATTTATTAAAAGCAAGCAACTTCGACGATTCGTCAATAATAAAAACATGTAATCACGTGTCCCAAGTTGCTTTATGGAACGTCGCTGCAGAGTCGACAACATGCCAGGATTAAGTGATAGCTATGTCCCGGAAAAATGTTGCTTCGTAGTTGTTGCTTAACAAATTGCAATTGAGATCGCCACCTATAACAATGTTTTTATAGGCAACCGCAAGGCGTGAAAACAATTCTAAAAAATCATCGAAAAGATGACCCTTGGGTCTCCTGTAGATGGAGCTAAGTAGTAGAGTTTCAGCTGTCGCATTTTTAATTTCGATAGAAATAAACTCAGGGACATTAAAAATATCGTTCAATGAAGTGACAAGAAATTTAACTTTGAGAGTATTATGAACATAGATGGTACTGTGTACTCCGGTGAAGCGATTAGAGAGTTCGACATGTCTACGCTTAACCACGTTTCAGATACAGAAATTATGTAATATAAATTATCAGCGAGATGGGCTTTTATTAAGTCCAGATAACCTAATAAGAAGTTTGTATTAAACTGAGCAATCTGTATAGAATGTTCCAGAGAACAAGACCTATAACAGCTTCGGTTAGGAGGCGGTTTGCTAACGACATCATCTCTGTCTAGTCAACAGAGATTGTCGAGCTCGGGCTCGTTATTGACAGTTATACTCGGTGCACCGTCAGATTTACATATATGTATCGTGTTTCCTCGAGTCCATACATATTTAAATCCCGCTGATTTGACGTTGGCTTTTGTTTTGCGATGCAACTTATATATGGACGAGGCTAGCATTTCATTAACAAAGATGTTGCCAGCACAGTCAAGCGAAGACACCTCTCTCACAGTTAGATTTTTTTACGTTTTTTCGCAACGATGAAGTCTCTGACATGGGCTGACTTGAGTATGACTACACTGTAAAAAATTTCTGTATAAAAATTAATATACAAGTGTAGGAAGTTTTTATGCGGATACCGCTTATGAAATTTCAGATACGATTTCGAAATTCCAAAACAGGTTAGTTTAAAAATGAAAGTGTAGTTCCGTAATATTAACATACTTGTGCGTTCGAAAAATAATGCACGTGTAAAGAAATCATCACATCCAAGTACATTAAATTCAAAAACCATTTGCTAATATCAATATACGGGTGTGTATTAAAATTACTGATCCTAAGTATTAAGTTTATTTCAGAAATTGATAATGGCAATACGTTTTTATGTAAAAATTATCAAATTAAGCACACTCAATTCATGTACTGTATGATGCTTTCGTGATATTTGTGTATATGATTTTTTTGGCAGCTTTATCCCATAATTAATATTGAATACTTGAATAATAAAATGTAAATGCAGTGAAATCACGTTGTATTTTGCACGTATGTATTTTTTTCGTTATTTATGTATTCCTCAGAGGCACGGTGTCCTTCCCTTTTTACCAACCCCTCCTTTATTCCGTCCATCATTCACAATGCTTCCACAGTTCCCTCTACATTCCTTCCAGAGCCCCACCCCCCAGAGTGTTGACCGCATCCACTTTTTCCTAATGCACTACTGTATCGCATTTGCACGACGTTCCAGGGAAAGTGCGGAAAACCTGGGCTGATGCAGGCGGCTATATTCGGCTGAGTTTCAGTTGTATTATCATCAGAAACTCAGAAAAACTGCCTCCCACTCAGAGGTTAACGTGCAAACCAGTGCACGGGCAAGCGATCACCGTTCAAAGTATTGGCAGCCTCCAATGCCGCTTAACTTCAGTGATCGCCGAGCCCGTACGCCGACCGCGCGCCCATCTCTGTCCACTGCACGCATGCATTTGAAATTCATGTAATTTTGAGATATCGTCCGTGTCAATAATTATGAAAATCATGAAATGTTCCTTCAATATTAATATACGAACACATTAAATTCAACTTAACTGTGATTTGTTTTTGGCAAGCAGCTGTTATTCTCAGTGGCTTTTGTCTTAGAAATTCCATGTTGCATCTATTAAATTCTATATCCACGTTAGAATTTCATGTTCCTGTTTTAAATTTACGGTACAAGTGTCTTAAATTCGATTTCATTTACTGAGTTCGTAAAATTCAATTATTTTTTACCTTAAATGTAGTGTAAATTTAATATAATTTTCACATTGATTCATGTGATTTTCATCAGCGTTTATGAATTTTTTTTTTCAATTCCAGTTTCGCTCTTTTAAATAAATTTGTTGTGATCATGCATTGTACGTATAGTAAAATTCAGTTTCACATATATTATATTTTTCAGGCAGCTGTGAATAAATTTCAAACTTGTTTTGTATTTTCAATGCTCTGTTTTTTATAGTTGATTTATTATACATTTGTAGTCATTTTCAAAGGAAGATACCGGTTAATGCAATACATTTTCCACAAATTTACAAACTTGTTTTTGAAATTCCATGTTGCGTCTATTAAATTCTATATCCACGTTAGAATTGCATGTTTCTGTTTTAAATTAAATATTCCAAGGATAAGAGACGAAGACATGGGGGAAGTAAAAACAACCAAAAGAGGTATACGAATAAAAACCGACCAGGAAATATAGCAAGACTGGAACACAATTGAAAATTCAACGTATTGTAGCCAGTACAAAAATCTACAACAACAAATGAAAATGGAAGAGGAGGGCATACAGAGAAGAACTAATGAAACATCGGTCGGGTTTAGATGCGAAGATATAGGAAATCTAGCTTTCCGCCCGCGGCTTCGCGCGTAGACTTATGTTGAATGCTCCTTAATAAAATATGCTCCTTAAATGTTCCATTAAGGTAGAATGAGCGTGCGCTCTTGATTTCTATAGATTTTGTTCAAATTTTAACCAGACATTGTTCCTAATATTATGCATGCTTAAGTGAAATTTCAGAATAGTCGACTACAGTAGAATCTCGATTATCCGTACTAGTCTCGGTCCCAATTAGTTCAGATAATCAAAAGTTCGGATAATCGAAACGTGGGTCTTCGATTATCACGTGGGTTTTTTGGGACGAGATCATAAACAACAATATTGTTTATGATCTCGTCCCAAAAAACCCACGTTTCGATTATCTGGTGGGTTTTTAGTGGGTTTTTAGTGGGTAGTGGGTTTTTTGGGACGAGATCATAAACAACAATGTTGTTTATGATCTCGTCCCAAAAAACCCACGTTTCGATTATCTGAACTTTTGCTTATCCGAGCTAATTGGGACCGAGACTAGTTCGGATAATCGAGG
This sequence comes from Ophion obscuratus, assembly GCA_964007375.1. Classification (NCBI taxonomy): domain Eukaryota; kingdom Metazoa; phylum Arthropoda; class Insecta; order Hymenoptera; family Ichneumonidae; genus Ophion; species Ophion obscuratus. The sequence continues at coordinate 69,475,743 of OZ023312.1, read as the reverse complement.
TTCTACTGTATTCCGATTAGGAGATAATGGGTTTTTAAATTGCAACTTTTTACACTGCAGGGTCTGCATTGAAATTTAGACAGAATAATTTTTCGTAAAAACTATTTGTTCCCTAAAATATCCCTAAAATCCCTAAAATCCAATGACGTAAATTTGCGCGGCATATTAAAAATAATTCTACAACACAAATTTTAATTTGGAAGTAATGTTTAATCGAACAAAGTTGTTAATTGGTTATCGATTAACCAGCACTTTTATTTTTTAATTAAGATAACATAAACAATATGAAATATTGATATTTATAACGCAATTTTTTAAATGATAAAACTTTTCAACTTTAGTAACACGATATTCTTTTTCTTGAAATATTGAGCTGTTCCCACGGTCTTACATACAGCTCTTGCAACGAAGCTAAATTTTCGTGGTAGAGGTAGGCACGCTTATCATCTTCACTTTTCGATTCACTATGCACCGCTACGCATCGCCAGTAGCAAGGGAAAGTGCTTCCCCCCTTATCACTTACCGGCGAATAGGGCCAAGGTGTTTACGTCTATTTTTGTGGCGCGATTGTCGAAATGACCTTTATTTGCGACCATATACCACGAGGTTCTTTACGATTTACCGTGATACATTTTTTATCGTGTTTATACGCATAAATGTAATTTTTTTCGTAGTGTAATAGAAAAAAAATGCGAAATGGTTGCGCGGTTCGCAATTGTAAAACGGGGTGCAAAAGTTTTAAGCAAAAATGTTTTGTGTTCCGAGTGCCCAGAAACGTCGAATGATACAAAAAATAGCTCGATGCTATTCCGGGACTGAAGGAGTCTCAGTACGTGTATGAAAAATATTTCGAAGAACGATGTATTGCGAGACATTGGAGAAAAAAGGATGTAAATGGTCGTATTGTCGCTTTTGATTGGTTTCGTATATTATGCAGTTTACACGACAAAGGGGTACATTAAGTTAGAGCAAACGGAGCATGCGCTACGATCAGGAGGGAAAAGGACAGAAAAGCTATTTCTCTCTTCGTCGCACACTACTTTCCCTTGCCGTCACCCCCCGGGAAAAAAAGTTCATGCCTGAGTGGATATGTTCATATATGTTTCAGATATTGTCATATATGTTTCAGATATCGTCATATATGATTCAGATATTGTCATATATGTATCGGATATATTTATATCTGACATTTTACAGTATCATATATGATTAGGTCTGATCATATTCCACATCACATATGCTTAAAAAAGATCATATCTGATCACATATCCCGGGGAAAACGGTCATATCTGAGCAGATATGCTCATGTAGGTGTTTATCTGCAACATAAATGAATCTGATCTGATCATGCATGGTCAAAGATGAACATACATGTATTTTTATGCGCTCAGGGGTAGCTCTATATCTGGTCAGATATGATCGCGCATAAGTAAATATGTGCAGATATGAATTTGTAGCTGAACATGTCTGCCCATATGTGGTCATGTCTAACCAGATATAGTACATTTCACGACTACATTCGAGCTCACACATGAATAGACTTGAATATGTGCGCGCATGCATGAACATATCCAACCAGGTATGGATGAATACGCAACCGAACCCAACTCGTGCATGATCAGGTCTGAAAATATTTGCCCATGTACGATTGTATCTGCCCAGATATGGAATTATACTCGAATTCATCCAATTGAATCTATATGATCATCGCTGAACATGCTTGCTCACGTGTGATCAGATCTTATCAAATATGAATCAATTGATTCATATTTCATTAATTGATTCATATTTGAACGTATTCATCCATACCTGGTTGGATATGTTCATGCATGCGCGCACATATTCAAGTCTATTCATGTGTGAGCTCGAATGTAGTCGTGAATTGTACTATATCTGGTTAGACATGACCACATACGGGCAGACATGTTCAGCTATAAATTCATATCTGCACATATTTACTTATGCGCGATCATATCTGACCAGATATAGAGCTACCCCTGATAAAAATACATGTATGTTCATCTTTGACCATGCATGATCAGATCAGATTCATTTATGTTGCAGATAAACACCTACATGAGCATATCTGCTCAGATATGACCGTTTTCCCCGGGATATGTGATCAGATATGATCTTTTTTAAGCATATGTGATGTGGATGTGGTCGCGTTTCGGTGCATTTATTTTCCTAAGAAGAACGAAATGAGCCCGGTGGTCGAGCGCGATGCATTAGGACGCCGGAATACCACCGACGAAGAATCCCGACAACGAAGCCCGACAAAGAAAGAATCGACGAGAATACCGTCGCGGCCGATTACAAGGAGGAGAAGATCGAGGACAATTGTAATAACAGCGAGAAGCCAAAGGAGAACGGCGAGGAGAAAACACCAGAAGTCAAGGTACGTGCGTGCTATTGTACTCAACGGCTTCGGGGATATCAAGGGTGTAAAGGCGCTCAGAAAACATGAGCCTCAACTCGCCAAGGGTGAAGTGCTCATCCGGGTCAAAGCATGTAGCCTCGAATTCCAGGCTCTTTTGAAACAACAGAGAGTCATCGCTTCATCATGTGCTCCATGTGCGGTAGCGATATCAAGGCCATTGACGAGGGAGTCGAAACCGAGTCGCCGTTTTGCCCGATCCCAAAGCCTGGTTGAAGCTCATCATGATTCCGGCTGACTCGATTTTTGGTGTACCAGCCGGAATGAGATACTTGGATGCGGCATCTATTACCATGAATTATACTGTTGTTTACATACTACTTGTTCAAGCTTACATGCATTACGCCCGGCAAGACTATTCTGATCCACACCGCCGGAGGTGGTGTGGGCCAGTCAGTTGTTCAATTGCCAAAGACGGTTTACCGCATCACGATCGTTGGTGTTTGCAGCAAATCGAAATACGAGGAGTTCAAGTCGCCGGGCACGTTTGATAATCTCCTCGAGCGTGGAAGCGATTACAGGAATGAAGTAAAGAAAACATCCCTGGAAGGCGTTGTCATTGTTCTCGATTGTGTCGGTGACAAGGAGTGCCAACAGAGGATGTGCCGTCTTAAAACCCATCGGAAAATATTTTCGCTATGGCTCGACCAACGTCGTGACCAGCTCAACACAGTTTCTTCTTCGTTGTCCGATACTGGTGGATGATGGACAAAATATTGCCGATTAAACTTTTCGAGGAGAGTAACTGTGCGGGCTGAATCTCCGTCGTCTGATGCATCAGCACAGTGCGCATGCCTTTGTGCAATGAGCCGTGGACAAGGTGCATATAAATCATGCTCAAGGTATTTGATCAAATTTACTAAAAATAATGGTAAGATGACACCACGCTTCCACAGGACAAGTCCTAGTAACTCCGAATGTAAAAAATTGAATTGTTGTAAAACATTATTGAAAACTTTCAATGTTGGGCAAGTGAACATTTTACTTCAAATTCCGCCGGGTCAAAATGACCCAGTGTGTCAAGAAAGGAGGACACCTCTGTCAGTGCCCATTTTTGACCGTTTTCTTTGGATTTTTAAAAAAAGAAAGCAATAAAATACATGGTCAAAACGACTTTTCGGCTTTATTAGGTATATATTGAAGTATGTTAAAAAAAGTTATTTGTCAAAAGAATAGAGAATGGCGTTGCACGACTCGCTATAACACTACTGGTTTTCAGTCAACCCTCTTGCCTCCATGCTGTTGAAGATTGCATCGTTGGAACGCAATGAAAGCTCTTGTTTACATTTAATTTTCTACATTTTTATTGTTATAGAAAATCTTTTTTTTAAGTTTTGTATTGTCGATGTCTAAACAAATACCATGGAAAATGGTTGGAGGGTTTTCGTAGGCAAAGTTTGCCAAAATAAACGGAAGGAATTCACAAATATAAGTTTTCGTTGCATTCCAACGATGCAAATTTCAATGTCATACCCTCTCCGCGGAATGCAGTAGAACTATCGTAAATTTGATTCTGAAACCAAGAGTGAAATATTTTCGTCAATTATGTTAGTTTTAACAGCCAAATACGGGGGGAAATTCAAAAGTAACTTTAAAAAAATAGAGACGAGTTTGAAAAAAAGTTCGTGTTTTCGACCAGAATTTGTATATACAACTCCAAAAAATTAAAGGAACAGAAAATTGCTCAATTTTTGAAAGTGTATTTTAAAGCGCTGTTTCTATGTCGCTGTAAATGGTTTGTAACTGACCTATACATTGTTACCTCCATGTATAGGTCAGTTAGCTTGTTAATTCAGCTTCAATTTGTTTTTTTGTCTCTCTATGTCATTTTTTGCGGAGCTATTCGACTTCGAATGAGAAAACATCCTTTTGTCTTCGATCATCGATATCTCAGCAACCAATGGTCACAACCGGAATTAAAGGGCAGTTTCGAAAACTTGAATACATTTCCTACCAATTCCTTTCATGGATTTTTGCGAATTTTGTTATTCTTAACATTAATTTGAAAAAAAGACACAAAAATGTATTTTTATGGTTTTTCACTACATATACCACTACTTTACAAATATTGATGGAAAGCCTAATGCTGCCGCGTTTTTTTCAGCTTAATGTACCCCCAATAACCCTTGTAATTTTCAAATTGATGCGTCGAACCGTTTTTCCGGACCGATTGTTCAAAGTTTTACAAAACAATTAATGGAACAAGTGTATTGTTCCTAAGCATCGGGTAATCATCATCAAAATGAAAAGACCAATTTTCTACGACTTTTTTTAACAACTTTGCACTAGTTGCTTGTTAATTTTAAGAAGAAAAAAATTCGACAGAAATTTAAAAAACATGAATTTGTTTACTTTGTAAAACATTTCAGGAAACAATACTCACTTCATTTTTCATTTTAGACACGATTTGGCCTTTGCGTAGTATAACTTCACTCACCTTTAATTGCATTAATTAAAAGTTGATACCCCCCAGCTGTATGCAATAGTCGATCTGAGAACATTTATGCGATTCACTCTCGATATTTTCTACGACGGTTATTAGGGTTACGGAAAACAGTTTTTTTCTTCCTCAAAACTAGGCATGATCAAAAATTGAACAAAAGTTAAAGTTTAACAGAACTTTAGATTAATTTTTTTTACCATAATGCAAAAAAAAATTACCAATAAAAAAGATTGTTTTTGAAAAAAACTGTTGGGTGATCTTTTCTTCCAAAAAAATATCAGTTTTGAAAAGGCTGTTTTTTGTAACCTTAATAACCTTTGCAGAAAATATCGAGAATTAATCGCATACAAGTTCTCAGATCGACTAGTGAATACAGCTCAAGGGTATCAACTTTTAATTAATGCAATTAAAAAAGAGTGAAATTATGGTGCGCAGAGGACGAATCATGTAAAAAATGAGTCAGTTTTGCTTCCTGAAGTATTTTACAAATTTAAAAAAAATTGAAATTTTTCGATTTTTTTTCTTCTTAAATTTAACAAGCAACAAATAAAATTTTCTTAAATTTAACAGGCAACTCAGTCCGGAAAAACGGTTCAATGGCTCAATTTGAAAATGTACAGGGCTATTGGGGGTACATCAGGCTGAAAAAAACTTGGCAACATTAGTCTAAATGCTATCGTCTAAATCAACAGGAGAGGCTGACGGCAGCCATAGTACGCGAGTGGTTATCCATCAAATTAAAGAGCGAAAGATACCGAGCGATGGTTCTAAGAACAAAGGACAGAGGCAAAAAGAGACAAGAAGAAGAAAGAAGTTCCGAGATGGAAACCGACTCCGACGAAGAGGAAGAGGAGGAAGAGGATGAGTATTGATTGGATACAAAAATGTTATTGTTGTTTGGTTTATTTCAAGATATTAAAAAAAAACTTCAAATTCAGCGATGTTTTTGTGTATGAGTTTCTATTATTATATTTCCAATAGCGTTTCAAAAGGACCCTCTCTCTGCCCTATGCACTTCGGTTTGCCTTCGGTCACTACTAGGGTCAGTGAGTGAAACGCCCCAGTGACCGAAAACCGGTCAAGTGACTAACCTTACTTTTATTACAGTGACCGAAAACCGAAAAAAACCGGTCAAGTGACTAACCTAAAAAAAAAACATTGTTCGGTCACTGCTCGGTCACCTTTTCCGGTTCAAAAAGGGCAGAAAATGACCGTGACTGATGATCGAGGTTTTTTTCGGTCCCCCAATCCGCTAGGGAGTATAAATCATATTGGTGATGTACCCCTAGACCACACGTCTCTTGAAATCTCACTTTATTGGCATACTTCTACAAGTTACGTGGAAGTATTTACTTTCTACAGTATTGCAGAACGACCATAGATCTAATGAAATCAATTGCGGCGTATACATTTTGGTGTAATGGACATAGTTTTTGCAGGCTGAAAATTTAATTACGGTGCGCCCCAGTTGCTGGTGGAAAAGGAATATCGATATTACTCTCGACACCTATCGCTCAGTTCCCGATCGTCGGTCCAAATACAGTCGAACATCTCATTCCTAATAATCCTGATACACCTGATATGGTAACTGATACGATTTTACTATTTAAAATAATCTAACCATAAGTAGATGAATTGTTGCAAAGATTACTTATGCAAGCGATAGCAACGATTCTTTAAAAAATCGCGTATCAACCCGATTTTTTTTTTCTTAACCATGTACTGTGCACGCCACGACGTTGCACAGCACTTTCAGTGATACATACATGCAGTACTTGTATGATACATACGTTGTACTTTGATATAATCGTGATTCGAGCTTTTTATTATAATAGTCATATGGTTTCTAAAAACAAAATATTGATAAAAATAGTGTTTCGAGGGTTTAACAATTTTGTGTACGTTTCTTGTAAACTTGCTTGGCTTTTTCATAAAAAGCTACTTCACTCCTTTTGTACATATGAAGTGAAAAAGTAATAATCTATATAAAACCATTGTTTAAGATAAAAACGAAAATATTTCGAGGTTAATTGTAATTTTCTATATAGTGAAGCAACCGCTAATTTTTTTGGAGGGGATTTTTTATTGCTTGGCGTTTTTCTTTACTTGTTTGAGGTATACTCTAAATACTTGGATTATTAATTTATTTGATAAGAATTCCTTTCATAATTTCGCTTGTGTAGATGTTCTTTTGTTTGTTTAAAACAGTAAAAGAAAAAGAATTTTCAAGTTTATAAAAATGATAAAAATTTAACCGTGTACGAATCATATGGTTTTTGCCGGCACCCTGGATCATATGGGTCATTTTTGTCCTGCAGCCCATATCTCACGTGTTTAGAGAGAACAAAATCTGAAGAAAATTCTGTCATACTCTTTATTGATTCTACTTTAAGTGCTAATAGCTTTTATAGCCGTTGCATTATTCAACGTTGACCAAAATTGTTTGAATAAAGCATGCCTTCGGAAAAAAGTAGTTTTACAAAAAAAATGCCATTCTCTTTCTATTCAACATTAAGCAAACATTTTTGCGCGTATTTGTAGCTGTTCGGGTATTGAAACTACGATAGAGTAACATATTTTCCATCATCAAATGTATTATAGGATTTTATAATTGAAGAATTATAAAAGATACCCGAAACTGTATCTATGATTGTACTTTTAAAGAAAAAATACAAATTTAAATCTAGCATTGATTGTAGTAAACTGCTGTTGTTCTATCCCATAAGTGGTAGCCAGACTCATCGGTGGATGCGGCAGCCATAACCTAAAAACACCTGTTTTTTGTTTAATGAGTTACAATAACGAAAACCACTGTACAATGTCACCTGTAAGAAAATCGTGTATCTTCCCGAGCTTTTTTTTTCTTAACGATGCATGCTAAGTCGTTGCACAGCATTTCCAGGGGTTCATACATACAGTACTTGTGTGATACATACGTTGTGATTTGAACTTTTTGTGATTTGAACTTTTTAATATAATAGTAATTGCTTCACTTGAATAGTATTTCTAGGGTTTGACAATTTTGTGTACGTTTCTAGTGAACTTCCTTGGCACTTTAATAAAAAGTAATTTCACTTCTTTTGTACGTTTGGATTGAAAAAATAATAATCTAAATAAAACCATTGTTGGAAATATGAACCATTGAATTAAATGAAAACAAAAATGTTTCGAGGTTAATTATAGAATTTTCTAGATAGTGAAACAACCGATAATGTTTCGAGGGGATTTTTCATTGCTTGAATTTTTTTCTTATCAAGGTTTTTAGGGGAATTTTATGTCTTTTTTAAATGAATATATATATACAGGGCTACTGGTTATTGGTCACGATCCCTCGAAAGGGTTGTAGAACATGTTCCGCTATCAAATGACCTAGCAATGTTTTGTGCAAAAGTCAACCAATTTTGATTTTTTAAAGTGAGGAGTAGGCAACTTTAAAAAGGAATAAAAAATAAGTGTTGTATGGAATCAAAGTACTTTTATTATTTGTAGTTTTTCACCTTACTGCAAATGCTGTATAGGGGAATCACCCTAACATACAGGGTATTTGGCGGAGATATAACATAATAAAGTGATGTATTTTTTTGCGCCCGTTGATGGTGAAAGTTCTCGGCACCGATGTGGGTGTCTGAAAAAATGAACATATTTATAATTGCATAATAAATGTATCTTCAGCGTGAACCGACAATATTATTGAAAAAAAAATTATCATAAAAATTCGAAACTTAAAGGTTTTTTACTCTATTTTCTCTCGGTATTGAATTTTTTGTTTCTGCGATTCACACGATAGGTGATGATACTAAGAATATGTTGTAAAAATTTCAAAGCGATCTTAATCTTCGTTCAAGAGTTATAACTTGTACAATGTTCAAAAAAGTGAATCGTGGAAAACGGCTTTGAAGTTGGCGGTCGGGCGCGCCGCGCAGTATGTATAATACACTCTAAATGCTGTAACTTTAACAAGTTTTGGAATTTTCAATTCTGTAAAGCTTAAAATATTCCTAACCGTTCAGGCTAATGGAATAAAAAATAATTTAAAAAATGAAAAATTATGAAATTTTTCGTGTATATAAGGCCTTAACGGGTTATACGCAGTTAGACATTTTTAAATGTCGATTTTTTGAATGTATTTTCGGAATGTACAAATATGTGAGTATATTCCCTGAAAATTTCAAATCGACCCAGCGAATATTCTCGGAAATACACACATGAGGACTCTCGGAGAGCTACAAAGTTGACTGTTGAACCTTCAAACGCGTTTTTCTCAAAACGCTGTTTTCGAAGTCGGTGAGCACGATTTCTCAAAAACGGCTCAACCGATCGGTCTGCAATTTGAACACAACCTTGTCAGATATATTCTTCAGGTATTGATTGGAGGAATAAGATTTCCGATAATTATATCTATTTTTTTCAACGATTAAAGAAAAAAATTTAGTCGCAAATTGAAATTTTTTTCTTTCCGGAGCCACCATTGAGTCAAAAATTAAAATGTCGACTATGCCTTAGATCAATATTTGGATTAATCTATCCCCTAAAAGAATCTTTTTTTTTCATTTTAGATAATCCAAACCGGAGATACTTTGCTCACCGCCGGACACTTTTTTCGAGGACCTCTAGGAGACTTCCTACAGGAGCAATGTGAATGAATATTTTAGAAAATAAAAAATGCCAATCTAAAGCTAAAAGATGCCACTACACTGCCTAATACTTTTCGTTTTGCCTAACGAAATCCTTTTCCAGAAAAAAAATCGTTAAAAAACGACATTTTTGGCCATGCAACTGCGTATAACACCTTAAGGAGCATCTTTTAAAATAAATTGAGGTCGTGAATCTCTAACAAAGTATGTAAAAAAGTTTGAAGTATTTCACAGCGTGCACTGCCCAAAATAGTTTGAGCATTTAAGAATTCATTTTTGTTCCATTCCAATGAAGCAAACTTCAGCGTCATGGAGTTGGGAACACAAAGTTTAAGAGAACAAAAAAATATGAAAATTTTTCAGTGATTTTCAAATTGCGCTACCTCCGCGAAAGATCATCGTAGGAGAAAATTGAAAAAACCATTTCAAAGGTTAGAGTCTGTAGATGTCAAGCTTCCACTTCTAATACTTGTTTGCTCTTTTGTTATTAATAAATCAAAAGAAACGTCGCAAATGGAAATGTCCGATTTTTGTTTCGAAAAGGTGTACAGACAAGGAAAAATTTGTTTGATTAATGACGCAATCAGACATATTTTCCTTGGATCACCCTGTCTATTTTGGACTTTGAAATAAGCATATATCAATTACATTATCAAAGTTAAATGACACTTTTGACTTGAAAAATCAACAACTCATAGACCAATCATCGTACACGAATTTAAAGGGCAGATCTGGAAAGCTGAAAGTATGATCTTCATGGTAAGAAAAAATCCATTTTCAATCAATTTATTTTCTGTGAGATGCGCAGTAAAAAAAGGTCAATGTCGTTTATTCTTTAAATTACAAAAGTTACCACAGCTTAGCGGATAGCTATCGCCAATATTATGCTCAGGCATTTTTTCCAGGTTGATGGTGTCCATAAAAAGTATGCTAAGCGTAAAGTTGTCCCGATTTTTTCCCGGTAGCCCGAAACATGAATGATTTGAATTTGGTAAAAGAAAATTGAAGGATAACCATAATTGTTTTAGGCCACTATTATTTCGCTTACTCGGTAAAAAATAACAGTTTTTCGATATTTACGGGAGTAGTTATACTAGGGGGATTCTGGATAAAGTGGGGGCGAGGGGGGTGCGGGGACGGGTGAGTACGGGACGGGGGGTAAGGGGAGGCATTTGATCATGTGGTGGGGGAAGTGTGTGGTGGGGAGTATGCGGCGAAGGGGAGGAGGTGAGGAGTCTATAGCAAGGGGAGGGACGTGTATGGCTGTCTCGCGAAGGTATAGGGACCCGTTTGGGGAATTGGGGGAGGGGGATTTGCGGCTCGCGGAAAGAGGTGCGGAGAGTGACGTCACGCGGGGAAGAGGATGTCCAAAACTATGGGTCAACGACCAAAAGCACGAGAGGATAACAGTTGTAGGTGCGGGCCAAGGGGGGCACCAGCAGCCAGGGGACATTGTAGACGATGCGTCGCTTTTCTAAGGGGGCGTTATTGATACAGGTGAATTTCTCTCAAACATGTGGATATGCATGTGAAAGCCAGCGTCTATGATACACTCTCGGCAACGTAAGGCAATTGCTAGTTGTCAAATGAGACTTTACAGATAAACTTTTTATGCAGCTATAATAACGGAGGCCCTTATAAAATTACATTGCATTCGGTCTTGTATTCATTCCGAAAGATAATGTCGAGATGTTTGCATGTGCGAGTATGAATGCTGTGCACCCAGCCAAGAACCCGTGGGACTTGACGAAGAATGAGTTCGAACACGTTCCAAAGACCTTGCTCATAAAATATTGGAGTCGACACATTGGTATGCTGTGGGATCGTTTGCCGGAACATCATCGAAACGACAGTGAAATATTATCATATCTTCCATGCATGAAGCATTACAATACATCTGAGATGTTGGATCATATTGATGGCCCCCCACCTCCGCACCGGAATTGTGAAAAGTGTTGTGAGGGAGACAATACTATTCGTGAGAAGAAATAAACGTTCCTCGACACATATGAAGTTGTTTCGTCGATGAAAAATGGATTTCTCATTGTCAGCAAAACGGTGGAATTCTTCCCAACGAAGAAGCTGTCTCAAGGTTCCATCGTGTTATCCAGTCGCCGACATAAGGGTTGCCCACACCAAATTAGCAAAGCGTTACGTAGTGGACGTCATGGACGAGTTCGCCGTCTTCTTACCAGCACGGCTTATGAAGGCCTTCAATCAGGGTCCAAAGATGTTCGAGAATATATTGGAAATAGCTCGCAATGACGAACATGAACTATTGTGGCGGACAATACAGCAGCATCGCATTCAATAAACAGTGAGCACACCATTGTGCTGTTCGGAAATTATGAGTTCAATGGTATCATCGGTTGCTACCATCGTTGAGTTTTCAACATGCTCATCACAATGTATAAAGGATAGCTTTCATCGAGTATAAAAATGTTACAAGTTGCTGTTGGATGTAAAAAATAAATACAATCGGAAAAGATATATATCAAAAGGTTTTTTATTTAAAAATCCTTCGCCCACGCAGCGCTTCATATACGCTCAACCAGCTTTTCAGTGATTTTACATTCGCATTGGCGCAATTGTATTTCATATTGAAAGAATGATGGGGACATTCGAAGTCGGAGATTTTTGACAACTTCTGCAGCGAGGGACAGTCCAGGGTCTCCAAGTCAATAATTTTGGTTGATGGATCCGTGAATTTTGATATCCATGAACACTTTTCGAATCCCTTCACGTAGATGGTAGGAGCTCCTTGCAAGATGGTCCGAATTATCTTTCTAGCTGCCTCGTATGGTATACCACCATAATCCCATCGTAATCCGTGAAAATTGTGTTCCAACCTTTTGTTTGTCTTTTTGTATTTGTCTGGTAACGAGTTCCATGCAGATGGTGCGTTGAAGACAAACGTTAGCGGTTCAGCCGTGTTGTCGTGAAGTTTGACGATGGAAATCTCCTTCAGGACAAAATCGTTGATGGGTCTCTTGAACCCCTGCACATCGACGACGAGCTCCATATTGACTGAAGACTCCGCAGACAGTTGACAAGATTTATACCAATTTTTTAACCGCACCACTAATCGGATTGTATTCGACAATACGATCATGGAGGATTAAACAGAATGCAGCAGTTTTCGGCGGAATATTCGTTTTCAATTCAAATTCGAGACGCACATCCACGGGGCCGGCCTTAAGAGAATCATTTTGCTTTGAGCAGTCAATGATGGCGAGGGCGGCTTTTTCTAAGAATTCCGTCTTATTTAGCCATGGTTCAGCTTCTTTGTTGTGATAGGTGAATTGAAAGTTCGTATACATCTCGTAGAGTAAAGCATACTGATTTTGATTGATATTTAGGTTTAGATTTCCATATGGATAGCATTGGGAGTTTAGGTATAGCTTGACATCGCTGATGTTGCAATGATCAAAGTTGCTCGCATTCCTCTCTTTCATACTTTTTCGCCCCGTCTGCAGCGCGAGAATGACATATCGTGGTTTCTCCAACTGATTCGAAGTCTTGACAGACCACACATGCTTAGAGGTGACGGGGAGTAGTGGATATTCATACAATTCCCACGTTCGAAAACTCATGGAAATTGGTACATCTTTGGCGAGAAATTTCAGTAGCTGAATTTTTCGTTGATCTGAGACTGTTACATACGGTACAAGCCATTCGATTTTATGCAATACGAGTTTGTAGTCTTGGGGAGCTGTTTGCATGATGGCATTATCATCAGTCTTCGATCTCGTAAGAATTAGCTCATGTTTGGCATTTACCACAATTTTCCGATAATCTTCGGCAAATCCGAGCAGCATGCTCAGTGGTATACACACATCAAAATTTCCCGATACATCAACAATCTGCTTCGTCTCTTCAACATCGAGCCATCCCGTGTTCTCGAGCATAGAGCTCTTAGCTGGACTGAGAAACGAATATCCTTTAATTACACTCGTAATACCGACATTCTTATTACGATCGATTTCTATGGCATTCAACTCATATCGCACTTCTTCGAACAAATGGCAGATGGCATTGTTGACGAGACTTGTGGCAGCGGTCGGCATTCCATCACGCGTAGATAATTTTCCACAGATGTGCAAGGAACTTTTGCTTGGCAGGATGGATAGATCTTGATTTTGAATGGCAATACGTATTTCATCGCTGTTATTAAAGGTTGAAGATGCATATGGTTTATGAGCGTAAATTTCACAATGTGTGATGGATTTGTCGAAGACTACGGGCTCCTGAATGTTTACGATTTCTTCTTCCATTGCACGCAGCAGATGCACAAAGCATAAAATAAATAATGTTTTACACGCTGTCCCCACGCACTTTCAGACCCAAATTCTTCAAGAGTAGCACGTTTTGAGGTGTAAGCACTTTGGGTGCAGGCTGACGACTGATTGTTTTTACCCATGGTTGTTTAGTGTTATTAGTGACTCTATTAAAGACTATACCCATTATGATTTTATATGCAGCCGTATTGTGAGTACTTCACCGCGGAAATTCACCAAGTCACCGTCCTGATCCATTATTCGAAGTTGTATTGTGTCTATCGTTCGGCTTGTGATTGGTAGATAAATGACGTGTGATGGAACCTCAATGATTTTATATCCTGAAGGGACCGATGGGAAAAATTCATGAATGGTGTGCACTTTTTGTCCGTTAATATAGGCACCAGCGGTTATATTGCACTCAACCCGTAGGGCGTTAACTTTGAGAATGGCTACTGGAAGATCAGATTCGTGTCTTTTATTCGCTTCCAATTTACGTGCTGTGAAGCCCAGTAGATGTCCAATCGAATCTTCAGGCTCAAAATTTACACCATGATCACACTCGATTTCACTGCGCAAAGTATTATTATTAGGTTTGATGTTGATTTTGATGTTTTTCTGTGACAGCTCGGCTTGCGCAAATGTATCAATATCCTCTATTTCATAGCTACCCGTAGATATTGTCAACACCTCATCTCCCACGTAAAGTGTGTTGTGGTTAATGTCTATATTTGGAATAGAGTTGAATGTTAATAGTTCCACGAGACCGAGAATATAATTTTTGTTTGGTGAGAGTTCTATAGGGGGAAAGTATTGCGCCTCGAGTATGGATGACGATCCAGATATGGTCAATGTTAAACTATCTTCCATGACGCTGGTACTTTGACAACTAAACTCTCAGCCTTATTGTATCGTAATTGTTGACAAAGAAACTTGAGACATAGATGTCCGCATTCAAACGTATCATATTCTTGATATCTCTTATAATTATAGTTCACGCTACCTACACCAAAATATCTCATGAGTTCAGATGGTGGTGGAAGGTCGCCGAAACTATCAAAGTACATGACTTTCCATCCAGTCTTTTTGTAGGCAATCCAGTGTGTGCCAGGGGCTACATTTTCATCCAAGTTCACAATCGCTAATTCATATTTGAGTGGCCCGCTCATTGATAATGTATCCCGCATGTACACGCCACGGAAATGTGGAACCTTCACGACTCTTCCATATTTGAGTAGGTCGATGTCGGTCAACGGTCGGTGTGGTAGCGTTACTTGACGTTTTTTGGCTTGATATGAAGACCCAATCCTTGCTTATACGGTTTCAGATGTAACCCCCTACCCAAAGCAATCGCTTCAATTGTTCGATTATGTCGTTTACTTTCATTCAATTCACGTTTAGCCGCTTGAGCAGCATTTACAGCTTTGGTTATACCAGACGCACCACCCGACAAAGCCCCAGCAGCGCTGAGACCTGCAAATATAGGTATCAGAAACGGCAATAAACCACCAACTTTATGAGGTATAGGTAGAACCCGCGGTGCGCGCACTTTGCCACCTTCAGTCTTTACCGCTACACGAGCACCCTTTAGAGCCGATTTAATAACCGTATGCGGATCATTACTTTGAATCATCGTCTTCTTCGCAGCATGAATAATTTTTTTCAAACAAACGCCGCCCTTACGTCCTCTCTTCATCACCATGCCAAATTTTCTCTTTGTCTGCATAATATTTGACACACTCCAAGCACTTGCTTTCTCGCCAATGCTAGCGTCTTTAGCGGTAACGCGGTGCCAAGCTTGTTCAGCCAACACTTTATCTGCTGAATGTCTCGCTTCAAGGTTATCTGGGTTTTTTGAATATGCAATGTCGTGTTGTTTACAAGCCGTGTCTAACGGATTAATTCCCGGATCACCACGACCAAGGCGCTTAGCCAGCTTTGTACCCGGCCCACAATACTGGTACCCAGGCAAATGTAATTCAACAGGGAGTTTGTTAATTAGTTGGTTGACAAAACCTTTACCGCTCTTGCCATGAACGATCGTGACTAAGGACAATACTCGACTGATATACAATCCCTATAAAATGCCTTTTTATATTGATTATCCATTAGTCATGTGTGAGAGGCGTCCAAGAAACAAACTTTCGGAGGCGGGCTTCCCGTAATAAATTTTGATAAATTTGTCGACGATGGAAGAATAAAGAGGCAAAAACGTCATGGAAATATATTGCCGGATAGCATACGCGCCGTTTTTTGTGGTCCATCGAATTGTGGGAAAACGAATGCACTGCTCACTCTCATAATACACCCCAATGGTTTGAGATTTGAGAATATTTATCTGTATTCCAAGTCGCTGAAACAGCCAAAATATAAGTTACTCGAACGTTTACTTGAACCTGTGAGTGGTGTTGAGTATCATCCATTCAATGAGCATGAACAAGTTATAGCGCCAAGTGACGCACAACCCAACTCTATATTCATTTTTGATGATATAGCGTGTGAAAAACAGGATAATGTGAGAGCCTTCTTCTCTATGGGAAGACATGAGATTGTTGACAGTTTCTATCTTTGTCAGACATACACTCGTATCCCCAAACATCTCGTGAGAGATAATGCGAATTTTGTGGTGCTTTTCAAGCAGGATGATACGAATCTCAGGCACGTGTACAATGACCATGTTAATACGGATATGTCTTATACATGCTTTAAAAACATGTGCACGAAATGTTGGAATTCCGACAAGTATGCATTCATCACAATCGATAAGGATACCAATATTAACGAGGGTCGATATAGGCAAGGTTTTGATTCTTTTCTGACGCTCAATAAATGACCCGTCATTGATTGCGAAAAGACAGTATCATGTACACACCGATAGCGACAACATGAAGAGCGAACAGCCGTTGAGGGAAAAAGATGTATTGCGTGAAATCTCCAAGGCGAGCGATGCAATCAGACGAAAGCATCGAATACTCAAGATCGGGAGAGACATCGATGAGCAGAGAATGCAAAAGGTCTTTAAACCTATAGTGAGACCATTGGAACAATTAGTGTCAAACAAAAACAACGAGGTGGTAAAGATGGAAGTTAAAGATGAAAAAGTAATGGATAATGATGTGGATTATTTGATGAATGGTGTCGAACCCCAATTCGAGAACGAAACACAAGATTCTTTCAAGAATGAAACACAATACTTTTTTAAGCTGGTATATGACGATGATGATGACTCACCAACCCAAAATGTTGATGATTTAATCAGTGAATATCTTCTTTTATTACGTACAAATAGAAATACAAGCTTAGATGTCTCATATGGTGTACGGAACCTCGCGAACAACAAATTAATGATTGGTGATTCTCCTATATTCTTCGATTCTCAAAATATTCATGTGCGAGATTCAACCTATCCGAAAACTGTTGGATTAGCAGAGTTATTGTTTCAAAAAGTTCCCAACGTCGAAGCTGACACCGGATGACTTGAAAAACTATGAAGAAATAATTATCTCCACGAATGCGCACAAAAAATATTACAAGCCTGGTGAGGCTATACGACATAGTGTCGGCCACAAATTCACTACTTATATCGCAAATATAGTTGATCATCACGAGCACATGGAAAAGGGTATACCAAAGTATAAGGTGGCGGGAAAAAATATCCAATTGGATTACATTTATTGGGATAGTCCCAATGAGCTAGTAGATCGTCTTCGCTTACTTCTAGCATCACAAGCAGCTGGAAATTCGTCACATTCAAATGAAATTGTATCAATTGTTGAAGAATTGCGTGAAGCCAAAATTATTTATTAACCCAACATTTGAAATTTCACGCATTATCAACATGAGTGTCGATGTGTTCGGACGCCAACTGAAAAAGAATATCGTCCTCAATAAGCAAGGTCCTCC
The DNA here is from genome assembly GCA_964007375.1 of Ophion obscuratus. Lineage (NCBI taxonomy): Eukaryota > Metazoa > Arthropoda > Insecta > Hymenoptera > Ichneumonidae > Ophion > Ophion obscuratus. Next base: position 69,458,049 of record OZ023312.1, on the reverse strand, counting down.
AGGCAGACCGGGGATTGGGTTTAGAACTACCGCAGATGGTCATTATGACTTGGGGCAAAAACGATTGTGTAATATCGCCAATCCGGAAGAACAAGACGATGCTATCAATCTAAGTGCTTTACATAAAAGATCTCGAACAATCATTAAGAACATACGTAAAGAAATAAATAAGAGTAACCTGTTGTTGGTTAATGGATTAGAAGCTACGATGAGAGATATTGCGAGGACGCTCGATGCAGATCTCAAAACTCTACAAGACTTGGTGATTCGCAATTCACACATCATTGCTGAACTGGATACATGACTGAAAAGACTGGAAAATGAATGAGAAAAAAAGCTCTCGTGCGGGAGCTGCACAAACCTGCTCGCCGAAACTATCCGCATCGGCATGTGGACATCCGTGGTTTGGATGAGACCTGGCAAGCTGATCTCGTCGATATGTCGTCGTACGAACATCAAAACTCCAAACATAAATTTCTCCTAACCGTCATCGATACTTTCTCAAAATTCGCCTGGGCCGTACCGATGCGGAGTAAGAATGGTAAAGATGCAGCAACCGCACTGAAGTCGATACTCGTAAAGGGACGCATACCGCAGAAGTTACACGTGGATCAAGGAAAAGAGTTTTATAATCGTGACTTTAAAACCCTAATGAAAAAGTACAATATCCACATGTATTCAACATATAGCAATTTAAAAGCTTCCATTTGCGAGCGTTTTAATCGTACATTGAAAAATAAGATGTGGGTACAATTTAGTATTCGTGGTAATTATAGGTGGATCGATATAGTTGATAAATTAGTAGCCGAGTATAATGATTCCGCGCACCGCACGATTAAGATGAAACCGCGAAATGTCAATGCTGGAAATGAGAAACAGCCACTACAACATGTCTATAATAAGACTCCATTGAAAAAGTCATCGACATCAAAATTCAAAATTGGTGATAAAGTAAGAATCAGTAAATTCAAGAGTGTTTTCGAAAAGGGTTACACACCGAACTGGACAACGGAAATATTTACTATATATAGAATGAAATACACAAAACCTGTAACATTTCACCTCAAGGACTATGACGATGAACCGATTGCAGGTGGTTTCTACGATCAGGAGCTACTTAAAGTTCAACATCCTGATATTTATTTCATCGAAAAAGTATTGAAGAAGCGTGGTAATCGAATGTTTGTAAAATGGTTGGGTTTCGATAGTACCCACAATAGTTGGATAAGCAAATTTGATTTGTAGCGGACAATAAAAGTGTTTTAAATTTGATGATTCTTCTCTCTCTTTACTCATTCCAGATGACGAGGCCTTTGTGTCACAAAAGGGTCGACCGTTCTCTTCAGCGTAGCATGTGTTTTCTCGCTTGGGCAGCTTTCTCCTTCTGGCTTTTTCAAACCTGTCTTTCTCACAAAAGTGTGTTAGGAAGGTGTGGAGAAAAATATCGTGATTATAGCAAATTACAATGGGGTTTTCTTTATTTCTCCACTTGAAAAATTGACAGACCAATTCATTATTTACAAAACAATTATTTACAAAGTCGATTATTCTTAAAACATTTACAAAATACATGCTACGATTGTATCCTAAAATGCCCCCATGGTAGCGTTTTCGTGGTTCCGGGTATGATATACCGTTTGTCATCGTGCGGGCTTAGAGCAATTTTTGTCTCGTTCATGGTGTACAATTCATGTAACTACGATCTTATGCACGATTGTTGGCGAGTCATTTCGATTTGTTCGTTTAAGCATTTCGTGTAATCCTCGAACGAGATCGTTCTTGCAACGATATTACTCTTAACACCTTTTACTTTCTTTGTATCGTCTTTGCCATCGACTCGCACCGCATACATTTTTGCTCTAAGGCCGACGAATTCAGTCATTATCCGACCATTATTTTCGTCTTTCATTAGTCCAGGGACTTTTTTGTTGACAAGCGGTATATCATACCCATTATCCGCGGGATAATCGCCAGTATCGAAGCGATGAATGTTGCGCTTTATATCATCATACACATCCTCACACTCAATGTTGTATATGAGGCTGTCGGTATCGGTGTACAACATCGTACATTTGTCTTTATACAGAGGTACCATATACTCATGATGAAAGTCATATAAACATGTCTTCGATATGTTGAGTATGCACATACCCACATATATCGGCTTATTGAATTTCACCTCCAGTTTGCGTAATTCGACAGCAATAAGGTTTTCTGAAAAAACGCTGCGGCTATGAAAATTTGGCTTTGCAATCATTGCCTCTGCACCGTATCTGCCCTCCCATCGTGTCAAAAGCTTAACGTCTACATGATTGCGCACATTTTCCATAGTTTTTCCAAATACTGCATTATTCATCAATTTATAGAGATTTTTTTCGAATTCATTCTTCGCTTGGGTTCGGAACTGTGTATTAAGCTCAATATATGTTGGTAGCCAGGGTGATTGGGAGAATTGCAGTACTCTGTGAATTTTTTTTTATTTTGAGTCCATGGCGTACGCTCTGCTGCAGATTGTGATAATGAATAACATATCGTTCCTTGTTATTTACGGTTGCAAGCAGTTTTTTGTGTTGCTTACCAGGTGGTTTACCATGTGTTGAACAAAACGGCAAGTCCATGTGCGCATCGTGTAGACATTCTGGGTACTCTAAGTCAACCTCAAGAATGTAGCTTGTCGGGAATCTAGCGCGATCGATGATAAGTCGAATGTTGGCAAGTCATCTATCCATCAGAAATTAGCATAGGACAATGATTGACACATTGCCCATCCATACAAATTATTTACATCGAAATACATCAAGTATGATGAAGACTTTGATGGATCGAACGATTCCATGTACTTGTTATTGGCATGCGCGTACCTATTTGAGCACTGACTGAGACCACCTCGTATGCCCCGTTCAACAAATAATACCATGTCAATGTCGGTGAGCAATTTGAAGTTAATTTTTGTTCGCTTCAACATTGCATCCCAGGTGTATCCGGGGAGAGTATAGTAATACGCAGGGTCGAGCCTATAACTTTCGATGCATGTATCACGAAAGTTCTCAAAAATGTCGGCTAGTAACAAAACATCGGTTTTCAGGTATAAGTCGCTATATTCACCTAATGTTTGAATAGCAAACCGATCCCATACATTCTCGGCATGAGTGCATTCGTTTTCACTTACAGTGTCACCGGTCAAATTGCTGTAAAATGCATCTCGTGGTGGTAGGTGGCAGTCGTCCAATCTGTTTACGCTATCGATATATTCATAGGGGAAGACACCCTTTCGAGTTAATAGAATAAAATTATCTGCCGGTATGCCATGAAATTGTGACCGTAAAATCTTGAGTTTGTCCGTTGTCAAAAATGATGCCAGTTTCTCCAAACTTGCATTGAGGAATTTGTATGAATCGATGAAACGTAATTGAATCTGGTGTGACTTGTCTGTCGTTTGAACTGTTTTTGTGAAAGAAATGTATTTTTCCTTCGTTATGGGAAGCACGTCGGTTTTTCCTTCGAACGCTGTGGCTACTTCCTTGATGATGAAATGTGCGTCATAACCAGACAAATTATGAAAAACTACAGGAATGAAAAACGACTGCTTATAATTCAAATTGCAATTAGAGTGAGCGGGGCCTCTATAACGTCCAGTCAGATGACAATGATCGCGAACACGTATGTCGTTTTCGACAAATGGTTTCTCGCATATATGACACTGAGTGACGCTTCGATATTCTGCCCATTCATCTGATGTTAGAGGTATCATAGGAACATTATCTGATAAAATATCGTTGATGCGCAGAGCTAAATTTTTAAGGTTCTCAGCGAACCATGAAACGCAGTCAGCACTACGACGTGAGTGGTATCCTGATAATGAATTGTCATACGAACAATGTACATAGTACGCAATGCTAAACACTTCATGATGCTGATATATATTTTTGTTGGCAACCTTTACCAAAACGCACTCGAGATCGGCGTAAATCACGAATGGAAGTCGCTCTTTTCGTTGAAAGTTTTTGAATGTCAGCCATTTGTCCATTGCACTAGGTAATCGAATGGCGCAATCATTCAATTTTCCACAATCCACCTCGTGTGATCGCAATTTGTTCTCCGTGTAGAAGTAGTGCAGACACCTGTAACAAAACGGTGAAATCAATTTTATATTATCAAGTACATAATTACTCATAGGTATATTTTCTAGTGGGGTTTTTACTCACCGATTGCAGATGTGTTTTTTCACTTTTTTTTTGTTCAGCTGCGTGCTCACGAGTCGGGATAAATTTTTGATCCATACAAAGTGTCCCACGTTGTGGTCCGATGAGTCTTCCACGAATAACAATTTTATGTGTCTATCGAACTTTTGGTCACATAGTCGAATCGGAACGATGTTTTTCTTTTCAAATGTATATACATTAATTGAAAGTTTATTTTGCGATTCAAACTTCTTTATTTGATTTAGAGTCATTGGAAAAACAATGCCTTAAAGCTGCAGTACAGTTGAGTAATAAGGATACGAAGATATCATGTTCACATTTGTTTTCGCTGGATAAAGAGCAGCTACCACTGACCAAGCAAAACACGCGTTATCCTTCGACTTTATATTCACCACCACTTTCTTCATGATTATTTCCCGCGACAAAACAGTTTGACATCCAACACGCATTGGATTGTATTTGTTGATATTTAAAGTTAAGTTCAGTATCCGCGACAATGTCCATCCCGTTAGCTATCACGTTTTTGAAAATCTTCGAGGGATGCTAAGGTAGGCTCGACAACTCGTTGTGTATACCACTCACGTAAATTGGATGTGGTAAAAAGTTCAAAGTTTTTCGTGTTGATACTTTTATTTGCACGTTTGTCACCTGTCTCAAATTCACCATTGAAAACTGTATTCGCTTTCACACTGATGTGTTTGTTGATAATGTTTTGCACATGTGAAAGCATTATATCACATGCGTCTTCGAGAAACTGACGAGGTTCAATATGGTCGTTATTGATGACACAGCCAGTCAGGATACGATTTTCGAACGCTGTATCAATCTCTCGCCAAATCAAACCGCGATCACTTTGTCCCGCGCCCACATGTAAAAATCGTTTGCATAGAACATTTTTTAAACCTTCTAAGCGAGCAATTTGTGCTACCAATAATTGCTGATTTCCAAGCGATAATCGCGGTCGCTTAATTCGACTTTGCGTTTCCAACGACTCTACACATTAGTCACATTGTTGCTCCCACACTATATACTCATCCACCGAATTTATTAGTGCGGCTTGATCGCGGAGATTTTGTTCTAATTGTGGAACGTTCTCAGCCATTTGCACACGCGTTAAATGAAGGCTCCAAGAAATGATGCGAGCAAAGTGACTGCTCGATTAAAAGTGTGCGGCTTTGGGTGCTAGAAGTCGTTTTCATTCGGAAAAATTTATTGCTGTCTTTCTCCTCTATCTTAGAAGTGTGCCACCTCACCATAGTTTTTTATTTTACAATGTTATAAGACTAGTATGGAAGCATGGGAACACAATGAATTCAATTGGGTGCATAAGCGCGGGAGATCTGGGCCCTTTATCCAAATTTGTGCTGGAATACCTACTTCTATTGCATTCATTTTTCAAATGAGTCTCCTATACGCGTTCATATGTATATCCGCATGTTTAAGACAAACTTCTCACCTTTGTCTGGAAAAACGTTTCACCTGTATCAATAAGGCCACCTTTACCCACTCAGAGAAATGACGCATCGTCTACGATGTCCCCCTAGCTACCAACGTTTCTCCTACCGTGTGTCCCCCGCGCCTACAACTGCTATCCACTCCTCCATGGGCCCCGTGGTTTCGGGCATTCTCTACCCACACGGCTTACTTGCTAGACTCCTCGCACACTTCCGCAACCCGCCACATTGGGTTCTTGGCGGGTGCACTGCATGCACACTCACACATGCAAACATCTCGACGTTATCTTCCGGAATAAATACAAGACCGAATGCAATGTAATTTTATAAGGGCCTCCGTTATTATAGCTGCATTAAAAGTTTATCTGTAAAGTCTCATTTGACAACTAGCAATTGCCTCACGTTGCCGAGAGTGTATCATAGACGCTGGCTTTCACATGCATATCCACATGTTTGAGAGAAATTCACCTGTATCAATAACGCCCCCTTAGAAAAGCGACGCATCGTCTACAATGTCCCCTGGCTGCTGGTGCCCCCCTTGGCCCGCACCTACAACTGTTATCCTCTCGTGCTTTTGGACGTTGACCCATAGTTTTGGGCATCCTCTTCTCCGCGTGACGTCACTCTCCGCACCTCTCTCCGCGAGCCGCAAATCCCCCTCCCCCAATTCCCCAAACGGGTCCCTATACCTTCGCGAGACAGCCAGACACCTCCCTCCCCTTGCTATAGACTCCTCACCTCCTCCCCTTCGCCGCATACTCTCCACCACACACTTCCCCCACCACATGATCAAATGCCTCCCCTTACCTCCCGTCCCCGCACCCCCCGAGCCGCCACTTTATCCAGAACCCCCCTAGTATAACTACTTACGGGTATTTTCACTGGTGTAAATTGCGAATTTGTCCAAAGAAAGAAATTTAATTTCTTTTCCATAAACAAAAATTTCTTTGTTTTTAAAAGGGGATTACTTTTATTCGTGTGTCAATTTCCTATTGAATAATAACAAACATACCCGCTCAAAGTAACACGTTCCATTCTCTAACCGTTTCTTTGCTTGACAAATGGATCTTCAAAGTTGTAACTCCTCTGTATTTCCTATACATTTATTAATGTAAAATTAATCTTCTCATAAATTAGCATATTGTAAATTCTTTATTGTGAAAAAAATCGTAAACAGAGAAAAAAAGTTGTATTTATTTATTCATTTATTTATTTATTTATTTTCTTTTTATTGTCACTGCTACGGCGAACGCTTCGCTTATTGTAGCTTCCATGGACGGGGTATTTCCCCTCATTACATGTCCCACCATTTTCTGCACTTCATATGCCTAAACGATCCCCACCTTGCGGCCGCAGCCGACTTCCTCCTCTGTATCGCATTCACCATGACATTTTCTGCCATGGGTATAGGGAAACTGCGAAAAACCTATACCAATACAGCCGGTCACGAGTTCGCTTCTCAGTCTCGGAGCTAGTCGCGTGTCATCGAGAAGTAGCTTATAGGCTACAGCCCTACACACAAAATACACACACGTACCGGTCCGTGTGCGCGACATCCGTGTAGAACTGGAGCTACGTCACGCCCGTGTTTTTATTATTCTCTGAAACTACGAGACGGCGATTCGAACCCGCGACTTCCCGATGTGCTGATTTCAGAGGCAATCACACTTTGACCAGTACATCGGTAAAAAAAACAAGTTGTATTAATTTCTTTAAAAAAATGTTCAGTAATAGAAAGTAATGTATTAAACGAGTTTGAAATCGCAGACGTCTAGTTTGTTCAGATATTTTGAAATTCCCCTTTCAAAAATATATGAAATCTCTTTTAAAAACTTGTTTTAAAAAGTAAAAAAAAACGCCATGTAATAAAAATCCCTCAATAACGTTATCGCTCGATTTACTGTATAAACAATTTTAATTAATGTCAAATATCTCAAACTATACTTTTTATTCAAGTTAACAAAATAGTTTCATTATACGAGGTGTTTCATTATACTTCTTTAATGCAAAGGTACAAAAAAGTGAAATGATTTTTATTCTAAAAAGTCATATTACTATTATAAGAAACAATTGATATCACCATTACTTAGACGTAAAAAGTAGGTAACACACAAGTACACTGGAAACGCTGTGCGCAATGACTTGGCGTGCATGGTTAGGAAACGCTCGGTAAGATGCAGAATTTTCCGTTCCGACCGCCCGCGAAAATAATTTTTGCGTCGATATATATATATATATATATATATATATGTGTATACCGGGTGACCCATTTTAATATAACACCTATTTTTTCTCGGATCAAATGTTGTCTATAACAAAAGTTTTAGGGGTTAAAGGGGAACATACGAGAAAAAAATTTGGTTCGATCCACAATGCAAAATGGCGGCGTTAAAATGGCCGACATATTTTTTTAAAATGGAAACATCTTTTTTTATCACCAAAAAATTTGTCAGCTTAAAACCAATAAATGTTGGATTTTTTTTTTTTATAAAGTTCATAATTTTCAAGTTAGAACATAATTTTTAACTTTTCGTTTTATATGTTTTCCTCAGAGATACGGGGTCCTTCCCCTTTTACCATCCCCTCCTTTATTCCTTCTGACATTCACATTCCTTTCAGAGTCCCCCCCAGAGTGTTGACCGGAGTCACTCTTTCCTAGTGCACTACTGTAATGCATTCGCATGAGGGCCCACAGGGAAACTGCGGAAAACTTGGGCCGATACAGGCGGCTACATTTGGCTGAGTTTCAGTTGTATTACCATTAGAAACTCATGTCAGACAAACTGCCTCCTGCTCAGAGGTTGACGCGCAAACCAGTCTACAGGCAAGCGGTCACCGCTCCAAGTACTGACAGCCTCCAATGCTGCTTAACTTCAATGACCGCCGAGCCCGCACACCCACCGCATGCCCACTTCTGTCGGTTTCATTTTTAACTATCTTAGCGGTATTCAGGATATAGGCCTCCGAAGTAACTTTCGTGATGGCGCCCCGTAACGGCTGCCGGTGGCAAAACTTGGATTGGCGCATGGCGGTTAAGTCAAAACGGCACAAACACGAAAGAGCTAGGCTTGAGCAAGCATCATCGATTGGACACCTGATTTAAATGGCGACCGGCATACTGCACTAGCAGACGAAAACCAATCCAAGTTTTGCCAAAACTCGCCGCAAGGGTGCGCCACAAGAGTTACTTCGGAGGCCTATACGACGAGGAGGTCTTTAACGTACCAAGTTTAAGTGCGCGTGCGTCTGCATGTGCGTACGTACGCGAAGGTTGCTGCGTGTGTGTGAAAAAAAGTTTAAAATGATGTTCGAACTCGAAAATTATGAACTTTATAAAAAAAAAAAATCCCACGAAAGTTGTTCGTTTTGAGCTGATAAATGTTTTGGTGATAAAAAAAGATGTTTCCATTAAAAAAAAAAAACATGTCGGCCATTTTAACGCCGCCATTTTGAATTTTGGATCGACCAAAGTTTTTTTTTCTTCAAACGTCCCTCTTTAACCCCTAAAACTTTTGTTCCACACAATTTTTGATCCGAGCAATATTTTCTGAGAAAAATCAGGTGTAAGATTATAATGAGACACCCGGTATATGTAATGTTACATTATAACGTGGCGTCGACTAACAGGGATATTACACGAAGAGAATTATATATTAAAAATTACCGTGCAGTAACGGTAACCAAATGACAACCCTGAAACTTCGCTACTTATTACTGAGTAAAACACAGATTTTCACGAAAATAAAATTAAATGTCTTCTTCAGATAGAAAATTTTACCAGATTTTTTTGTAAATTTTAATGCGTAACAAAATACGCAAAACTTAATTTCAAAAAATATATAATATCAGCGAAATTTTACTGTGCATTTTATTATTTGATGCCTTTCAAAAATGTCTATAAGCAAGTATCGTCTTTATAACAGTTATTTTAAGATTTATTATAAAATGTATTGAGTGTTATAGGAAAATGTTTTGTGCTGTCGGTAAACATTATCGTGCGCGCTTGGTTAAAATTATCGTGCGGTACGGTACGGTCATTTTGAGGCACTGCATGGTAAAAATTCCCCTTCATACCTTCCACTTCAGAATGGTATGATGGTGTAGCTAAGTAGGGGTGCGCGGTCTCGTTTCACAAGGGGACCTTACAGGCTGTCACTCACGGATTTTTATAACTCTCAGATATGTTGTAGAGGAACCTACCCTGAGTACCTGAGTAAAGGGATTTTATACAACGCTCTTTAGTTTTCGATAAAAAACGTTCGAAAGCTCAGCTCGTAGCTAGTAGTAGCTACTATACCGGTACGGTTGCACCTTTGTTGAACCAGCGGGCGTGGCCCAGTGGGCAAGGTCCCCGGCTCTGACGCTCGAGGTCCAGGGGTCGAGTCCCGTGATGGCGTTTTTTTTCACAAAATATAAATAAATTGGTTGGATGATACAAAACCGTCTAATTATTTATTATTATTTTATTTATTTTCCCACGCATATTTAATCATTGGCGCTGATCAAACGCTTTACGATCACATCTTTGTAGACGAGAAGAAGGCATATACATGTAGTATTAAAGTTATACCGCCCAAGTGCACGCCGATTTGTCAACCGTGCGATGTATATTTTTACCGACAAGTGAACATTTTCACAAAACAAATACAAAATACTCCCGATTTGTTAAAAATCGGGAGTATTTTGTACAGAGAAATTGCGTGAGGAGAAGATTCTGTATTAATTCATTCTTTGATTCTTCATCAATTAAGCGCACCTGCTTTCGCGCCGATGATTAAATATGCGTGGTTTGCATCGAAGTTAAATGAGGAAGCGCTGCGTTCGCCCCGATGTCGCGCTCTCGCGGCTGCGCAGAGCGTCTCAAATGCGTCTACTGCGGATGTTGACAGGTAAATGTTAATCAACCCTCCCTCATAAGGGCGTATGTTTCATGTTTCTGACATGGCTGAAAGACTTTATTTGATTTGGAAAACCCACCGAGAGTGGAAAAATTTCTAGTCGTGAATTCGCTCGGAAATGCGGTAAATATTATGAGATCAAGGGGATTGAGTACACGGATCGAAAAATGACCCAAGCAAAATCGGTGGGAAAAAATCACATTATTTTGGTAAAATGTCATTAGATTTTCGATTTGTCGCTGCGTTTTCACGTAATGTCGGTTGAAAGTTAAAAGTCGTCTGCTAAAAGCCCATCTTAGTGTATGAAGAGTCGCGGCATGTTCGTCAGTCGGTCAGTGGCGTCGATATCAGTGGCGTCGAATTTGTTTTATTACTTAGCGTCAAGACGCTGCCGCGTCTCTTGATACGGAAAGGTACGTGCGTGTATGACAGTGGCCTGTGATTTTTTTCTCGACGAAACGCGACTAGATTCGAAACTGGTACCGGCTGTATTGGTATAGGTTTTCCGCAGTTTCCCGATACCCATGGCACAAATGTCATGGTGAATGCGACAGAAAGGGGGAAGTCGGCTGCGGTCACAAGGTGGGGATGTGAAGTGGAATGTGGTGGGGATGTAATAAGGAAAAGGACCCTGTACAAATGGAAGCTACAATTTAAAAATATATATAGCAGGCAAGATAGCAGTCAGTTGTCGAGCTGTGCGAGACGAGGATTAAACATGTTTATGACATGACTGATTGTCTTCATTCAATTCGACTAATCTACGATTGTGGACGAAATCCAAAAATTGCATATAAAATCTCATCTTATTGTTAGTATATAAAGAGTACGCGGCGTGTTCGTCGGTGGGGTCGAAATCAGTGGGGTAATGGTTTTTGTTTTTATTACATGGCCTTAAGACGCTGCCGCGTCTCTTAACACATAAGTCGTGTATTCTGAATCAAAATTCACGTTCGTTTGATTTTTCAGTAGCGAGAATCGAGAAAAACAAAGTGAGAGCTTGCCTTAATAGTACAGTCGTGATGTTGCTGAAAAACCCCGGCATCGGAGAAAATTATAAGAAGGCTAGTTTTTTGACACGTGATTTTGTAGGTGCTGTGGGTCCTAAATCCAAGTTTGCCTAAAAATCAGAATGTAGGGTTTTTTTTAGGGAATGAAAGGAGATAAGAGTGGATTAATGCCAAAATACAACGCCTACGAGGTCGGCGCCGTGAGATAAAATGTGCAGAAAATTCGGGCTTTAGTTTTCCACAGCGCCGAAGTCGTGCAACTTCATTTTGGGGGTGAAAAAGTGGGGTGAAATTTTGAAAAATCAGTTTTAATTCAATAATTCTTTAGAAAAAAGTCGTACACTTTTTGTTCAAATGGGAACGTTGTAGCCCTTGAACAGATCGAGCATTTGATCATTACTCTCCGATAATATCTTCACCCCCCCCCCCCAAATTGTTAAAATACAAATAAAAAAATGGTTTATTGAATAACTCAAGAACAATCCATTTTCCGGGTATGGTTCAAATGTATGAAATTTTTCCACCCCCTCTCGGGGGTTGAACATTCAAAATGAAATTCTGAGAAAACTATTAACCGCACGAATTCGCCGCCGTGGAAGAATTTGTACCTTGAACCCTCAGCTACATTTTTGTCCACAGCGCGAAACTCGTATCTCTTCATTTCCGGTCAATAGTTTTCCCAGAATTTCATTTTAAATTTTCAACCCTTAAGAGCGGTTCGAAAAAGCAAAATTCAAGTGTGGTCCATAGGAACGAAAATATAGAGCAAATCATTCTCTACATTTCGTACATTTAAACCATCCCCGAAAAATCGATTGTTTTGAGTTATTCAATAAACATTTTTTAGTTTATACTTCACCAATTCTTTTGGGGGTGAAGATATTATTCGAGAGGGATGATCAAATACTCGATCGACGCTTCCTGTCAAGGGCTACAACGCTCCCATGTGAACCAAGATTGTATGAATTTTTCCTAAAGAGTTATCGAATGAAGACTGATTTTTCCAAATATCACCCCACCTTTTCACCCCTAAAATGAACTCCCACGACTTCGGCGCTGTGGACAAAAACAAAACCCGGATTTTTCTGAACATTTTGCCTCCCGGCGCCTACCTCGTGGGGGTTGTAGTTTGGCATTAAACGACCCCCATTCCCTTTCATCCCCTACAAAAAACCACACACCCCGATTTTTAGGCAAACCTGGATTTAGCACCCGCGGCACCTACAAAATCACCTGTCAAAAAACTAGCCTTCTTCTATTTCTTTCCGATTCCAATATACGGCACGACTGTACTATAAGCCCTCGCGTACCAAATGGGTTTCCGGTGCTCATTGATCGACCCAGATCTCCCCGGGCTCCTCTGTTCACGGCTCGCGCCTTACGAGACCACTGCTCAAGAAGAAAAAAATACACGCTGTGCTTTCTTCGACGCGTTTTATTTCTTTCAGTTCTCGGATCCCTCTTTGACGGCGTCAAGACCAGACGAAACGGAAAGTTTGTCGAGACGCTCGTGCAGATCTTCGTTTGCAGTTCACAGACATCTTGACTACGGGTTTATGGCTTGTCCACGTGAATTGTACGCTTTAAAGGAGCCTTAAAAGCTCGGCATGCGCTTGAAATTTTGAAATTGCCATTTTTGTCGGATAAGTTTATTGCGTAGGGTTTTAACTTTAATTTGTGATGAGGATTTTGTAAAAATTCGAAAAATTGAGTTATGATGGTTCGCCCTTTTTTGCATCCTTCTCGGAACTATGTTTGATGAAATCGTGGAAGATGTTCCTGAAAAACCTATTGGTCCAATGCACTTCAAATTCGGACAGAGCATAGTTTATAAGATTGTCAATCGCATGACTGCACGATTTTTTATACGTTTATCCATTGCTTAATGACAAATTATTGAAGTTCTTTTAGTAAACAATCGATATTTTTTCTACAGATTACCATTTTATAATTATCATAAATTCAAAAAACTATTCAGTCACACGAAAGTTTGATTATCATACTTGAAAGGAGATTTTTATTTTTCATTTCGAAATACCCTATTTGCCAGAACCACCAACACCGAATGGCCATGCAGTAACAGCGATGCTTTGTTAAAATAATAATCACTGCATTGCTTATTACTATTTTCCACAACCCAAGAAACCCCCACTTGGTAAGACTACATATCAGCTATGTGTGAAATCCGGACCTTGTCATCCCAATATCCCCACCAGAAAAAAACTCGAAAGTCGACTTGTTTTTTACAGCTTCAAGTGCAGACCCCTTAATGGCACGGGGCCTAGCGTGGAACTCCAGATTGCTTATCCTGATTCGTCATAAACAAATTATGAAGGACGCACGGTGCACAGGTGGAGGAAGCCCGTTCGTATGCATGTGTGTATGTATGTGTGAAATCGGGAGAGACTGACGCGTATTTGACTAAAGCTAGTTTTCGTTCTCTCATCGCTTTCCTCGCTAAAGGAACCGTCTACTCTTCGTCCCTTTCGATCTCTCATACACGGAGAGTGTACGAGAGGTACGGGGTGCCCTCTTCCCGTGCAGAGATGGAGGGCACCCCGAGCAGAACTTGAAACGCCTCCAGGCTTTGGAGAACGCGCGAGGGGATAGCGAGGGCTAAGAGTGCTTGCAAAGTTGTGTAGTTTGAACTCGCACTGGAGAGCTCAACCCTCTCTCCGCGATCCACCGAGGCTATCCAATAGCGAGTGATTCAACGTGAGGCGCATATACTTTCTCTCTCTCCGTCCCTCCTTTATCGCTCAATCATTCTTTCTCTATGCCGCTACTCCCTCAACCTTCTGCTTCCACCAAGGGAATGCCGACCCCGCTTTTCCAATCCTACTTCAAGTTCTACTTCGACGGTTGCGAACAAGGATGTTGTTAGAACTTTCTTGAGAAATGTGCCCCGCTCCCACCGTTCCAACGTTAGACGCTCTTGCTACCCTTACCATTGTTGAAGGCAACACGTACAAGCGAACTCGAACATATTGCTTGTATAAAAGGGATGTTTTCATGCAAGTATTCATCCAACATCACATGAAGTCCGCACTGGTGGATAGCGTCATATGATTCGTCGGGTTATATCGAAGGCATTGGAATCGTCATGGGCTGAAGCAACTGCGCTCGGAATTGAAGAGGTTGCGGCCTGGCTGAGAAAGGCCAAGATATTTAGCAACGAAACGAAATCGCCCGTCAATCGGATACACTTGGTCAAGCGTTCCTCAGGAGCCTGCAACCCCACGGAATGCTAGTTTTCCGAGGAAGCAGAACAGTAGTTAGTGACGGCCTTGTCACTTCAGCAAAATCTGGAGAGTACTGTGGATGAGGAATTCATTCGTGCTACAGTTCGTGTAATTTCGCCATTGCAAATGTTGATTTGGGTGCCGATGCAGTGAGCGGAGACGACCAACGCGAACTCAACTTCCTCATATCCAGTTCCCCGTGGGAAGGATGTCAGTAGGATTCGCTTACTTTCCCAAAGTTGATCGACCATCGCTCATCACGTTTCGGTGAACGTGGTCGGCCGCTTCTTCGACTTTGCAGTTTTTGGTCGTCCGCCGTATTCCTCATTGGTAATGCGCGTTCTTTCACGTTTCGACTCAGCAGCCCAGGTCGTCGTTCTTTTGGAGGTTTCCCTTTCCGATGACGGGATCTTAACACGGCGTGCAATACTCCATCTCATCCTTTGTTGACAACCTTCCGAAGGTTGTCGGACCCAAAGTGATGATACCATCTCCTCTGACTTGGCCCGTCGTGTCTCTTTCATAGTCATCCATTGGAAAAGTATTGAGATTTGACTGAAATCTTGATCCTTCTTGGTAAAGTTATCTGCGGTCGCTGAAATGGGAATGAACACATTGACACCTACATACATCCTGGATTCTTGGCACTGCGAGCAGCCAAAATTTATCGTCAGCTTCGCACTAGCATCAAATTTGGTATATCTACGAGAAGGAGCAAGGATCCGTGCTGGCTAATCAGGATGGATATATGGCTTGGTGGATAATGAGGGACCTTCATCCTAAGTGCCACATGGAAAGCGAATGAAGACGAATAGCCAAGAAGTTCGCACGTGGAGCCCAACTCGACCAAATTGCTGTACCTCCAGGGTGGCAACCTTCACGACGACTACTTAGTTCGCTCATGAAAGGTCGGATGTGCGGAAGGATCCATGCTGAGAAAGGTGCTGTGTCTCGATTCGAACTGAACTTGAGATTAAGAGAAAAGAGGGTCATTATAAACTGCGGGGTTCCCAACGAGCTGCAGCAATGAAATACTTTCGTAGTATTATTCATTAATTTTATTGTTTAGTAATTCATTATTGTATTGTTTCTTAGTTTTTTGAAGAATTAACATTTTTGTGGACGTTTTAACCTTACAATGATTTTGTAGATTTTAGTTTCACATGAATGTTACTCCGACGATTCCTAGCCCAAAATTAGGGGGCAATCCCCAAATATTTTTAGCGTTTCGGACCCAAACAAGAAACCCGTGGAACTTCATGTCTGCCTGTCACAGTCTTTCAGTTCTACCGTTTTGGAGCTACGGGTACCTACTTTCGCGAGTGATTTTTCTATATGACAATTAGAATGTAGGAAAATCTTGAAAAAAAACATGTTGTAAGGAATTTCTTCTTACCTATATAGAATTGAAGATTTTTTTCGCGCACACTATCAAGTGGGGCGTTATCGAGCAAGTCTTTAAACTCGAAATTGAGGCATCAATAATCACTTTTAAGCTCAGTTTGCGAAATATCAAGCTTCAAAGTCACGTGCAATGTTACCGACTCTTATTTTTCAATCGTTGATTTAAAAAATGTGAAAAAATCGATGTCCTAGAATTCGGTTAGACCTTTCGATGAAAAACTATTTCGGTCAAGCTACATGAGCAAATCTAGAACAAAACTCCATAAGAGGACAAATCTAGAACAAAACTCCATAAGAGGACTGCACAAATAACTTTGTCGCATGTTGCTTAAAAGAGAATATAACAATTTAAACAAAGCCCCTCTCTCTCTCTCTCTTCACCCTACCTGTAGCTGTAGAGTATTATGATCTCGGATTATTCAATGGAGTCGAAATAACGCAATTAATTATTGTAGTTCAACATATACACAATAACAACTATTACACATTCGTTCAAAATGAATGCTTCAAATGATTTCCGAAACTCGCTAAGTCCTTTTTCTCTCAAATTGTCGTCACATATCTCGTGACGCGAATAGTCTACTATTTTCGACAAAAAGACTCGAAGATCGGTACTCACGAGAAAAAAAACCTTCCGAATCCCCGAAAGAACAAACTTATGATTGGTGCGGAGGTCCGCGCCAATCATAATTATTTTTTGCACGGCCTCTCCTGTCAATGATGTTTCGCGTTATACATCAGATTTTCGTGGCGATACTCGGCGCGATATTCGTGCATGGGATACTTGTCCTCGATCAGTAATTGTTCGTCAGGGGACGTTTCGGACCATGGAACGAGAATAAACCAAGAGCATCCTTCATATACGTACACTCGTAGGACAATGACGGAAAACTGGTAGAAAACACCAAAGAGAGAGCAAGAGCAAGAGAGGGTGGAAGAAACGGACAGAGAGAGACAGAACCGGAAGAACGCGGACATTCGTTAGCGGAGCAGTTTGTGAAAATTCGAATGTGGTTCGTGCTAGACATCTACAGCTTAAACCACTACATAGTCAGACTGGTTCGAGTTTCAGTCATTTTCTCTCCTCGCCCACCCTCCACCCCCGCCCCATCTCTCGACTCTTCGTATTCAACTGGGAAAGCTTGGGTTCCGTTATATGCGCATCGGCTCTGCGTACTGTTCATTTCCTACCTTCATTGTTTTCCTCGTTACTGAACCGGTGGGATAAAAATTGTCCACCTTGCACACCATTCGCATTGATACCTGTGCATTTCAACTCGAGTTCTGATTCGTAAATTTTTTATGCTCTGTTTCATAAAGTTTTATGATGCGGATGTACACACGTATTTACGAATTAGTAATAAACGTATGTACTTATACATTTTAATACTCACGCACAATAATTAGGTAATGGCTGTTGAATGTACAGAAATCGATACTAAGAACAAAATCTATTCCTCCGATGCACTTTAAATTCGGACAAAGCATAGTGTATAACACTTTCTATCGTATGGCCGTATGATTTTTTAATATTGCTACGCCCGAAGACGTTCAGAAAATATACACATATTTTTTGTATATACACTAACAAGGAAACGTTGCGAGGTCGATGTCCCCGATTTCAATGAAATGTGACATGCTTGTAGAATGGGTAAAAATACGCGACACGTATTTTTTAATATCGGCGGAACCCGATTTTTGAGGGCTGAAACGCACTTTCGAAAATTCGGGTGTTTTTGTTTTCCGTCTAACGGTACGAGATATGAAAACGTTTTCCGTTCTAACGGTACGAGATATGAAAAATATCAAATTGCAACAATGTTTATTTTTTCGTGTACTATACGTTGGAGATGAAAACGATGCAGATAGCAACAAATTTGATATTGTTTAATGCAAAAATGAAATTTTTTCAACCGTATATCCGAGAATTTTTAATCGATTGGGATGCAAATTTGCATGTAGAGAATGGAAAAGTGCGGATACGGATTTTTTCTTTTTCCGATATCTCAAAATTAAGGGGTTGAATCATACTAGACGTTTATGATGATAATGATGAGTACAGCAACGTTTATGTAACACGCATATTTAAAAAGGTTTGTAAACAATGGAAAAGAAAACTGGTTGTGTGTAAGAGATTGCAACTTAACATTATTGTCTCTCAAATGCAGATTGACGTCGTAATTGTATAATATTACTGCCTCAGAAAAGTGTTTGATGAAGTTTGTCCATTCCCTGAAGCCATAAACATCAAAGGGGCTGTATCATTCCAGTTGTACCTGCAAGAATTACTAATTATCATATGAACTAATTGTCTACAGAACTAATGAAATGGGTGCAATATATTTGCCTGCTGCGATGGTTAAAACTTTAATATCTTTCCCTCGCATATCCATATTTTAAAATGCAGTTGGACATTGACCGCTCCGAAAATACAGAAGTATTGCCTATTTTGGACCCGTATTGGGAATATATACTTCTTAGAAGCAACGCTTGAAATGATTAGTCGTCAATTTCCAGATTTTGGAGCCAATAGAAATATATTTTCGGCCCTAAACATGGTTTGTTCCACTCGAGGACCAAATTTGCCAGTAGGTTAGTTTAAAACGATGAACATAGGTGCCAAAAGCTTGCCACCTGCGGAAATCAAAGGCTGTATAGTATAACTGTGTGTTTTTGATGTTTTCGATTGCACTACTATCTGAACGGATTTCTGCCCTTCTTTCGCCAATGTGCGGCTTGATGTAGCTCTAAATTGAATTCACGCTGATTAGAAATAAATGTGTTTTCAGGCCTAACGTTGGTTATGTTGACTTTCACCATTTCTATAAATTCGATAGCTTTGTTTTGAAGTGTATCAGCGTTTAATAATTCTCGTTTTGTTAAATATTTAGTGATCTTCCGTGACACAATTCCATGTTGGTTTTTGAATGTCCAGCCAAGAAAAGGATGCTTGGAAATTTACGGCTGCCATTTCTACAATTTCTCGTACACGTAAGACCTACCGTCGAAGATCTAAATCATGGAGAGGCAGCCTTTTGTCCAAAGAATCAACAAAATTGTTTAACGTGTAGGGAGCTATTTTTGTTAACTTTTCTCTCTAGGTGAATATTGATGAAAATGTATGTACCCAAAATATAGAAGAATTGAGTTACTAATACAAGATAAGAGCTGTAGATTACTGGAGATCCGGGGCAAATGGGAATAGAAAGTTATCATCTGTTCAATCGAAATTCAAACATGTGAAATCAGAGCCGCAGTTAGACCCGCGGGCCCATAGGATAAATAAGGGTGGCCCCTTATCTAGATATCGTTGTCCGTGCCACTCTCCTCAACTGTCATCTTCTATTGCGGCTGCTTCATGAATTTTATTTGGTGAAAGAAAATCCAAACCAGTTTCGACTTCCATTTTCATAGGTTGATCCATCGCTTCAGTGATCATGTTTTCTAGATCCTTACCAAACTGTTTTTCCTGTTCGGTGATTGGAGTGCGATGAAAATTTATAGCACTTATCGCTATGGATAGAAGTTGAATAACCATCACCGGATTAACGTACATTTTTATTCGTATTTGCAACTCAAAATGTATGGCTGGCTTCTCCATTGTAATTGCAGCAATAATGATCGTTGGTCAATTTATATGACTTGAAACCCAATTGATAAGTACACACGAAAAAAATAACGACGACACACGCTATTACGAGAACTGTGATTAATCTTTAATAAGGCGATTTCAAGGTTATCATGGGGTAGCGGCTCATGCAGCGTAGTCGCTCTATTCGAAGATTTATTTCTTTCGCTAATTGGTTCTGCTGTTTGTGAAATTCAAGTTAAAGATAAATATTAAGATTAAATCAAATTAAAAGATAAAAAAATTTAATTATGCTGCGTTATAAGCTGATGAAAATGTTTGCATCGTTCTGTTCATGCGTTGCAGCAGCAACCTAAAAACGCTGTAATCTCTGCAGATAACGTCTTCGATACGGCGAGCGGAGTGGAATTTCTTCGTAAATATACAATTGTAAGCCAGTTGCTTCCCGAAGAACGAAGTCAGTCCGTGATTGCGAGCCTTGTCTGTGTCCATATTAGGGGAAATCTGAAGAGTGATTTTTTCACATGCAATTCACGAATTATTGCAATAAAAAACACGCCATTTGTTGCTGTACTCATCATTATTATCACGAACGTCTAGTAGGCGAAGAATACAACATTTTTTACCTTCAAACTTTATTTTCATTTCAGCCCGTTCACGAGCTATATAAAGAACATAGTTTTTGAGGGTCCGTTGGCCCCTTAAGAGTGTCGTTCCGTCAAAACGAGAAAATGTATGTCGACTATTTTGACTGATTGTACTTTCTTTGTAACCCATTTTAATTTGTACAAATTTTCGTCCATGCCGCACTGTAAGAACTTTGAACGTTTGCCTTTCGAGAAGGGGACCGTTTTGCCCTCCCCCTCCCACCCCCAACGGCCCGTGTCTAAAAAGGCAAGGAATTTGGGGAAAGGAAGAAATTTGCCCCCCCCCCCCCCCCACCGGCTGGAATGTAACAAATATGCAATTGTGTCATAACACGAACATATATTGACGTGAATCTAGACCGAAATGCCAAAAGGCTAGCTGATTATGCGATGCTCGTCACTAAAAAATCGACGGGCAGTTTCAACGCCTTAGTTGTGAGATATCGGAAACAGAAAAATCGGTATCCGCACTTTTCCATTCTCTACATGAATGCAAATGTACATCCCAATCGATTACAAATTCTCGGAGATACGGTTGATAAAATTGCATTTTTGCAATAAACGATATGAAATTTGTTGCTATCTGCATTGTTCTCATCTCCAATGTATAGTACACGGAAAAAAAACATTTTTGCAATTTGAACTTTATATCCCGTACCGTTAAAACGTTATCGAAGGAAAACACCCCAATTTTCGGGGGTGCGTTTCAACCCTCAAAAATCGGGTTCTGCCCACATACAAAAATACGTGACGCCTATGTTACCCATTCTACAAGTACGCCAAATTTCATCAAAACCGGAGACATCGACCTCGGACGTTTCCTTGTAAGCGCAATAATTCAATCGTCACTTATTTTTGCCAAAATATTGACCATATTTAAACGAATATATCTCAGTAGAAAATAACGGTTGAAAAGAATTTTAAAGAGCATTCTGAAGCGTGAATTGTCCTTTTAAGAAATGTTGATTGAAAAAAATGCAACTTTTTTAAATTGTTTTTTTATCCGTTCTACTACAAAAAGAAGAAATTGAAAAAATTGCACAACCTTGAGGATATGGATGGGGAAGGGATTTATTTTTCGACAAGCTGTTCCCATGGTTTTGAAGAACCACGCTTTCCGCTTTAAAATCGTTTTTAGCCAGCTCTCTGCCATTTTTTTGAAGTGAGTTATTGACAGTCAAGCGAAAATTGCGTATTTTAACTTTGAAAGGTCATAACTCTGGTAAAAAAGGACGCATAACGTTCATGAGGAGTATGTTGGAAAGCTAGTTTTGGGCTACAAAACAGTTACAAATGTTTATTTCATTTTTCTGTTTTTGTTATCACGGAATGCGGTTAAACATAATGTGCAAATCTTGGAATTTTACCATTTCCGTTAAGAGTGGCGTTATTCTACAACAAAAAAACCAATAAATTGCAAATGCCATGGCAAAAGTCTTTCGATTGTTTGATAATTCTTTAGACAAGTGACTTTTCCGAAAAATGAGCTCAACGTTTTTTAAAATATTTTCTCAATTATTGGGTTATACATTATTATATTCAGTCAGGGAAAGCTGAAATTCACCCCCCGCCCACCATAAAAGGTTACGGGATTGAGAAGCCCGTGGACACATGTGATAAAATAGGGAATTTTTGAACATTTCGACGCCTATAATGGGGTGGAGGGTGGGGGGATTATCAAAAGAAGCGTTCCTCAATACAATGCTGAAGAGAAATCGCAGCGGTCTCTTCCAAAGCACTTTGAATAAATATGTCTTTTTTAGTTTCGATTTTATCATACACCGAACATGACCTACACAATCCGAGCATGACCTACACAATCTATACTATGTATAAAAAAAATATAATACAGCAAAATAAAATATACATTGCGCGTGTGTTTATGAATTTATTTGGATTTTAATACAGGAACAATTTGAACAATTCGATATTATTTTTAACGATTTCTTGCGCGTAAAAAATTTGTTGATGAAAAATTTCAGCTTCCCCTTACTGAATATCATTATTTATAACCCAATAAATGAGAAAACAGCAACAAAAAAAACGTTACCCTCATTTTTCGGAAAAGTCACTTATCCGAAGAATTACCGATTATTTTTTAGGCAAAGGTATGCTAAAACTATGTGCAAAAATCTAACTCCTGGAATTTGCCTTTCCTCGTGCCCCGACGTCGCGAAAAATTTTAAATCGTTAAATCTCCCAGTTTTCATACGGAATGTCACCCTCTCTTGGAAAACATGAAAATTCGAAAAGTACCGCTGTGATCTATTTCCTAAAAATTAAAAGTAGAGATTACGAAACAGTTCCCGGAGTAGAAATCCTGCTCCGGCTACAAAAAAATACCTGATTAGAATTATTTCGTGCCTCAATTAGGATTCTTGATCAAGCCCTGATCATTTTTGTTATACTTTTCCTGATTTCGGTCTGATCAGAGCCTTGAAAAATCAAGGCCTAACATGCAGAGGGGTTCGCCGTTGTTTCGGAAACGACTCTTCACATTCTTCATTGCAATGTCCTATCCAATTTGTCTTCAAATATATTTTTTAGAATATTCAATCGAATATTTCATAAATCCAAAATAAATTGAAATACTTCATTTAGAGTTCTACTACAATGATTTTGTATTATAATCCGTCGTTCCCTGGCCCCCTGAATGGATTTTTTCGAAGAAAATATTCCTGCATCCACATGGGATCGAACCTACAATCTACCTACCTATAGCTACGCACGTTGCGCCTATGCTACCGGGTGTTTGTAGTATTTCGGTGGCATAAGAGTCAATTCCTCTAAATGTTTGCTGTATCACATAAGCTATTTCAATTAGTTAAAATAATTGTGATAATTAGAGAGTTTTATTGAATATCATGCTATATATTTTTCAAACATAATCTATATATGTATATAACTCGTTTCTCTCTCCGTCCCTCTCTACCCCTCTACCTTCAGGCGATGGTCAAGCCAGTGGACTTACGGCTTGATTCAATTCACCTCATCTGCATTATTCCTAATATTTTGTTTATTCCTAATAAATCTGTAATTCGGTTTCCTCACTTCAAAAAACAATTTAGTTGGTCCACTAGATTTATCTTTTCAATTGAAAAAAAATTTAATTGAATAGAATTTTCGAAGAGACAAACATTTTTTTGTTTGATTAGATTAATGGTCCGTCTTGATTGCAATACACATATCGAAGGGGAGGGGGGTAGAGAGGGCAGAGAGAGAAAGGAGTTAAATATGTATGTATATTGAATATAAGCGAAGTGAATCCAGCCGTAGGTCCAGTATTTAAAAATTAAACAGATAAATTTAGTGGATTCATCTAAATTCTTTTTTAAACAGAGGACACCGAATCACAGATTTATTAGGAATAAACTAAATATTAGGTATAATAAAAAAATGCACGCATAGAGTGCATGATATGTCTCAAGGTTTTGACAACGCGCTAATATATATATAGTTCGTCTGGTGTTTGATAAGAGGTTAGGGGTGTAAAAGGCGTAAAACTCCATATAGGTCCAGTTACTTCATGATTGCTTGACGCTAGCCATATCAGGCGAATTGAATCGGGCCGTAAGTCCAGTTGCCTGACCATCACGTGGAGGTAGTCTGAGCAGGCGAATTAATGCAAGCCGTAAGTCCACTTACTTGACCATCGCCTGAAGCTAGCTGGATCAGGCAACTGGAGGAAACAGTACATCCAGTTGCCTGACTATCGCCTGACATCAACGGGATCAGGAAAATTGAGGCATACCTTAAGTAAGGTCTCCGTACTACAACGTAATCAGATCCAGATCAGATATCAAACCAGCCTGACAATATTTCTACTCGGGTCGTCACTTCTACACTATTTATTGATTCCAAACGCTCTCTACTCCAATTGGGTGTGAGCGTGCGAGGGATAATATCGTGTATTACCACCTTCGCTGCGGCTCACTGCCAAGAGGTGGTCACGCATACTAATGCTACGACGAATCATCGCTTGCGGAACTGGGCCAAATTTGAACGAGTGTATGCCTGAACTCGTTCAAATTCCAATGTTCGAATAATCCCGCCGCAACCGGCATCCAACGATTTCCCAAACATGTTCGATTGGGTTGAGATCAGGACTATTCGCTGGGTGGTTGAGGGCAACAATGCTATGTGCTGCCGAAAATGCTCGTAAATATGCAGCGGTATGGCATCGCGTATTATCATGCATCAAGCGCAATCGATACCCCAACCATGACCGAACTGGCAATACGTGTAGCCTTACTATTTCGTCAACTTTACGTCGCGCGTTTAGACCTGGAGGAGGAACAAAAACAAGTCGTATTCGGAAATTTTGAGTGATGCCTGCCCAAACCATCACGGAACCGCAGTGACATGGTCTGTCGTACAGTCCCGCCTGCAGCGCTCACCTCGCCGATGCCAAACCCGTTGCGTGAATCTCGACTGAATCTCGAAACGCGTGAATCTCGACTCACGCGTTGAAACGTGAAACGTGAATCGTGAAACGCGTGAATCTCGACTCATCAGTAAAAAGGGCATTACTCCATCGGCGAAGACCCCAATGCTTATGGAGATGTGCATACTTTAGTCGAGCTCGCTAGGGGCCATCGGTTAAAAATGGCACGCGATTCGACTGGTAAGATCGCAATTGGCGATCACGCAAACGATTCCTTACCGTAGTATGCGATATGCACTCACCGTTCCCGTGTCGAAATTTATGTGCATTGTATACAATTTGCAACGTCGTGATAAATCGATTGTTGCGTACAGATCGAGCAATCAATCGATCTTCTCGCGCACTTGTGACTCGCGGAATCAGGCCCTGACTCGACTAATGACAGACTGACTAACTCCCATGATACTTGCGACGCTACGTTGAGGAATATCTTTCCCCCAAAAGAGTCAAAACTCTATTTATCTCGGCCTCCGAAAGATGTCTTCATGGCATGTTGAGAAATACTTCAGTGTTCCGTTAACCACAAAAGGCTGATGAGGAATGAGCTACGCACAAGAAAATCGTAAATTTTGAATCGGAAACAAAAAACAAGACTGTTGAAAAGACTTCGTTTATGTTTACCACTAGCTCACAATGTAAGCAAAGTCCGCTCTTCAACGTCTGCTTTGTCGACAATTTGAAAGTCAAGATCGCGTAGCTCGTAGCTCAGTCCTTTTTTGTGTGTTGTGCTTGAAAAACGCGTTGAATTTTTCTGCTATACTCCCAAAGCAACATATGGAGTGGTAAGGTAAGCAAACTACCCATTCCAATTTTTAGGAAACATAGATCACAGTGGCTCTTTTCGAATTTTCATGTTTTGCAAGTCAGGGTGGCATTCCGTATGAAAACGGGAAGATTAAACAATTTGATCATTTTCATGACGTCGGGGCACCAGGAAAGGCAAATTCCAGGTTCCTGATTTTTTTTACATTGTTCTAGCATACCTTTGCCTAAAAGCGACTGAAAAACGTTTGCTCTTTGTTAAGGGTTAAATTACGAGATTTTCCCGTTATGTTAAAACGCGTTTCGCGATAACAGAGAGGGAAAAATAAAATAAAAAATTGTTACCGTTTTGTAGCCGCAAACTCCACCATTTAAATAATCTCCCCATGACCGTTGCGCGACCTTTTTTACCGGAGTTGTGCCTTTTCAAAGTCGAAATACGCAATTTTTACTTGGCCGTCAATAACTCAGTAAAAAAAAATAGTAGAGGCCTTGCTAAAAAAACTGTTTTAAAGCAGAAAGCGTGGTTCTTCAAAGTCACAGAAACAGTTTTTCGCAAAAACTTCCGTTCCCCGTACTGATCGTCAAACGTGTACCATTTTTTTCGATTTCTGCTTTTTGTAATTCGAGGGGTAAACAACCATTTAAAAAATACATTTTTTTTCAATCAACATTTCTAGAAAACACAATGCACGCTTAAAAATGTTTTTTTTTCTACCGTTATTTTCTACTGAGATATAGCTATTCACATATGGTCAAATTTTTTGCAAAAAAATTGGTGGTCCTTTAATTGTTGCGCTTAGTGTATATTTATAGAGTTATAAGAGTCGAGCGGTAAACGCTTTACTCTGATTACTACCCTTATGAACCACGAGTGCTCGTTGGAATACTAATTATGTGGGAACGTTTACTGTGAGACCTCGAGAGATCTTGTTTCTTTTATGGATTTGGGAAATTGGAAATAAAGGGACTTAAAAAGTATATATACAATGTATTATTTTTTCATATTTTTTATTGTCTCTTCAACGGCGTACGCTTCGCTTATTGGAGCTTGCATGTACGGGGTATTTCCCCTTATTACATTTCCCACAATTTTCTCCACTCCACATCCCAAATCGATCACCACCTTGCGGCCGCAGCCGACTTCCCCTTCTGTATCACATTCACCATGACATTTTCTGCCGTGGGTACAGGGAAACTGCAAAAAACCTATACCAAAACAGCCGGTCACGAGTTCGCTTCCCAGTCTCGGAGCTAGTCGCGTTTCGCCAAGAAATAGCTTACAGGCTACACCCCTACACACACAACACGCACACGTACCGGTCCGTGTGCGCGACATCCGTGTAGAAAAGGAGCTACGTCACGCCTGTGTTTTTATTTTTCTCCGAAACTACGAGACGGCGATTCGAACGCGCGACCTCCCGATTTGCTATTTTCAGAGGCAAGCACGCTAACCACTAGACCAGCATATCGGTTTTACAATGTGTTAGAATATACAATGTATTAGAAAGTATATTAAAAGACCATTGTCTAATAAAGGGCCGGTGATTTTTTTGATAAAGTTCCCAAAAGCGGAAACAAAATTTCGACCTGAAGTTTGGCATATACATTCCTTTTTATGTTATAAGATATCCCCTAAAAGGATTATTGGCGAAACGCCATAGTTTTCGAGATATCGATTTTTGAAAGGTATTTTTTTTCATCGTGCGCCTGCTATATATATAGCTGACGGACTCAGCTATGGCTATACCTATATATCGTATCGCGCTCTCCGCTTTGTGCAGATCTCCGCTTTGTGCAGATCTTCGCTTGGTTATCCCTCCCCTCCTCCTCACCGCCAAATCCAGCCGCACTGTTGTTTTTGGTGTAATGCTGGTTTTTTGTTTTCACGTTTGATTGAGAATTTATTGGTAACCAAACAAACCCAAAATCGGATGTGTGGAATCGTGGGGTGCGTAGAACACTTGGGTGGGCGCAGGGCACCTCAGATGGGTGTGTGGAATCGTGGGTTGCATAAAACACTGCAGTGGGCACAGGGCACCTCGCGTGGGTGTGTGGAATCGCGGGGTGCCCAAAAACCCCAAACAAACCAGAAAAAAAAAACAAACCCAAACAAACTTGGATATGTCGAATCGTGGGGTGCGTAGAACACTGCGGTGGCTGCAGGCACCTCTTCCCTTTTTTTATTCGATTTTTTTGTTTAAACATTTTTTTATTTTTTTTCGTTTGTTTTCCTTAATTTTTTTCGTTTTCTGTCTTCATTTTTCGATTTTTTTGTTGATTTTCTTTCTTTGATTGTTTTGTTCTTTTTTTATTTTATCATTTTCAATTCGTATCATCCGTATCATAAAGCGAAAGTTGGAGTCCCGAGCGCAGGCACCAGTATAACGTATCCGTAAAAATGAGAATTCGCTATACGAGGTTTAACACCATAAGGGCACCGACCGTGGAAACGTTGGAGAGGGGGTTTCTCTAAACAAACTTGACAAAGATCCGGACAAAGCGGAGGGCGCGATAAGATATATAGGTATAGCCACAGCTGAGTCCATCAGTTATAGATATGGTAGACGCGCGATGAAAAAAATAACTTTCAAAAATCGATATTTCGAAAACTATGGCGAGTCGCCAAAAATCATTTTAGGGGGTATCTTTCCTATATTAAAAGAAAGGTGTATGCCAAATTTCAGGCCGAAATTCGGTTTCCGCTTTTTAGAGGTACACCCACTTTTTTATCTTTTAGAATTATATGAAACGATATCTGCTATTCATTTTTTAAATTCTCTTTTGATGTACTACATGATTTAATAGTGTGTAAATACTCTATAATACACTTCGCACAAATTTAGGGAGCAAGAAAAAAATCCAAATTTTTGGGGGATTTTCAACAGGCTGTAACTCATACAAAAATGGTCGTACAGCAAAAAAAAAAGCAAATTGTAGTTCTAAGTGTCTAGTTTTCGGATCTGAGTTTGAACATTTTTTTTTGAAAATATTTTTCGAGTAATCATAAGAAAACCACCGAAAAAAAATGTTCGAGATTGATTTGGTTTTTTTTTAAATCTACGGACGTGGAAATTTTTTTTTCGACTTAACCTCTATATGGACCGGATAGCTTGTTTATTCAGCTTTAATTTGGTTTTTTAAAAATCTCGATACGAGCATTTCTCGCCGATTTCCATTCAAACACCGATATCTCAATATCGGTGTTTGAATGGAAAAAGATCATTTTGTCTTTGATTACCAATATCTCAGCAACCAATGATCGCACAGAAATTTTGAGGTTGGTTTCAAAAACTTGAACAAATTCTCTACAAGGATTGGCAATTGAATTTTGAAAAAAAAAATTTTTTTTCAATCATTACATGAATTTGAAAAAGCGACCAAAAAAGGGCTTTTTGTGGTTTTTTGGAAAATCAAGCGCCCAATCAAAAATATTGCGGAAACCACTAATGTTAAGTGTGCCTTTTACTGTTCAATATACCCACAAAAACCCTACGAAGTTTCAATTTAATCCAGCCAACCGTTTTTTTTCCCACTTGATCGAATTTTTGAAAAAATTAAAGGAGCAAGAATTTCGCTCTGAAAATGTCATAATTTTTATCCAAAATGAAAAAAAAAAAAAATTTCATTTTTCTCTCAATTCTGTATTAGTGACTTGGAAAATTTAAGAAAAAAAAAATCGAAAATTTAAGAAAAAAAAATTCCAAAATTTTCGAAAAAAAAAAAAATTTTAAATTTTTTTTTTTTTCAATTGGCCCTAAATTAAAGAAATGTAGCGACTCACTTTCTCACCGATTTTCCTCTTCCGCACTTTAATTTTCCTAGTCACAAATTAATTGAATAAATAAAAAGTTGATACCCCCAAGGCAAGTCGAATATTCGTTCTACGAATATTGGGACAATAATTTTTTTGTGCGAATTTAAACAGTGTCTAAAAAAAAAACAGTTTTTCTTAAAACTAACCTGCTTTCTTGGTAATCGAGCCAATCAACAGTTTTTCTCAAAACTACCGTATTTTTTAATTTTTAGAAAAGCAAATTAACTGAGTTTTTGCAAGCTTTAGTTTTGTAAGGATCACGAGGATTTGTTGCATGACGACGACCTTGGCCAACTCGTCGTTGATAATCACCGGTTTCCAAATACCGATTGTATGCGCGAGATACGACAGATGAACTAATGTCCATACGATCCCCGACTTGTCGGTAATTGTACCCTTCTTCCACTAGAGTCACTATCTGAGCGACTTGTGGCGCGGATAAATGCCGCCCAGGCATTATGAAAAAAAATAAAAAGAAAACTAAAGCTTGCAAAAACTCAGTTAATTTGCTTTTCTAAAAATTAAAAAATACGGTAGTTTTGAGAAAAACTGTTGATTGGCTCGATTACCAAGAAAGCAGGTTAGTTTTAAGAAAAACTGTTTTTTTTTAGACACTGTTTAAATTCGCACAAAAAAATTATTGTCCCAATATTCGTAGAACGAATATTCGGCTTGCCTTGGGGGTATCAACTTTTAATTTATTCAATTCATTTGTGACTAGGAAAATTAAAGTGCGGAAGAGGAAAATCGGTGAGAAAGTGAGTCGCTACATTTCTTTAATTTAGGGCCAATTGAAAAAAAAATTAAAAAATTTGGATTTTTTTTTTCAAAAATCTTCGATTTTTTTTTTTCTTAAATTTTCCAAGTCACTAATACAGAATTGAGAGAAAAATGAAATTTTTTTTTTTTCATTTTTGATAAAAATTATGACATTTTCAGAGCGAAATTCTTGCTCCTTTAATTTTTTCAAAAATTCGATCAAGTGGGAAAAAAACGGTTGGCTGGATTAAATTGAAACTTCGTAGGGTTGTTGTGGGTATATTAGACAGTAAAAGGCATACTTAACATTAGTGGTTTCCGCAATATTTTTGATTGGGCGCTTGATTTTCCAAAAAACCACAAAAAGCCCTTTTTGGTCGCTTTTTCAAATTCATGTAATGATTGAAAAAAATTTTTTTTTTCAAAATTCAATTGCCAATCCTTTTAGAGAATTTATTCAAGTTTTTGAAACCAACCTCAAAATTTCTGTGCGATCATTGGTTGCTGAGATATTGGTAATCACAGACAAAATGATCTTTTTCCATTCAAACACCGATATCTCAGCGAGAAATGCTCGTATCGAGATTTTTAGAAAACCAAATTAAAGCTGAATAAACAAGCTATCCGGTCCATATAGAAGTTAAGTCGAAAACATTTTTTCCACGTCCGTAGATTAAAAAAAAAACCAAAAAAATTTCGAACATTTTTTTTTTCGGTGGTTTTCTTATGATTACTCGAAAAATATTTAAAAAAAAAAATTTTCAAACTCAGATCCGAAAACTAGACACTTAGAGCTACAATTTGCTTTTTTTTTGCTGTACGACCATTTTTGTATGAGTTACAGCCTGTTGAAAATCCCCCAAAAATTTGGATTTTTTTCTTGCTCCCTAAATTTTTGTGCTAAGTGTATATATATATATATATATATATATATATATATATATATATATATATATATATAGGGTGTACCATTTAACGTGACCATCCTAAATACCTTCGTTGCCTTTGGAGTGACGAAAAAAATGTCACGAGGTAATTTGATTGATTTCGAAGGGCTGGTACAGTGGCAATTAATTCATTTTTGTCAAGGTCGTAGTTTTTGCGTTCTTAAGGTCATTAATGGTTTTTAAAATGGGAATATGTTTTTTTTATTAAGATGTTGTAACTGATATTCAGACGAATTAAACGACCTATGATATCATGACCTTCAAATGATTTTTCACCAAAATATCCGTGTAAAAAACGGGAAATCGTGATGGTATTGACAATAAGAATATCCGAACAATGTAATTGAATTTTTTGTGCAGAAAATGTATTGTTACAAACGTTCGAAATTATGGCTACTAACCTCGACCCATTTTGGAAGACGTCGGATGAATGATTCTCGTGACCGTCGATTAGTTTCTGGTGTGATGGCGGCGTGGGTTATCCAACGGATAACGGATCAATGGTTTTTCAAATCGGAACATTTTTTGTTTTGTTTTTGTTAAGACGTTTTAGCTAATATTCAGACAAATCCTACGACCTATGATTAGTTTTATTAAGACAACGTCTTAATAAAGAAAAACATGATCCCATTTGAAAAACCATTGATGACCTTGAGAACGCAAAAAACTTGACAAAAATGAATTTTTCTCCATTGTACCAACCCTTTGAAATCAATTAAATGACCTCGTGAGAATTGTTTCGTCAGTCTAAAGACAACGAATAAAATTGGGGTGGCCACGTTAAATGGTCCGCCCTGTATATCCGATATATATATTTCTATATATAGACATATACAGGGGGTTTCATATTAAGTGACCCATCCGAAACTGGCGGGTTCAGGGGGGACCCCGAGAAAATCTGCCAAGGCGTTTTTTTCCGTCGAATAGTTTTCAAATGCGAGCGATTAGAATTTTGGCGTTCGACTAATTGTTGTAGGGTTGAAGTCTGCCCTTAGCGACGATGCCACTTGATAGTCGAGTGTGAGCGCGAGACGCTTATCAGGCAGCGAGCAAGGTAGCTAGGCATCTGTCTCGCTTGCCCGGCCAGTTTGACGTTTCTTGTATCATCTGTGTTCAATAGCTCGCGTTGTACGGTAATAGATTTTCGCAGAGCGGAGTTGCGCTCCAGAGCAACGAGGGCAGGTTTGTGATCCTGCGGACCTCAAGTAGTAGCCACAAAGATGGAGTGTGGCTTCCTCCTATCAGTCTCTGGTGTGCTGCGTCGACTGGGAGCTTCCCACTCATTTCCAGAGCACGTCTGTGTAGCTGCGTTCTTTAGAAGTGCGGCTGACTCCCGTGGGGCGTCGACGAGAGTCTGGGTTCCTCGATGAACTCGTGCCGTTCTCGCCGTCTCGGTGCTCCTGTCCGATTTCTTAGCCGGCGGACTGGACACTGGTGAGAGCAGCGGTGGGCAGATCGAGTGGTCAGCGTGGCGAGGCGAGTCGACTCACTCAAGCGTTTCCGGGTGTTAGCAGGCGCCGAGAGGGGCCCGGTTATAGGTGTCCAGGCAGGCAGCAAAGTGGCAGTTCAACCCGCACGAGTTTCCATGCTGTAGCGGTGAATCTCTGCGAGGTAGCCGCTCTCTTTTGGAGAGTGCATCCCTGTGGGTTGGTTTTACAGTTTCTCCACTGCATATGGGGGCTGGGAGTGCAAAGGCGAGAAAGCAGTCATGTAACTGACGTGAAACGTCAGACACTTCGACCTAGCTTGTATGAAATCCGTGGGCCGGCGTCGCCCTTATATGCAGCCTAGCCCCATGCGAGCGCTTGTGAGAAAGTAGTTGCGCCTGAGTGATCTGCTTTCTGCCTCGCATGGTGCTGCACGGGTGGCGTACGGGTTGCCTAGTGTTAGGCGCTTTTTGCTCGGGCCGTGAGTGATGCTTATTCACGCGCATTTCGCTAAGTCGGCTATTATTCTCTGTCATCTTGGGTACGCAAGTTCAGAGCATGCGTTTGACAGGTAATGCGCGCTCCGAACTTGAAAGGCTCGATGCACTCACCGTTTGACAGATGACGGCGCGGATGATTTGACGTTTTGAGTATCATTCGTGTAGGCTGCCTGTTAACCAATCGGGTTCGAGACCCGTGACAGGCCGACAGATGTGACATTTCCCACTTCGTCTTCTGCCGCTCCATGAAACCAAATCGAGGCGTGAAGGTTGCCGACATTCAGAAGGCTTGTAATTCTACCAGCGAGCGATGATGATAAGGAATACAATTGTTCAATGCATTCGTAATCTTGATTTGTCAGAGAAATAAAGCGAAGAACGATCAATAATTTGGTGTTTTTCAAATTTGGAGGCAACGAGCGAATGTTTTTTTTTCTTCGTATTGCCGTTATCGTGAAGACTCGACGCGGACGTTTCCATATCGAATCACGAATAAATTGTTTAATTTTCATTACGACTTTGAACAAATTTTTTATTCTTAGTTGTTGCGGCGATAACAATTATCACGCCCGATGATATTAGTCAATGAGAGTTTCTGTAATGATTGTTATCTCAAAAAATAAAAATTAACAGAGTCGGAAACAACCCGATATGTCTGAAATGTCAAGTGCCGAAATACATCACGTTTTTTTTCTTTCGTTTTTTTTACAAGCTTTTATTTAACTTGACTTGGAGTTAGATGCGAAACGGAAAGTCGATATTACACCCACTTCCCAACTACTTGGACCTCTGAAATTTGGCAAACAAGCATTCGAGGGGTGAAATTGCACGATTCAACGTAAAAAAAATGAATAAATAAATAAATAAAAAACGACTTTCTGTGAGATGCAAAATGGAAAATCGGTATTTCATCCACTTCTCAACTACTTCAAGCTCTGAAATTTTGCAAACATGGAACTAAGAAATTACACAAGCGTTCATTTATAGTCGCATATGGGTGATATGGTAAAAATAATATTTTCTGCTTTTTAGAATATTTAATAAAAGCTCGTTAAAAACTGTTTTCTTACATATAAATGCTTTTTATTCATGTTAAATGAATTTGTCTCGAAACTACATCTTTCTAGACTGTACGCACAATAGTTTGAACAATCCCAAATATTTTTCAGTGCGGTTTTTTTAATCTGCAAAAAAGATCACATATAGTGTAGTAGATAACATTGACGGGAATAAAGAGTTTTGGCATGAAAATGTGACAGATTTTTTTTTTATCGAAAAAAAAAACTTCAAGAGGATATAATTCCAATATTATTTTGCAAAAATCTTCTTGGATTTTTTATATCCATCAACCGATTAATTATTGTAATATAAATTTAAATAAAACTTCATACAGTCACAGTGCCAATGAATAAAAGATAACTAACATTTTGCCAGTTTTGTTACGATTTACCGGTTAAAAGAATTCCCGAAAAACAGCGATTTTCGAGCCGGTTGGAGGAACGTAACCCCTTAATAGAAGGAAGTCGGTGTTAAGCGCGCCGCAAAATAGTCGACTGTCGGATACAAACTATTCCGGTAACCGTGTCTCACTCCATACGTCTAGATGGCGTATATATACGTGCATTTTAACCTGCCCGTTAAGTCAGGATGGTTTTGGGTTACCGAGGATGAAGGGATGTCTTGCTGTACCCGAGATTACCAGCAGTTTTTTTCTTTCGCGAAACATATGGCAGAGATACATAAAGTCACCCTCGGTAAAACGTCGTTCACCGTACACGCGCAAGCCTGGTATATATATGTACAGGGCACTCCGACACAAATCGACTTACATAAGGACTACAAAAACAGGTCGATGTTCAATATTTTCTATAATGAGAGTATTGAAGTCACGAGCTCGGAATTCTACACACAATTGATGCATAATCTTGCCAAGGTTTCGGTTTTTTCATTGAAAAATGTTGATAAACAACGAAGTTATCTGCAACTAGAGCTTCTGGCAACTAGACTCATCTGAAATTGAAGAAAATGCACTCATAATAAAACTTTGGTATTACCAGGTACATATATGAAATTTTGAAAATTACAAAAATGCCAAGCTGTGAAAAAACGTTCGATTTTCGGCCGAAAAAAAATAACTTTCAACATTTGTTGTTAAAAAATGCATAAACATATAAAAAAATCCTCCAGTCGTGCAATTGAATATGTTATAAACTATGCTCTGTCCGAATTTGAGGTAAATGGGATTAATATATTTTGGGATACGATCATACACCGTTTCATCAAACATAGTTTCGTGAAAAACGCGAAAAAGGGTCATGACTTGCTCAATTTTTGAAATTTTCACAAAACATTAGTTGGAAATTACGGTTAAGATTCTAGGCTTTGAAACTATTCAATTTGAAAATTGTATTTCTTTAGTTCCAAGCTTATGCAGCTTCTATAATGTACCACAATTTTTTGTGACATTTCAAGACCTTTCTGGGTTATCTGACCCTTCACAAAAATCGGTCCAAAGCACTTTTTGGAATGATTACATTAACTCTGTTGCCATTGAAAGTGAACATCCTACTAATCTATAATAGATACGCCATGAAAAATCGTATTTTCAATATTTCATGCTCATACAAACTCCTCAATACGTCGCAGTTTTCCGTACATCCATTTCGGAAATATGACATTTCCTAATTATGGCTTTTCGTCACTATCACATTTCTGGATCCTGACAGTTGACCTGAATATTTTATTCAACCATCTTGGCACATAAAGCCTCTACCGGAAGTCTTTCGTAAAATCGCCACCACGCGCGCCACGATTACCGGATGTACAATTTGAAAAAACGACAAATCAAAGACAACAAAGGGCGATCGTTACAGGTACATTGACTCGGGATGAAACAGCCCATATGTATAAATTTATATTAAATGTACGTGGTTTCGACGACGGCAGTGAAACCCGATGTTCGTATGGAAGAGCTCGGAAAGAGCCTAGAGAGCGAGCTTTTACTCCGGTAGAATGATATACACTGTATACAGCACTCCCATTCGTAAGCACTTCCAGTCCGTTTACTCCAAATTATTATAAACAGCAAGTGAGTTGCCGTGGAGCTGGGTGGCGGAGGGCCAACGAGGAAACAGAAAGTCAACCAGGCAGTCGAGCAATCTCTCGCGTGCACACTCCACTCTTTTCAATTCTCCGGCAACCCTATAGCACTCTTCGGGGCTTCGCCGTGTGCTGGTACAGTCAGCTCGCGCGGAGTCTCATTCTTCTTGCCCGCCCATCGCGACATGTTCTGCTCCGTCTAGATTCCGCCTGGCAATATCGCTCCTAGTTGGTGCCCTCGAACTTTCTAACCTCTCTCTGGGTCCTTCTCTCTTCATTCCGTTTTCCGCATTAACTGTTCACCTCATGCATATACGTTTTTGGTTCATAGCCTCTTAAGACCCCGGTTTAAATATATAATTTTTTGCGTAAACATTTATTTGATATATTCCAATCGATATCGTTCTTTGGTTCTGGCGACTTATTTGGTACATTATTTGGAATTATTGGACGGGTCTGTCTAAGCTCAAGGCCCAAAAAACAAATCGGTTTACAATATTTTTTTCCAATAAGAGTATAGGGCTGATGAGGTCAGGATTTTACAAACAGTTGATATACACACTAGCCAAGATTTAATTTTTACTTGAAAAATATTAATAAGCAATGAAGTTATTATTATTTAAAAGAAGTGGTGCCGTTGCCGCATGGTCAGCCGGTATAGGTGATTTTGGGAACTAGGGTCATCTAAAATAAACAACAACAAAAAATGACTTTTAGTATAATAATAAAACGTTCGTATGGCGGATACCTTTAAAAAAATTTGAAACTTACGAAAATGACAAGCTGTAGGAGAAAAAGTTCAACTTGCGATTAAAAAAAAAAATAAGAAGCATCTGGTCATACAATCGAAATTTTTATAAACTATGCTCTGCCCCAATTTGATGCGAATCCGTCATTTTTGAGAAAGGACTCTCATCGTTTTGTAAAACATACCTTCATGAAAAACGTAAAAAGGAGAATCTTAATCTTCCCAAAAATCGTCACAACTCGGTCAATTTTTAGAATTTTAACAAAAACTTCGTTGCAAATTAAAATTAATACCCTAGGCCATCAAATTTCAACCGGTGTGCCATGGCACACTGGTATGCCGTGAGTGTATTTGTTGTTGCTGCCAAAAAATAGGCGGATGCATGTACCATGTGATAAAATGGGCACCGATTATGACGAGTGTCGATTGGTGGGGCAGGCAGGGTGGGGCGAAGTCCAATACGAAGGTGCGCTGAAAGAATTTTACAGAGGTTTAAGTGTGCTGCTTTATAAAAAAGGGTGACAAACACTGCCTTAGGCTATAAGATAATGCAACAAATTTGTATGAAATTAAAACTTCGTGGAAGGCGAACGAATTTTGAAGGCAGGTCACATTTTTAAATGTGGTAAATTCGCGGCGATACCGGTGCTGTCAGATTCAAAGCGTTTTGTTTACAAACGTCTCAACTACGAAATGATCCGCATGAAATTGATGGTACTGTATCAATGAGTAGTATAGCTAGGCCGGTTCTAACGCTGGGATCTCAGGGGGGAGCTGGGCGGCGGGGTCCAGCGCGGGGAAGCCAAGTGCCTGGTGGAGGAGGTAGCGACTGCAGGTATGTGGAGTCACAGAGGGACATGCTGGAGGTCTTTGTGGAGGGAGAAGGAGCCTGGCGCGGAAGAGTGGGTATGTGACGTAACATGGTGGGCGAGGGAGAAAGGGTCTAGCATGGAAAAGAGCTAGATCCTGTTCCTAGGTGCGCAACTAAGTTTCCGGGTGTTTTTTTACTAATAAAAAATCGAAAATTTCAAGAAGAATACAAAAAATGGTTCATTCGAAGTATTGACCCTCGCTATTTACACATTTTTGCCATCTCTCTGGCAATACATAAATACCGCGACGATAAAAAGACGCGTCTGTGGACTGAAACCATTCGTCTAACCAATTTTGTACTGCATCGTAATTGGCCAAGTGTAGCCCTCCCAAGCCATGCGCCATCGACCGGAATAACTGATAGTCTAAAGGGGCCAGGTCTGGCGAATACGACGGGTGCGGTAGCAGATCCGATTTCACAAGGAAACGTTGCGAGGTCAATGTCTGCGATTTCGATAAAATTTGGCATGCTTGTAGAATGGGTAAAAATAGGCGACACGTATTTTTTTATATCGGCGAAACCCGATTTTTAAGGGTTGAAAAGCACCCTCGAATATTGGGGTGTTTTTCGTTTTTCGTCGATAACGTTTTAACGGTACAAGATATGGAAAAACTTTCAATTGCAACAATGTTTATTTTTTCGCGTACTATACATTGGAGATGAGAACGATGCAGATAGCAACAAATTTCATATTGTTTATTGCAAAAATGCAATTTTTTTCAACCGTATCTCCGAGAATTCTTAATCGATTGGGATGTAAATTTGCATACATGTAGAGAATGGAAAAGTGCGGATACGGATTTTTTCTTTTTCCGATATCTCACAATTAAGGGGTTGAAACTGCCCGTCGATTTATTTGCCGAGAGCATCGTATCATCAGTTAGCCTTTTGGCGTTTCGGTCTAAATTCACGTCAATATACGTTCGTGTTATGACGCAATTGCATATTTGTAACATTCCAGCCCCCCCCCCCCAACGGCCCCCCTCTCGAAAGGCAAACGTTCAAAGTTCTTACCGTGCAGCATGGACGAAAATTTGTAGAAATAAAAATGGGTTACAAAGAAAGTACAATCAGTCAAAAGAGTCAATACACATTTTCTCGTTTTGGCGGAACGACACTCTTAAGGAGTCAACGCACCCTTAACAACTTCGTTCTTTCTATAGCTCGTGAACGAGCCGAAATAAAAATAAAGTTCGATAGAAAAAAATGTTGTATTCTTCGACTACTAGACGTTCACGATGATAATGATGAGTACAGCAATAAATGGTGTGTTGTTTATTGCAATAATTCGTGAATTACTTGTGAAAAATAACTCTTCAGTTTTCCACTAATATGGGCAGAGGCAAGGATCGCAATCACGGAATGACTTTGTACTTCGGGAAGCAACTGGATTACAATTGTATATTTACGAAGAAATTCTCGCCCGCCACGTACTGCCTTTGAAGAGTACAACACAATCGGAAAAGTGTTCTCAGGCTTACTCATTTAAGAAATGTTTTTTATGGATTATACTTATTACAATAATGATAGTCATGATAAAAGTGTTTGAAGCAAAGAGATTTCTTACACCACGCACAAGTGATAATAGCTGCTTCGCCGCATATATCGCATGTCGGTACATTTTGTCAAAAGCATAATTCTACCGGATTTTCGAAGTTTGGTCGTCTTTCTTCTTCGTACCCGCTTTTGAAACGCTTTTGAAAAGAAAACTGGTTGTGTATAAGAGATTGTAATTTAACAATATTGTCTCTCAAATTCAGATTGACGTCGTAATTGTATAATATTACTGCGTCAGAAAAGTGTTTGACTAAGTTTTTCCGTACACGGAAGCCATAAACATCAACGTGTTGTATCATTCCAGTCGTACCTGCAGGAATTACTAATTATCATATGAACTAATTGTCTACAGAACTAATGAAACTGGTGCAATATATTTACCTGCTGGAATGGTTAAAACTTTAATATCTTTCCCTTGCATATCCATTTCTTTAAATGCAGTTGGACATTGACCGCTCCAAGAATCCAGAAGTACTACCGATTTTGGACCCGTATTGGGAATATATACTTCTTGGAACCATCGCTTGAAATGATTAGTCGTCAGTTTTCCAGATTTCGAAGCCAAAAGAAATATATTTTCGGCTCTGGACATAGTTTGTTCTACTCGAGGACCAAATTTGCCAGTAGGTTCGTTTAAAACGATCAACATCGGTGCCAAAAGCTTGCCACTCGCAGAAACCAAAGGATGTATAGTATAACTGTGTGTTGTTGATGTTTTCGATTGTACGACTGCCTCAACGGATTTCTGCCCTTCTTTCGCCAATTTGCGGCCTGTATGTAGCTCTAAATTGAATCCACTCTGATCAGAATTAAATGTGTTTTCAGCCCCAACGTTGGCTATGTTGACTTTCACCATTTCTATAAATTCGGTAGCTTTGTTTTGAAGTGTATCAGCGTTTAATAATTGTTGTTTTGTTACATATTTAGTAATCTTCCGTGACACAATTCCATGTTGGTTTTTGAATGTCCTTAGCCAAGAAGCGGATGCTTGGAAATTTTGCGGCTGGTATTTCTACAATTTCTCGTGCACGTAAGGCCCATCGTCGAAGATCTATATCATGGACAGGCAGCCTTTTGTCCAAAGCATCATTAAAATTGTTTGACGTATAGTGAGCTATCTTTGTTCACTTTTCTTTGTAGGTGCCACCCTTATTTATACTATGGGCCCACCGGCGAAACTGCGGCTCTGAATTCACCTTATGGAATTTCGTTTGAACAGATGATAACTGTCTATTCCCATTTGCCCCGGATCTCCAGTAATCTACAGCTCTTGTCTTGTATTCGTAAGTCAATTCTTCTATATCTTGGGTACATACATTTTCATCAATTTTTGGATCTAGATATCGTTGTCCGTGCCAATCTCCTTCACTGTCATCTTCTATTGCGGCTGCTTCATGAACTTCATTTGGTGACAGAAAACCCAAACCAGTTTCGACTTCCATTTTCATAGGTTGATCCTTCGCTTCAATGATCATGTTTTCTAGATCCTTGCTGAACTGTTTTTCCTGTTTGGTTATTGGAGTGCGAGGCAAATTCATAGCACTTTGGTTTTGGCACAATGGATAGAAGTTGAATAACATTCACCGGATTAACGTACATTTTTATTTGTATTTCGAACTCAAAATGTATGGCTGGCTTCTCCCTCGTAACTGCAGCAATAATGATCGTAGGTGAATTTATATGACTTGAAACCCAATTGATAAATACACAAGAATAAAACAACGACGACACACACTATTACCAGAACTGCTATTAATCTTTAATAAGGCGATTTCAAGGTTATCATGAGAGCCGCTCTTTGCACCGTAGTCGCTCTTTGCGAAGATTTATTTCTTTCCACGTTTCGCAAACGTTACAGTCTGCATCATCAGGGCTGAGAGCTCCGATACTGAAGCTCTCGTGTCTCAGGTATTCCTTATATAGTTGCAGTCATCGTTCCGGATCGCTGCACCAGCCAATCAGATGTTTTAATTGATCAGCTGGTCAATTAAAAAAAAAACCGGGAGGACGGTGTGCCAAATAGGATTGACGTGATATCCTCCATCTCTGTTTAGATTGTCCGGATGTTTTCGGATTTCCAAGCCTTCTCGGTGTTTCCTGGAAAAATAGCTGTTTGATGGGGCCAGACTTTGGGCTTTGTCGAACTGGATGGCATGACCAGTCTCCATCCAATGTTCGGCCAGCGCTGATTGTGTAATATGGCCATATTTGATACACCGTTGGTGTTCTTTGATCCGCCCTCTGATCTTCCTCCCGGTTTCTTCCTCCCTCCTTCCTCCGCCCCCTGATCTTCCGCCCCCTGATCTTCCTCCCGGTTTCTCCTATGTACACTTTACCGCATGAGCAGGGTATCTTGTATACTCCTAGTGCACTTAATGGTGGTCTTTGGTCTTTTGCACTCGGAATCACTTGTGCTAGTTTCTTCTGAGGTTTGAAGATGACTCGCACGTTATGTTTTCCAAGGACCCTCCCTATGCGATCGGTTATGCCCTCAAGGTATGGAAGGGAAGTTGTTGCGGTTATTTGTCCTTCATTCTCCCCATCAGGTGCTGTAACCGTTTTCGGATCAGCTATTTTTCTTTTTAGATTTTTGATCGGTCTTTCGATGTTGCCTGGCTTGTAGCCATTGTCTCCTAAAGCTTTTCGTAGGTGTTCTAGTTCAACCTTCAAGGAGTCTGGTTCGGAGATCGCTAGAGCTCTGTAGACCAGAGAGCTTATGACCGACTGTTTTTGGGAAGGGTGATGATGGGACGTAGCATGGAGGTATTTATCCATACGCGTTGGCTTCCGGTAAACTTTATGGCCCAAAGTGCCATCGCTTTTCCGTTGAACCAGTACGTCCAGAAAAGGGATTTGATTTTCCTCTTCTATATCCATGGCGAATTGAGTATTGGGGTGCTGGGAGTTGAGGAAGGTTAAGAAATGATTGAGGTTTTCTTTGCCGTGACTCTAAATGACGAAGGTGTCATCGACATATCGGAACCAGGTGAAGGGCTTGAGGGAAGCTTCTTGCAGAATTCTGTTGTCAAAGTTCTCCATAAAGATGGTGGCGATGATAGGGGAAATAGGGGAACCCATGGCTGCGCCTGAAGTTTGTTCATAAAACTGGGATTGAAATTGGAAATATGTAGAGTTTAGGCAATGTTCTATGAGGGCAGTAGGTTAGGGGCATACTTTTTTGGAATTTTTAACTATGCTTAGGGTTTCATTGGTTGGGACGCTTGTAAACAGGGATACAACATCGAAACTCACTAAAATGTCTTCTGGTTGTACCTTGATAGTCTGGATCTTGTTCACAAAATCCCGGGAGTTTTGGATATGGGAGTTGTTTAGGCTTACGAGTTCCTGCAAAGGTTTGCATAGAAAACGTGCCAAATGATATGTAAGACTGCCTATGTTGCTAACAATGGGCCTTAGTGGGATGTTGTTTTTATGTATTTTTGGCAGACCA
Organism: Ophion obscuratus; assembly: GCA_964007375.1. Lineage (NCBI taxonomy): Eukaryota > Metazoa > Arthropoda > Insecta > Hymenoptera > Ichneumonidae > Ophion > Ophion obscuratus. Next base: position 69,415,218 of record OZ023312.1, on the reverse strand, counting down.
TAAAGCCTGGGTGGTAGGGATTCCTTGGGTGTAAGGGCTTTGGTTAGGTTTTCCGATAGACCAGCCTTCTTTAGAAGTGTTGTTGTTTTCTTCTCTACACTCGATGTGGGGTCACGTGATAATTTCTTGTACGTGTTGGTGTCCGCGAGCAGGTTCATAATTTTACTGCGGTAGTCCGTTTTATCCATGATGCCAGTTGCATTCCCTTTGTCAGCTGGTAGTATTAAGATGTCCTTGTTTTTCTTCAAATTGTGAAGAGTAAGGTGTTCTTCCTTCGTGATATTCTGCCTCGGAGGTTTTGCCTTGTGTAGAATATTGCTTATCCGTTTCCTGATGTCGATGCCAGTATCCAGTCGGAGACGATAGATAGCCGTTTCCACCTGGCTGGTGATTTCTCTGGTTGGAATTTCTGTCGGTGTAATGGCGAAATAGTGCCCTTTTGCGAGGAGTGATGTTTCAGCTGCGGAGAGTTTTTTAACTGCGTGGGTTAGGATGGGCTGCTTTGATTGCGGACATAGTTTCCTGAATTTTTCTATTTGATTCTTGGATCTTAGGTCTGCACAGTGGAGGGCTTGTTCGTGAGTGACACGGTCAAGATCTTCCCATAGTTGTGGTTCCAAAGAGTCAGATAGACGTAGGTGAAGTTTAAGGAGTTTTTGGGAATTTTGGTCCAAAAACTTTTTGGTGACAGATATTCTCTCCTTTACCAGTCTCAGCGAGGCCTGGTGGAGGATAGTTTTGGCTTGTTTTGATGGAAAGGGGTTTTTCAATTGAAAACATTTTGGTACCACTTGATGGTCGCGGCACCTTTTAAAGAGTGTTAACGAGCACAGTTGGATGTGCAGAGTTTTCCTGAGTTTGGAAAAGGTGTTAACAGAACCCAAAATAGCCTCTCCGTGTAGGCGTCTGATTTTAGTTTTAAGGCTTTCACGGCTCTTTTTGTAATGAGAAGAGTATGTGGCTTCCGGATGGAGGCCGTGTTGAGGATCAGCGTTGTGCCGACGTTTCGCAAACGTTACAGTCTGCATCATCAGGGCTGAGAGCTCCGATACTGAAGCTCTCGTGTCTCAGGTATTCCTTATATAGTTGCAGTCATCGTTCCGAATCGCTGCACCAGCCAATCAGATGTTTTAATTGATCAGCTGGTCAATTAAAAAAAAACCGGGAGGACGGTGTGCCAAATAGGATTGACGTGATATCCTCCATCTCTGTTTAGATTGTCCGGATGTTTTCGGATTTCCAAGCCTTCTCGGTGTTTCCTGGAAAAATAGCTGTTTGATGGGGCCAGACTTTGGGCTTTGGGACTTTGGGAAATCCGAAAACATCCGGACAATCTAAACAGAGATGGAGGATATCACGTCAATCCTTTTTGGCACACCGTTCTCCCGGTTTTTTTTTAATTGACCAGCTGATCAATTAAAACATCTGATTGGCTGGTGCAGCGATCCGGAACGATGACTGCAACTATATAAGGAATACCTGAGACACGAGAGCTTCAGTATCGGAGCTCTCAGCCCTGATGATGCAGACTGTAACGTTTGCGAAACGTCGGCACAACGCTGATCCTCAACACGGCCTCCATCCGGAAGCCACATACTCTTCTCATTACAAAAAGAGCCGTGAAAGCCTTAAAACTAAAATTTATTTCTTTCGTTCATTCGTTCCGCTGTTTGTGAAATTAAAGTTAAAGACAAAGATTAAATTATGCTGCGTTATAAGCTGATGAAAATGTTTGCATCATTCTGTTCATGAGTTGCAGCGGCAACCCAAAAACGCTGTAACCTCTGCAGATAATGCCTTTCGATACGGTGAGCGGAGTGGAATTTCTTCGTATATATACAATTGTAATCCAGTTACTTATCGAAGCACGAAGCCAGTCCGTGATTGCGAGCCTTGCTTCTGCCCATATGAGTGGGAAACTGAAGAGTGATTTTTCACAAGTAATTCACGAATTATTGCAATAAATAACCCGCCATTTGTTGCTGTACTCATCATTATCATCATGAACGTCTAGTAGTCGAAAAATACAACATTTTTTCCGTTCGAACTTTATTTTTATGTCGACAATGAGAAAATGTGTATCGACTATTTTGACTGATTGTATTTTCTTTGTAACCCATTTTTATTTCTAGAAATGTTCGTCCATGCCGCACGGTAAGAACTTTGAACTTCATTGCTGCACTCATCATTATCATCATGAACGTCTAGTAGTCGAAGAATACAACATTTTTTCCTATCGAACTTTATTTTTATTTCGGCTCGTTCACGAGCTATAGAAAGAACGAAGTTGTTAAGGGTGCGTTGACCCCTTAAGAGTGTCGGTCCGCCAAAATGAGAAAATGTGTATTGACTCTTTTGACTGATTATACTTTCTTTGTAACCCATTTTTATTTCTACAAACTTTCGTCCATGCCGCACGGTAAGAACTTTGAACGTTTGCCTTTCGAGAGGGGGACCGTTTGGGGGGGGGGGGGGGCTGGAATGTTACAAATATGCAATTGCGTCATAATACGAACGTATATTGACGTGAATTTAGACCGAAATGCCAAAGGACTAGCTGATTATACGATGCTCTCGGCAAAAAAATCGACGGGCAGTTTCAACCCCTTAATCGTGAGTTATCGGAAAAAGAAAAAATCTGTATCCGCACTTTTCCATTCTCTACATGTATGCAAATTTACATCCTAATCGATTAAAAATTCTCGGAGATACGGTTGAAAAAATTGCATTTTTGCAATAAACAATATGAAATTTGTTGCTCTCTGCATCGTTCTCACCTCCACTGTATAGTACACGAAAAATAAACATTGTTGCAATTTGAAGTTTTTTCATATCTCGTACCGTTAAAACGTTATCGACGAAAAACGAAAAACACCCTAATTTTGAACCCTTAAAAATCGGGTTCCGACGATATAAAAAAATACGTGTCGCCTACTTTTACCCATTCTACAAGCATGCCAAATTTTATCGAAATCGGAGACATCGACCTCGCAACGTTTCCTTGTCAGTATTTTTATGGTGTCCTGGACAATGGAACTGTGATGGCACGGAGCGTTGTGCTGCAATATCACACGTTCGTGTCTCGTGTCCCATTCTGGCCGTTTTTCGAGCAATGTGTGGTTCAAATTAATTAGTTGTTGTCGGTAGCGATACCCATTGACAGTATCGCCCGGTTTCAGCAGCTCATAGTACACGATTACTTTCTGGTCCCACCAAACGCATAGCATTGTCTTTTTTCCGAAGCGATTTGGCCGCGCCATCGATGTTGACGCTTCGTCAAGTAAAAGCCACGATTTTCTGCGTTTGGGATTCTCGAAATATATCCATTTTTCATGGCCAGTAACAATTCGACACAGGAAACTCTTTCTGTTCTGCGGCAAAAACAAAATTTCGGAAATGGCTCTTCGATTTTCCATTTGTCTCTCAGTCAATTTATGCGGCACCCACTTTCCTTCCTTAATGTTAACGACGGCATTATTCTGAAACAAAACAATACACACCATTTTGATCATCAATCTATGTAATCCATTTTTTTAGCATGATGCTACAATTCAGAAATGATACATACAATCAGCTGAAGATCCCAAAGATGATTGCATATACGTACGCCCCATCACGAATAGCGCCGACTCTTGAGACAGGGCTTAACAAGTCAGGGTTGAAGCATTCTTTCTTGGTTGATATCCACAGCCACTCACGATGGGATTTTTTTTTTGTTGCTTGGACATTCAAAACAGATGGAAACAACGTATTTCTTCGACAAACTATCAACTTTAGGGATCTATCGTCAGAGGTCTTTAGCGCCGATGGACCACTTGAGGAGAGCTGCAGGACCCCATAAAATAAATCTTTTGATCCGATGCATCCCGACACGTTATTTTTGTCTCGTTTTCCTTGGTCAATATATGCCAACGCGTTATCAGACAATGTATAGGGGTCTGCTGTCCAGAAAAGGGGCACTCCATGGTCGAGGTGAAATCTATCCAGACTCATCAAGCATTGACTTTTATGATCTCCACACATCGGTGTCTAGGTCATGGAGACTGAACTGGCTCATTATAAAGAGCATTCTAGGGTTTTCGGATTGCCATGTATGCGCAACTTGCCTCCAAAAAATAGATGAAAACGACGTATTTCTTGAAAAAAAAACTATCAACTTTAGGGGTATATCACCAAAGGCCTTTGATGCTGATGGACCAATAGAGCACAGCTGCAAGATCCATAAGATACATCTTTCAACCCGATGCATCCGGTCTTGTTATTTTCTGGCTTGTTTTTTCCTCAGGCGATGTATATCGGAAATATACATTGGATATTGGAAAAAGTCGGGGTTTTTCCCCCGAGATATAGGGGATAGACGAAACTTTTCTTTTTTCCCAACGCAGAGCCATTATTTATTATCTGCTGGACTTCAAACTGGCCGCACTTTGAATGAAGCAGTCAGTTAGTTAACATCGTGGAAGTCTTTTCCAACTTATTACTATGGACAACAACATTTAACAAATCTTGTACGAGCAAGCCGCCCTTTTAAGTTCGTTTGAAGATTTTACTGCGTGGGTCAACGATGCATTGAGTTCACCGATAGTCCCAATAGCGCGTCTGGAAGGAATGAAGAATTCTATGTGCAGCCGTTTTATATACACGGGCGCCCAACATATTGATAATGGATTAATCTGGCGTGAGATTGACACATCATTCAAAAGTCGGATATTGACCGGTGCGGTAATCAATCGCAGTCACATCGAGCCGAAACAGTTTCTTAATGATGCTCGCGACCTAGTGCTTCAACATGTACAAAATATGATCTGCAAGCACAACAGTATTAAAGTTAATACAGCGTTCAATGGTGAATTCCCGAGTGGGGACAAACACGTCAATAAAAGTGTCGACACGCGAAACTGTGAACTATTTAACACAAGCGATTTGAATTAGTGGTATGGACAGCGTGTTTTTGAGCCTACTTTAACCTCACTCGACGAATTTCAAGAACGAGATAGTGGCTCTACGCTCTACGGAAAATATCATAGTGGCTCTACATTCTACGGAAAATATCAGGTTGATAAAAAAGTTTTGTCGCAAAATTAAAAAAAATGCCTTTTTACGTATTGACGCAATATGACACCGAGCTATGTCGAGAATATTCTAGAATGTTTTCTACTCATCCGCGTGACAGGGTATAAAAGGGCGAGCGCGCGTTCTAGTGGACAGAAATGACTTCGATCTCGCAGGAGCAACTTCGAGCGATCATTTTTTAGGGGTGGCGGTGCGGCACGAACGCAAGCACAACTGCTAAAAATATACAGGATGCATTCAGCGAGAACGTAGTTTCTCATCGAACACTCCAGCGTTGGTTCAATCGTTTTTAATCTCGAGACACAAGCCTTGAAGATAAGGAACGTTCCGGACGACCGTCGACCATCGATGATGAAACATTACTCCGCTGCATCAAAGAAAAACCGGAAGCAAGTACGCACGAGCTAGCAAGAGAACTTAGCTGCACCCAACCGTCAATAGTCAATCATTTACCCAACTTGGGATACAGGAAGGTTCTAGCTCAATGGATACCACCACCGTCTCACCCACGACAATAAGAACTGTCACGTGACCATCTGCCAGTCTCTCCTGCTTCGCCACCATCGCAAGGAGTTTTTAGGAGATCTTGTGACGAGAGAAGAAAGCTGGGTCTTGTATGATAACAGAACGCGTTTAACCTACTGGCTTCCTATCGGAGAAAAACTGCCACACCAACCGAAATCTGATCGTCACTCACAAAAGGTTTTGTTGTGCTGTTTCTGGGACGCAAAGGGAGTGCTGTGTCACAATTTTCTCTCTGTAGGTAAGACGGTCTCCTCTACACGATACATCGAGAATCCCCAGGAATTGGCAAAAGCTATAAGAAAAAAATGGCCAAGACGCGCGACTGTGCACCTTCTCCACGACAACGCGAGACCCCATGTCGCAAAGGAAACCCACAAAATAATCACTCAGCTTCACTGGAATACCGTTCCTCATCCACCATACTCTCCCGACATCGCGCCATCTGACTACCATTTGTTCAGACATTTGAAGGCATATTTGAGAAACAGAACTTTCAAAATCGTCCACGATCTCAGAAGGGATATTTCAAATTTCTTTGAGTTCCAGCCGCCGCAGTTTTGGGCAAAGGGAATAAATGAGTTTCCAACTAGATGATCGAGTGTCATAAAATCCGATGGCGAATATATTGTTGATTAGAAATGTTTTGTATAAGATATATAAATAAATAAATTATATTGAAATTATTGCGACAAAATTTTTTTATCTACCTGATACTTAACCTCACGATAAATGTGAATAAGTACAATCCGATGCGTGTCGGGTGCTCCATATCATTGCCGCGGGAAATAATGATGAAGAGAGCCGTGATTAACGTCCAATCGAAGAATAATGCATGTTCGCATGGGCAGTTGTCGCTGCTCTATACTCACAAGGAACATCCCTCAGGTGTCCGCCTCCGATTTTGTTGAAACTCATATATGTGATAGAGCATCAAAAACTTTGAGACACGTATTTTTTTTTATCGGCGGAAAAACGGATTTAAGGGAGGAAACCGTCCCTCAAAGAAAGGCGTGTCGAGGGGTGATTTTGCAGTTTCACCCAGAAGCAATCCACCGATCTGAATGAAACAAAAACGAAAATTCTTCTAATGAAAAGCGATGAATAATCTCCTATGAAAATGTTAAGAAAAAATTCAATTAGAGGGTAAACCACCCCTCAATTTGCTTTTTTTTCACCCCACACTTAAGAGAGTTGTATGCAAATTAATAAAACAGGTATCATTTTGAAGGGCAATTAAAATTAAAGTTGACGAGTTTTTGCGTTTTGGCGGCATAGCAAATTTAAGGGGGTAAACCACCCCTCACATAAATTCATTTATCATAGTCGTGTTTTCTGTGTTTAAAGTATATCCACTGATTTTAAATATTTCTATAAGCTACAATTTAATGTTTTATCATATTTCAAAATTATTACATTCGTCTTAAGGGGTAACTACCCCTCTGACGAGAAACATCATTGAAGTATTCGCTTTCGGTTTCGTTGAAACTCATATATGTGGTAAAGCATTGCCAACTATTAAACATGTTTTTTTTTGTATCGGCAGAAAAACGGTGTTAGGGAATGAAACCACCCCTCAAAGTTACTCCCACAAGCAGTCCACCGATCTGAATAAAACAAAATCGAAAATTCCTCTAATATTAAGCGATGAAAAATCTTCTACAAGAGTGTTAATGAGAAATATAATTAAGGGGTAAACCACCCCTCCATTTGCCGTTTTTCACCCCACGCTCAAGAGGGTTGTATGAAAATTAATAAGACCGGTATCATTTTGAAGGGGACCACCCCTAACATAAATTTGTTCATCACCGTCATGTTTTCTGTGTTTAACATGTACCCGCGGATTCACAATATTCTCCCGCGTTTTAAAATTTGTACGTTTTTAAATTTTTACATTTTAAGGGTAAACCCCCTCTAATTGCTTTTCGTTTGAAGTTTCGCGAAAGGTTACACGAATTTCGTTAAAACTGTGTTCATTTCTTCGGTAATATCAATTTTATGTTTGTGTGTGCAGGCATGTTCGTTTTGAGCTTTAGGAGCGGTAGTTTGGGAGTGGGGACGTGGGGCTACCCCTTACTCATAAGACTCATATTTTCGTGTCGAAACGCTTCCGATTTTAATATGCACGTCCATTAAGCATCTCCATAGGAATAAACATACACTTCTACTATATCATTAATTATAATAATTTCCAGAATAAGTTATAAGGCTCACTTCGTATATTTCGGAACGATGATGCGCCTGGATCAAGCGATAATTTAGCCACCGACGTAGTTTTGTGGAGGAATATATATTTTTATTATTTTACCGTTTTATTCAATAAAACATATTAATGAAACTGAGGGTTTTACAGTAGGTTAACGAACATGTTTTTAATATATTTTGACATATTTCATTTGGAAATCATATCAGCTAATTTAATTAATAGTACTTGTAAAAAGTATCGCAGTCATATGCCGTCAAATCATTTTCTTGTGATATATACTTTTTTCTAGTCTATCAACTATCAACCATCAACAATCATGCCTCATAATTCCTGCAATAATGATAATCGTCAAAAAAAAGCTTTAAACACAACGACTGTTTGCACCATGCACATCTGATAATGGCTAAATTACTGCAACCGGGTATTTCACAATGTGTGTTCGATTCACCAAAACCAAAGGTAACAGGATTTTCAAAATCTTCTGGTTTTTTAAATAAATGGAAATGAACAAATTTATGTTAGGGGCGATTTACCCCCTTAAATTTGCGGTCCCGCTGAAACGCAACAACGCGTCAACTTGAATTTTGATTCCCCTTCAAAATGATATCTGTTTTATTAATTTTCATACAACCCTCTTAAGCGTGGGGTGAAAAACGGCAAATGGAGGGGTGGTTTACCCCTTAATTATATTTCTAATCAACACTCTTGTGGTGGATTTTTCATCGCTTAATATTAGAGGAATTTTCGATTTTGTTTCATTCAGATCGGTGGACTGCTTGTGAGAGAAACCTTGAGGGGTGGTTTCATCCACGAACACCGTTTTTCTGCCGATACAAAAAAAAAATGATTAATAGTTTACAATGCTTTGCCACATATATGAGTTTCAACGAAATCGAAAGCGGATACTTCAATGGTGTTTCTCGTCAGACGGGTAGTTACCCCTTAAGACGAATGTAATAATTTTGAAATATGATAAAACATTAAATTGTAGCTTATAGAAATATTAAAAATCAACGGATATACTTTAAACACAGAAAAAACGAACATGATAAATAAATTTATGTTAGGGGCGGTTTACCCCCGTAAATTTGCTATGCCACCAAAACGCAAAAACCCGTCAACTTTAATTTTAATTGCCCTTTAAAATGATACCTGTTTTATCAATTTGCATACAACCCTCTTAAGTGTGGGGTGAAAAAAGGCAAATTGAGGGGTAGTTTACCCCCTAATTAAATTTTTTCTCGAGATTTTCATAGTGGATTATGCATCGCTTTTCATTTGAAGAATTTTCGTTTTTTTTTCATTCAGATCGGTGGATTGCTTCTGGGTGAAACTGCAAAATCACCCCTCGACACGTCTTTCTTTGAGGGGAGGTTTCCCCACTTAAATCCGTTTTCCGCCGATAAAAAAAATACGTGTCTCAAAGTTTTCGATGCTAAGTAAAAAAAAGTATATACTTTTATATAGCATATGAAATTATGCATAAAAAAAAGATTTAACGTATCGTGTCGTCTAGGGGAACATCACTGATTTGATCCATACTTTGCGGGATCACAAAATTTGATCTCCAGTTGCATATCAAAATGTGACAGTCTATGTTTTTCCAACCTGAGAGTTAAGTAGTTGGAAAGCCGAAATCCCTCGCCGAGCTTTTTTTCTTAACCATGCACGCCAAATCGTTGCACAGCATTTCCAGTGTACTTATGTGGTAAATACGTTGTATTTTTATATAATGGTAATACCAATTTTTTGTTATAATAGTATTGTGATTTTTAAAATACAAATGAAATATTTAGGAAAATATTAGTTCTAAGGTTTAACAATTTTGTTCGCGTTTTTAGTAAACTTGCTTGGCTATTTTATAAAAAGTTATTTCACTTTTTTGTACATTTTAATTGGAAAAATATAACGAAAGAATTCGTTAAATAAAATTTAAAAATATTTCAAGAAAAACCAGAATTTTGTACATGGTCAAACAAGCAATAATGTTTTCAGAGCATTTTGTTAATTGGCGTTCCTTTTTTACTTTTTAAAAGTTTTTAAAGGGGATTTCATATCTTTTTTAAAGGGGAGAGATCTTTTTTTCGTTCGCGCCAGTTCAAAGAGGAGTGAATTCAAATATGTTTTCATTACTTGGCAGTCTTTTTTTTACTTTTTCAAAGATTCTAAAAGTGTAAGATTTAAACGGATAGTTAAAACACAGGACACGTAGTTTCTGAAACCTTGTATATTACCAAATTCTATAAATATATTTTTTTAAGTCTTCACTCCCTTCCACTATTAAATCGACGTATTTGCAGGGTGATTTACAGATGCCTATTAGTGGAATATTTATTCATACTTCACTTATTTGTTTGTATTCACAAATATTCTGAACATACAAATCAATTCACAGAAAAAACTGTAAATATTCACAAGAAATCCTGTGAATTAAAAAAAAAACACATCAAAATCTGTGAATGCAAGTGTATTCACAAAAAATTGCAAGTACAAAAAAAATCACAAAATAAGTTGAGAATTTTTTCGTTTTTAAGATAAATTAAAATCAAATTCACAATGATTAGATTAAAATTTACACCAAACGTGAGTTCTTACGTATTTTGAGAGAAAACATTGCGTCGAGGCAAAGAAATTTTTGCAAAAAAAGTTGTGAGTTTCAAATATTACATCATAAATATGAAAAAATTCACAAAATGAGTTGTGAATTCCCTCAAGTTGAAGAAAATAAAAATCGAATTCACGACAATTATATTAAAATTTACATCACAAGTGAGTTCTTATGTACTTTGAGAGAAAATATTGTGTTGAGGCACAGGAATTTTCGCACAAAAAGTGGAAAAATTTGTGGAAAAGTTTCTTTGCCTCGAGGCAGTGTTTTCTCTCAAAATGCGTACGAACTCACTAACGGTGTACATTTTAATCTAATCATTGTGAATGAATGGGATTCGACCGGCGCCTGCGTGGCCGCTACCCGCTCGACGCGGCAGTAAGCGCCCGAGTCAGGCGATCCGGCCGACGCGCTCAAGTTTCTCACAAGCGGCGCGATGCGCGAGGATCTATTTATAGCGGCGACGCGGCTCACTCGTCAGCTGAACTCTCCGGACCAGATCCGCTCTAGATCACTGCCTTACAAGCAGGTCCATGCACGAGAGCAGGCTCTCACCTTTGCCTAGTGGCGGTAAAGCTATCTCGGGGAGCACTCGCTTGCCTACCCGCTCCGGACCACCTACGCTGCCGTGGAAGCCTACCCCCCTACTGGGGCCACGAGCTCCACTGACGCGGCCACCGGCCTGCCTGCTGGGACCTCTGGACCCTCGCCGAAGACGCTGGACATCGCCCCGCTGGACCATTGTGCCCACACCGCACTCACCGTTGCCTGCCACGCCACCACTCTACTCCAGCGTAGTCTCGACCACCCAAGGCACTCAGACCAACCCATCAGGTGGAACCAGCAGAGCCTGCCAGACCAGCGACCCGTCGAGCAGCGAATGGGAACCCGCCGAGCCAGTCGTTAGCCGCTCGCTAACGGCCTCAGCCTGGCAGACCAGCGACCAGTCGGGCAGCGAATGGGAGCCATCCGAGCCAGTCGTTAGCCGCTCGCTAACGGCCACAGCCAGCCAGGCTGTCCAGCAGCTCACAGCTCCACCCGAGGTGCCAACGCCACCGACAACGCCGGAGAGAGCGTCTGCTACCCCAACTCAGGCCGCTCCTTGACACCACCTCTGCCTAGCCCATGGCAACGGACGTCAACGACACCCAGCTTAGTCTGGCGTCCTAAAATAAATCTAAACTGCGTATTGTAACATAGTCAATTACATGTAAGGAAAAGAGGAAATTAAACGAAAATAACGAAACACGTCTCCACTATCATTTAAGCGGAATCGGCCTAGCGAACGACAGCCCAACCCTCAGCCACGAAACTCTCCACGAGCGCAATTCGAAATAGTGAATTTGATTTTAATTTGTCTTAAATATGGAAAAATTTACAACTTATTTTGTGATTTTTTTTGTATTTACAATTTTTTGTGAATACATTTGCATTCACAGATTTTCTGTGGTTTTTTTTTAATTCGCAGGATTTTTTGTAAATATTCACTTTCTTTGTGAATATTCACAACTTTTTCTGTGAATTTATTTGTATGCATGCATGTGAATACATAAAGTGGAGTATGAATACATTTGTATTTATATTCACTTGAAAATCACAGTGTGAATAAATTCGTATTCGTATTTATAAATAAAACGCCCAACTCTGTACCTCTTAATGTTTTACTTTTTGATATACCGTCTCCGTGTTTCATGAATTGCGCTTTGTTTATTGCAGCAGGAGAAAACTCTTAATTGAAAAAGACTAGAGATAAATAAAAATATTTTACGAAAATCCAACTTCATTGCGTTATTTTATTTGCGTGTTCAGCGAGTGGAATACGAATCGATTTGTTTATTCTAAACAAAAACCGAATGCACTTAGATAACGCGTCACATTTAACCTGCTGGCGGCTGCTCAAGAATACACGTCTTTCCTTATATTGTTAAGAAGCTTCGGGTCAAGTGATCAAATATTACCATTAGTTCAAATTTGTATAGTGGATTCGTTATCATGTACTGAATGCACCCTTCAAATTTTAATATCTGATTTTGATAATTTAGAATTGAATTTTTAATTTAATAATTTAATTTTAAATTTGAATTGCACAGTTTTTAGATAAGAAGATGCCTAGACTCATGCCGATCGGCAGTATTACACACGGAATAGTGTGAAAAATGTTAAGGATGTTTTGAAAAAATGTCAAATCATTCAGTACAATATCAAAATTGTCACCCAAAAATTAAATGATCTGTCTACGGCATTTATTAAATATTGACTTTTATGTAAATGAAGACGTCAGTTTTTCTCCCGGCGACGAAACGGAGAGGTGGAGCGTGCCAACGTCGCATGAAGGCTTAATGGCACACATGTCTCAATGCCATTGGTCGCCGTGGCCGGCCCATACTTTCAATAAAGCCCATTTTCAAAGAGGACTCATCTTTTTTTTAATTTTAGACAATTGACATTTATCGTTCAAAATGAATTCGGTTGAATAAAGGAATGTAAACACCGTGTAAAAATACTACACGAAAATCAGTTATTTTTTCAATATTCGGATTCGTGAAAGAAATACCTTAAAGTGCAGAACCACATATTTTCGAAACGTGGTTCTTCTTTTTTTTTTCATTTAACACAGTCAGATTGATACGGAAAATTTGTATATAAAAACTTTTCTTTTAAACAAGCTTTTATTTAATGTACTAAAAAGTGTAAAATAATTTTTTTTACCAAGTCACGTATATGTGACTATAAATAAAAGTTTGAGGGTCTCTACGTTTTAAATGTTTGATAAATGTAATCAGTTCAGTTTCATTAACCGTATTTAATTTGGCATAATAGAAATTAGACAAATTATTATCACACATTTATACTCAGTTTTAGGATTTCTATGCAAGAAATCTTAGGTTGTTTTACAGTAAATTAGAACTAAAGCCGCTCTGACAAAAAAAAGGTTTCGTTGACAATCATCTTATTTTAAATTTACGTAATAGCCGATAATCGCGTAACAAATAAAATATGCAGCTTCAATCACACTTCCGTGTTAACATTAAAAAGCGCACAGGCCAGATTCACAATCTGGCCTTCCTTGGCCAGATGGCACAGTAGTCCTAAGGCCTTTTCATTTTATGAAAAATGCTAAAATTCATTCTTCATGTTTTAATCATTTTTATGTTATGTCAAGCTGGAAAAATGTCAAATGGTCTCGTTGTTGCTCTCCGTACCGGAAAAGGGTTTCATGCCCAAGTGTTGCTCGATCCGAGGCATCGAGCGACATGGAGTATCTGAAGTTTGGCTTTCCATAGTATTTGACACATTGAGCGTACTTGGGACGATAAACTTCGAGGCGTTGAACGATATAACCGAGGAAAGTCCTCGATGCAGGTGTGGCACTCGAAGATTTCTCAGAGACGGCGGACTATCATCGTTCCATGTAGACATAGATTGTGCAGCCACAACAATCAAATATGGTGATCACCACAGTATGAAAAGAATGGCGAGGCATATGAAGACGCTGTCAGGTTTGAGTCTGTGAGATCCAGCCAAACATTAGGTTCTGTCCTAATAGAATACGATTACGCGACAATCACAGGTTCGCACCAATTTTATTCGTATGAACCCATGATCAAATATACAGGTGTCGATTGCATCGCATGAATGTCAATTAGGCCGCCTATTCGATACCTGTATGTTTGATCACGGGTTCGTATGAAAAAAATTCGCAAGAACTTGGGATGGTCGTATAGTGGCGTTCTATTTTACATGTTCTATTAGAAGCCGTAGGGGATCTAGGATTATATATCGTGTTGCACAAAACTTTTATTTCTCATGAGAGATTTTTCAGCGATGAATAATATTTTAGGCAAAATAATTGTCAAGCTCTGCGTCAATAAATGCTACAGAGCCGAATGCATTTTCTACAACAAAAAAAATTCACCGTCTATGATAAGATTCTGTTCAGAAAGTTTTGAAGATATGTTCATAAAATGTTAATGGAACGAGGTTACGAACACACAAATTGGTAATTACGTATAGAAGCTAGGTTATGCTCTCAGGGCACACAAAAGCTACACACGCACGTCTGTCTGCGAATTTCTTCATTTTATATAAGTAAGTGAAAACAATGAGCACATTATTGAATTTTCGGGGTAAAAAGTCACCCGAAAATTTGGTCGTGAATTATGAGATTCCGAGATAGAGTGGACAAATCGAAAAATAGCCCGAACAACATCGATAGGAAAGAATCACATTACATTGGTAAACTTCCATTAGATTTTCGATTTGTTGCCGCGTTTTCGCGTAATATAGGCACAAAGTTAAAACATCGTCTGCTAAAGCCCATCTTACTGTATAAAAAGTCGCGCCGTGTTCGTCAGTCGGTCAGTGGCGTCGAGATCGGTGGCATCGATCAGTGGCGGGGAATTTTTTTATTTTTATTACTTGGCGTCAAGACGCTGCCGCGTCTCTTGATTTGTATGCCTCCATGTGATATTAATGTTCACAAATACATTTCAAAGTGAGAGAAAATGTATCGATTTACATGTATACTGTACATCGGGATGATTAAAAGAAGTAAAATAAAGAAGAAAAGAAGTAAATTTATCAAAAAAAAATTTTAAGCCGATGCGACCTCATTATTTGAACGACATTAGCTTAGCAAAAAATAATCGCACAAAGCTCTACGACCACCCAAACTAGAGAGCAAAAATCAAGCTGAAAGTGCTTCAAAGTCAAGTCATCGAAAAAAATGTATTGATGTCTGTGAACTTTTTTAAACCAAGCAACAATTTTGGATATCTTGTTACCACTGGATAAGTTATGATTCCTTAAAAACTATTAATGACAGAAAAATGGTTAAATTCCGGATTTTTTTTTACTTCTATTAATTTGTGATTAGTGTGTCAAATCATGTATGCGCATGTATATGAATACGAGGGTGTTTCATCTTTAGACAATATTTTTTTTTGGTTTGTTCAAGTTAAAAAACTGATAATACTTACATATTAAAAGAGAAAATTTCATGTAAGTAAAAAAAATCTAGTTCAATTACAGATTAAGCTCATTGGAATATTCATTTTTCAATTTATGATATAGGAAAAAAAATTGTTTGCATTCAACACAATTTTTCACTGTTCAAAAATCTTTATAAAAAGCGAACTTCATGGCTTTGTAGAGGGTGAAATTCTCTACAAAATGTTCTTCTAGAGTCAAACATGCCCCATCAATACTTTGAGAGTTACAGACACGACAATCATCAATTAAAAAAAAAAAATGAGCGAAAAAATGATTAAATGGGAGGGCCTTAAAAGCACATCATGTACATGAGTAATTCTATCGCCCTATTGATGATAGAATATTATTTTAAAAAAATTCTGATTAGAAAAAAAATGTTGCATAAAAATGAAATACCCTAATAAATCCTGACCATATGTCAGGAAAATCGAAATACTGATCGCAACTCTTATTTCATTGGAGAGCACAGCAACTTTCTCATCATTATACACTACTTACACAAATTAAGGGATATAAAAAAAATCAAATTTTTAGCTGATTTTCAACAAGGGATAACTCGGAGAAAACTGGTCGCACAGAAAAAAAAAGAAATTGTAGCTTCAAGTGTCTAGTTTTCAGATCTGGACGGTAACATTTTTAGCGTGGACGGTTTTCAAGTAATCATCCGAAAACCAACGAAATTTTTTTTTCCAAATTTTTGCTCGTTTTTAAAATGCTCTGTGGAATTCAAAATGATGTTGACTGAAAAAAGTTGAAAATTTGCCAATTTAAGTATATTTGGAAAATTTGGTATAACTTGGTAAGACCTCTGCGGCGGGGGAAGAGTCTAACATGAGAGAGTGGGTATGTGACGTAACATGGGGGGGGGGGGATTCTGTAAATTATAAATATAGAATAATCGTTTATTAATAATAACATTTTACAATAATAGTGTGTGTGTGCGTGCGTGCGTGCGTGCGTGCGTGCATCGTCGTCGTGGTCGTCGTGAAATTTCGTCCTTCCGTGAACGTCAAGAAGTGACGAACAACGAGTTCCGTGCACTTTTGGAACGCATACCGGCTATAGATTCTAAACTGAATGACCATTCAGCTCAGATCACTGCTCTTCAGCAGGACAACCGGAGACTTACCAGAGAGGTGGACTTGTTGAGGTCCGGAACGATCAATCCGCAGCACACGATGGTGAATATAAGTGACTTCATTTTAAGCGGCGCTCCTTTAAACCTGTCTATTTCGGCGAAAAGCGTTGTGGACCAAATTTTCGAGATATTGGGAATTAAGGAATTGTCTTCCCATATTCTGTCCGTGAGAAGAGTAAGCCGTGGTGATACTACAGGAGTTGCGGGAGCCGCGGCAAATGCTACGGTCTCATACTTTGTTTCGCTCACGTCAAACTCTGTCAAAAACATAGTCATGGCAAAAAAAGGCAAACAAGGATCTGAAATGGGCTGACGTTTTTCCAAATTGTGACGTTGCAAACAAAAATCTTAAGATTTAGATTAATGAATTGCTTCCATCCGCCACCTACAAAATGTTGCGCCTCATAAAGCAAAAAGCGGCACAGGTTGGCTTCAAATATGTATGGCCCAAAAACGGCATCATCTACGCAAGGAAAACCGACGGGCAACCTCCTCTGATCATAAATTCTCTGGACGATCTTCCTTCTCAAGAAGATTGACCATCAGCGCCGCCAGCGATACGCCAAGACCCTGGCCTTTCTCCTGCTCTCAGTGTTAGTTTAACTCGTAATTCGTTAAGAATAGCACTATTTAATGCTCATTCACTATTCAAGCACATCGACCAAGCGAGGATGTTTTTTGCGAAAAACTTTTTTCACATAATTTCGATCGCTGAAACCTGGCTTCGCCAACACATTCACGATGCTTTGGTAAATCTGGACGATTATTTTTTAATACGCAACGACAAGGAAGGAAAAGAGGGGGGAGGTGTTGCTGGCTACATTCACTGCTCTCTCAAAGCTCGACTCCTAGCGTCATCTCCTAAAGATTTCTCAAATGTTCCTGAATTCTTGATTTTGCAAAGGACGTCTATTCGAAGATTTCATAGAAGCATTCCATCGACACTCGCACGCGTACAACCACTATGTAATAACTGGTGATCTAAATTGCAACCTATTGGCTGACTCATTTGAATCTAAATCTCTACTAGACTTTATCTCTACGTCAGCTCTTCATTTAATCAAATCTCAAGCTACTTTTCATACACCCACGCGTGACTCGTGGCTCGATGTTATGATAGTTGACGACGAAGATAAAGTTATCTCGTTCACAAAATCCGAAACTCCCTTTATCAATGGCCATGACCTCCTAGGTCTATCTTATAAATGCGATTTATCAACAACAAACTCACGATCTGTTCGTCGAAGAACTTTAGCTCGCTTTGAAGGGTCTGAGTACAAAAATCTTGTTGCATCTTTATTCGAGACTGACACAAACCTCAATGCGCGCTCTCGTTTTCTGACATACTAAATAAAGCTATGAACACTGTTGCGCCGTTCCGGTATTTTCAGAGTAATAAACCGGCTACTCCGTGGCTTTCCGAGACGTTAAAGTCGAGGATTAAAGAACGAGCGAAGCTCCATAAAGCCGCTAAACGTGCAAATAGTTTATTAGGATTTGCCTTATATAGACAATTTAGGGACAAGTTAACGGATGATCTGAGAGCAGCTAAAAGCACTTACCACTTAAGAACTCTTACCTCGATCACCGACTCCTCTAAGCTGTAGAAACAGTTGGCACGATTCGAACTTGTCAAACCTAATTCTAGCTCTCCCCTTTATTATTTTTCTCCGGAGATTATAAACGAATATTACGCTAACATTTATAGTTCTGACCGATCCTTAAATTACGATGAAACCTCTCGATTTCTTGAAAATTGTCCGAGAGGCAACCTTAATTTCAATCTGGAAACTAGGACTGCCGCTGAAATTCTCAAATATATTAATTTGATGACTTCACCCTCTTTAACTGCAGGTCCGGATGGAGTCTCGATCTTCAGTCTAAAAAATGCGTCTAGGGTCATTGCAGTGCAGCTTGAAACCTTATTCAATTTATCTATTACTGAAGGGTATTTTCCATCGTGCTGGAAAAGAGCTTTTATAAGATCGTTCTTGAAAATAAAAAAACCTATGTCCCCATCGGATACAAGACCAATCGCCAACTTATCTGAAGTGTCCAAGTTGTTTGAGCGACTAATCAAAAAACAAATCGTTAAGTTTGCCGAAGCCAATAACATCCTCGACAACAGGCAATCAGCCTATCGCTCAAATTTTAATACTCAGACCGCACTGCTTAGGATAGGAGATTATGTCAGACGGGCTGTGGATAATGGTCGTCTGACCGTACTCGTCCTTTTCGATTTCAGCAAGGCTTTTGACACAGTTTCTCACCATCTCCTTTTAAGCAAACTAAGACGCGTAGGATTCTCGGATGTCTCATTGAAGTGGTTTTTTTCATACTTGACGAACCAATCGCAAGCAGTGGTTGATAACCTTGGAAACTCTTCCCCTTGGCTTTCTACCACGACAGGTGTACCTCAGGGATCAGTGCTCGGGCCTATTTTATTCTCATTGTTTATAAATGATATCGCCGAGGAACTACGATACCGATCATATGATTTTTGTGGATGACGTCCAGATTTACCTTAGTTGTGAACCTCACGAACTTCATCTTGCACTGGCCAAAATAAATAGTGACGTACACGCGATCGTAAGTTTTGCGCTCAAAAATAGCCTTTCATTGAATGTAAACAAGTCAGTTGTTTTTATTTTAGGGAGTCACAATCGAACTAAACGGCTGACCTTGAATGATCTTCCCACTGTTCAAATCAATGAGATGCCTCTGCCATATGTAGTTAACAAGTGTAATCTTGGTGATCATCTAACGTTAAATCTTTCGTGGAATAAGCATGTAGCAGAGATCTCACGCAAGGTACACGGGTCATTGCACAGAATGAAATTCCATAAGAATGCTCTAACGCTGGACCTGAGGATTAAACTGATCTCCACTCTCGTGTTTCCTCACATAGACTATTGCTGCCTTGTATATCACGGTTTAACGGGCGAATTAGATCGAAAATTGCAAAAACTTATTAATATATGCATACGATTCATATTTAATTTGCGGAGATATGAAAACGTCACGCCTTATCGGCACCGGCTAAAGTGGCTTTCAACGAAAAATCGGCGCCTTTATTTCATGGGTATTTTTGTTTTCAAAATCCTTCATGAGCAGGTACAAAATTACATCGATGAGTTGTTTGTTAAGATCGACCCTCAGTTGAGAAGATCCACCCAGCTACCATCATCTACTTTCGTCATTCCGACGTATCGTACGACTGTGTTCCGAAACTCGTTCTCAGTGTCGGCATGCTATTTCTGGGACACAGTACCAGCGAACATTGTCAATTCGCAGTCGCTTGACAGTTTTAAATCTCGACTCTATAAGTACTTACTAGAATCAGAGATGTTAGCGTAAGAAATGCACCTCACCATAAATTAAATTGATCCTATTCTTTAGTTGTAGAAAACATAAATTAGGATAAGGAGAACTCGCTGTATTCGCGCAAATGTGAAGATAACGCAAAGAAATGAGAAGAGAGCTCAGAATATTCTCACTATTGTAATTAATCACATGTATGTAAAAATTTGCCCCATAGTTTACTAGGGCATAATAAAATTATCAATCAGTCAATCTCTCTCTCTCTCTCTCTCCCCCCCCTACCTCCCCAGGTGAGTCGGATTACACGTGTATTTTTCGGCTCCTTTCTGTCTCTGTTTTTCGGCTTTGGTTCTGCTGCTGTGTGCCCTCGGGCATTGTTGGTCTAGGAGCGAAGCATGCACTAAACTGCTTTCCACCGATACTGATTATCACTTCACTCGTTGCATCACATGAACGCAGGTAATCGGGGTGGAAAGTTCAACGAATTTCATAGCGTGGTTACATGGCTTTTCATCGGCTCCCGAAATTGACGTGTAACGCTGTGCTATAGTTAATCATCTATAGAGCAGTCAGCCACCTCACGCCAGCACCGCGGCGATTCGACGCGGCTTTATTCGATGTCCACTTCTGGCGTCGGTAACCTATCGACACTACACCCGGCGGGTAACTGTCACATGTGTAAGAAGAGCGTCGCCTACTCGGCCGTCACGTGTGAGGTATGCTCTAGGATATTCCACCCTGGATGCTGCAAGAGTCATCTCAACTCGAAATCGGCGAACGACTGTTGCTCGACGTATTTATCCGGCTCTGTAAATGACCTTTCCATCCCCTTCAGTGCCAATACGTCTACGAACAAATCTGCTACTACGCAACGCAGTTCAACGTCCGCGGGTGGCTTTGAAAACCCCGCGTCTAAATCGACGAAGAGTTTGTCTAAGCCAGGAGCTGATGAAATGCTGATGAAACTACTAGAAAAGTTGGAAGCCTCAGATATCAAAATTACGAAAATCTCGGAGTCAAGTGAAAGGCAAGAGAAAACTATCGTCGAGTTTCGGTCACTTCTTGAGCCTATCCCGGCCATCGATTCGCGATCCTCTGAGAACTCAGCCCAAATTGAAACTCTAAGAAGCGAAAATCAGGCGTTATTAAAGCGGATTGACAATTTGGAATCACGCATCGCAGCTTCGAGTTCTACTTCGCCAAGTCGTAGCGAAATCAGGATGTCTGGCCCACCGCCCACCATGAGTCTCCCTCCTATCCAAATCGTCAAGAAGATTTTCGAAGTTCTGGGCTTTTCTGATCTCTCGGCCCATCTTCTCTCGGCTCGTCTACTCTTCAGTAAGAAAGCAGCACATCCGGATAGAGCGCGCTCACAACACAGTATTTTGTAAGTTGTATCGCTTACAACAGGATCTGTGTGCGAGGCTATTCTGAGCAAAAAGCAGGAATTGCGTCGCATCTCACGGAACGATATTGATGCAGAGTGCGAGGAAACCGATAAAGATCGTCGCATATTCCTTAACGAAATGTTACCCAGCGCTAGGTATAATCTCCTACGGGAAACGAGAAAATAAGCGAAGGACTGCGTATTTAAGTATGCCTCGGTCAGAGGTGAGCATATCTACGTGCGGAAGGACGATGGTCAACCTAGGATGGTTATAAAGTCCGAAAATGATTTGTCTACGCTTGTATGACCATCTGCGACATAGAAATTTCACACTACCCGTCAAGTTCGAGTGGAGGTAACACTAGAAGTCTAGTGTTACCTCCACTCGAATTCGGCAGTCAAGGTTACAGGTTGCACAGTTTAATGCGAATTCCCTGCTGGCCTATATTGATCAAATAAGAGTATTTTTTTTAAATTCTTTCATGTTATTTCTATTTTTGAATCTTGGCTCCATTCGCACATTGATGACGCGCTTGTAAACATGAAGAACTATTTTTGAATCCGCAATGATAGAGAAGGCAAGGAGAGGGGTGGAGTATTATGCTATATACACAATTCCCTTCGAGCCAAGATCTTAGTCTCGTCACTGAGTGAGTATTCAAATGGGCCCGAATGCTTACTACTTGATATCTTCAGAGAGGGCGGGGACTCATTCTTATTTGCTTCTGTGCATCGTAGGCCCAAAGATCGCCTGTTTGAGGATTTTCTCGATGGATTCAATGCTCATTTTCATGCGTATCGCAATATTATCGTAGCCAGAGACTTAAACTGTAACCTATTTTCTTCAAATTTCGAATCGATATACTTGCAGGATATGGTTTTTTTCCCTGGCCATGTGCCTTGTCGAATCACAGGCCACTTTTCACACTGCGACGTTCGACTCCTGGTTAGACGTGCTAATTGTTGAAGACCCAGAAAAGATTGTATCCTTCTCGAAATCCGAAGCTCCCTTTATCGACGGGCATGACTTAGTTCAGCTGACCTTTGATTTCGATACTGGTATTAATGCTCCTAGAACAATTATTCGGCGATGTCTCTCTAAGTTCGAGGCTGTTCGTTATGCGAACACGGTCTCATCCCTACTAGCTGAACCTGAGTATCACGAGTTTATCACTAGCGAAGATATTGAGTCGCACGCTGAACCTTTTACTCACTCGTTGAACTTCGCCATGAACGTACATACTCCGTTGTCAAGCTTCGTTGCTAAAAAGCCTTCAGCTCGATGGTTTAACACAGAACTTAAGCGAAAAATCAGGGAACGCTATCTATTGATTAAGAAAGCCAAACGCCCTAGGCAATTACTAGACTACGAAATATATCGAGAATTTAGAAATAACCTTACTAGCGAAATTAAAAAAGCGAAACACGATTATCAATTCAATTTACTTTGTTCCATAGCAAAATCCAGATTGGTTGTGGAAGGAATTAGGAAACCTAGGATTAGTCAAAATGTCTCTAAGCTCTCCTCTAAACTTTTTTCCAGGGAACGTTCTCAACTCTTATTATGCATCCGTTTCAATCTCCACTGAAGCGCAGGATCCTTTGGAAACGTTCGAATATTTAGCTGATTGTCCCCGAGGCGATCCTATTTTTAATATCCATCCAATTTCTGGCCCTGACGTATTGAAAATGCTGTACTCTAAAGTATCAATATCTCTCGCCGCCGGCCCCGATGGAATTTCCGAATTCTCTTTCAGGAATGCTGCCACTCAGGTTTTAAATCGATTAGCTATTTTATTCTCGCCATCAATTGGCAGTGCACATTTTCCAAAAACCTGGAAAAAAGCTTACATCCGGCCTATGCTGAAAGTCAATCACCCAAAATCTCCATCTGACACGCGCCCCCTCGCGAACTTATCATCCGCTGCGAAACTATTCGAACGTATCATCAAAGACCACCATTCGTGGATAAAAATAATATTCTCGATAGTAGGCAATCAGTATATCGGCGCGGGCACTCCACCCAAACGGATTTACTTAAGGTATGTGATGACGTGCGGCGTACTGCGGACATGGGGCGGTTAACGATTATGGTACTTTTTTATTTCAGCAAGATTACAAAATATAATGTAATGAGGAATGGAATTTTTTTATATTACAAAATCCAATGTAATGTGTAATGAAAACTTCTTACATTACAAAATCCAATGTAATGAGTAATGGAAATTTTTTACATTACAAAATCAAATGTTATGAATAATGGAAATTTTTTACATTAAAAAATCCAATGTAATGGGTAATGGAAATTTTTTACATTACAAAATCCAATGAAATGAATAATGTAATTTTTTTACATTACAAAATGTAATATATCGGGGACAATATACCCAAAAGTATTGGGCAATGAAAACGGTAATGCATTACAAAAAGTAATGCATTATTTGCAACCCTACCTACGGGTAATATCGGGGACAATATACCGGAAAGAAACAAACACTCCGCCGCTGCTGACCACGTGATCGAACCAGACAACCTCGTGGTTGCGATACCACCGGCAATCGCAACCTCGCAGCCGAAACGGAAAGTGACGGTGACGGCGAGAATGCTAGAGTAATCTCCTACGGATTCCGGCAATACCTCACGGAATCGGTCTCCTGCCGCTCGGAATTTTCAACGCTGCTCGCCACAGCACTGGCAGTTCTCAAATTAGCATTCGGGGTAACTCACCGGGTACGAATGCTAATCGACAACGGGTCAGACGTCATCTCCATTTCGATGGAACTGGCGAGACAACTCAAGCTTCAGCGGGACAACTCGGTCATGCCAATCATCACGCCGGTCAGTTTATTGCCAACTCATGCAATAAACATTAACGCGTTCATTTTACCTAGGATAATGCCTATCCCTCCCTCCTTCTCAATATCCGGATTACATCGGTCTTATTTGGACTCACTGCAATGAGCAGACCTAGTTTTTTTCTCCCCACGGGCGGTGGATTTTATTTTAGGAGCAGACTCGTATGCTCAATTTATTCGTCCAGAAATTCGGAAAGGGGCAGATGGGTCTCCTATGGCTCCTATTCTCACTCGGTTTTGGAAAGAGAAAGAGGCTCCCAGTCTACCTGCTCTTCAAGCGTAAATTGATTAAATGTGAGTCTCATTTTGTCCGGACTCACTCGCGGGATTCAACGAGACGGTATATCGTATGATTGCCGATAATTTCGTCTACGAGTGTACTCGGGGACTCGTACGGGAGGACAGCCCAGGGCCCAGGGCAAATGTTTACGACTCATATCAGTGTCATATCAGAAGCCACATTCAGAGTTTCCGCGGGAATATGAGGAACAATCTTACATGGAACAAGCTTTACGTGCGCTTGCTCAAGACTCACGGGCTTATTACCGTTCTCGCCACGGGGTATTGAAATAATCCAGCACTACAATGAATTTAAAAGTTGTTTTCAACTGGTCAGGTGCTACGGGAACAGGAATATCGCTAAACGACATTTTGCACACGGAGGCAAAATTGCAAAGGGACACTTCAGACGTTCTCTTATGGATTCGGCGGCATCGCTACATCTTTGCAACGAATATTATGAATATGTTTCATCAAATTCGGGTTCATCAGGATGATTGAGAATTACAGCAGATACTTTGGGTCGATCAACACGGGAATATAATTGCTTATCAACTCACAAAGGTTACATACGGCACAAGGCCAGCTCCGTTTCTTGCCACTCGCGTTTTTTGCAATTAGTAGAGGATGAGGGCAATAAATATCCCGAGAGAGTCAGTCGCTCCTTTTACAATGGGGCGATACGTGAACGATATTTACGGGGGAGCTGATCAGCGTTCGGATCTCATCACACAGGTGCATCAACTCACCGAGATTTGCATGGTGGGCAGCTTTCCACTCGCAAAGTAGCAGAGTAATCATCCGGAACTTCTCACCTCAATCTGGGTTAACATCAGCTCGGCAAATTCTCCCTCGTTTGAGGATTGCGAGACAAAGGTACTCGGGCTCACATGGGTTCCAGCCATGGACGTGTTTCAATTCACTAAACTTTCATTTTCAACCGGGAACAAGATTTCAAAGCTAGCCATTCTATCAGAGATTGCTCAACTTTATGATCCCTTGGGTTTTCTCGCACTAGTCGTGATTCGGGCGAAAATACTCTTGAAAAATCTGTGGCTGGAGAAACACGGTTGGGATGATGAAGTCTCATCTCGCGTCCACGACTCGTGTTACTTTTCATCGGGAATTAGCAGATCTCGGAAACATTTCTGTTCCCAGATGGATTCATCGTCGCCGAGAAACGAGATTATTTCGGACCGAGTTCGCAACGAGGTGACGGCGATCGTGTGTCCACCGCCACCGATCTCAGTGATTTAGTCTAGCTCACACTGTCGGGCGTGGTAGGCGTGCTTTGCTCGTTCGTACATTATGCCTAGTTTGAATCGGCGACAACTTTTTCTTCTGCTGCTGTACATTATAAGGCGTAGGCGATGCAAAGTTTTTTGGGTTCATCCGCTACTTAGGGAAATATACGTCACAGGAGCATTTTATGTACGACGACAGGTTGCGACAACACAAAGACAAATTTGTTATCTACTTCAGGATGCCCGCAACTACATTCGATTTTATCCTACATCAAACATCACATCATCACAAGCAACAACACAAACTACAGGATATGCATACCACCAATTGAAATGTTGGCAGTAACTTTGAGCTAAGTAAATAACACCACTATTTATAACAGGTGCAGTGCAGTGCATGCATTCCTCCCTATACTGTCGAGGTGGCCACTCTATGAACTATTTATATTTTTTCTTAATCCATTAACGACTGAAAGACTACCAGTGGTCTTATAACAATGAAAAGTCTATTGCGTCTGATTTGTCGGTAGTTGATAGTGTTACATCCTAGCGAATGTCCCTTCTCTCATCTAGGTTTTTTTGCATCTCGGTTATTCCCAATATCCTCATTTGCCGTCAGAAGCGTATTAAATGTATAAATCCAAGAATAAGACGCGTAACAGCGTTAAACGGAACTTGCGTACCTTCCACGAGCATATTCAAATCATAGCGATATATACACGATAGCAGCACCGCCATAGTCATTGACTTTTCCTATCACATTGGCTTTCGACAAGAACATGATCTCAGGGAAATATTCCACGAAAAGCCGCAGCTCAAAAAAATCAAACAGGCACTCACTCCAAAAACTTTACGCTAGCCATCCGCATGGGGACAAAGAGAAGTCTGCATGATTCGACCCGGTAATCGGAGCGGAGTATGAAAACATCCGACCGTCCGAATCAAACGGTCGCCGCGTTATCGCGAACGACTTAGCGCGAATTTCGACTACTCACCTCATGCACGTTCCGTTAAGGCGATGTGCCACATGCCTCCGACCGCTTCGAAATTTTGACAAAAGAAATCTCCCAAACGGAACAACCGATTGGAATGAAATTTGTTGTGTGCATGCAGGATACTTGCTCCGAGGGGATGACGCCCTCCGTTGTCCAAAATTTCCAAAAAAAATTTACAGTTTGCGGTTACCCTGTGAAAAATGGTGAATTATTAACCATTGCATCGCATTTTCGGTAATTTTCTGAGCGTCATCCTCTGGACCGTGAAAAAGCACACATTTTAAGCTTTGTTTCACCTGTTTTCATAAACAAATGGCGGAGATAAAGCATTTTGAAATTTTTACATAAATGTAGCAAAAATGTACCAACAAAGCTCAATATATCAGTTACCGAAGCGAGCGCTCAGTTCATCCGTATTCTCACTGGCGGCGCGCAGCTCGCTTCGTTCTGTTTGTACCGACCGCGCTCGCCTCCTTTCGGAACAATTTATTTTTTGACAGGTCGAAAGCAGGACCTATAACCTCGCACATTCGTTCGAAGTATATTTCATCACACGATGTGTGTGATAGAGTGTAATAAATGTGAATAGTGTGTCATAGAGTGGAGTTTATTTTCGTCGCGTTTTGGTGAGTTTTTTTGCTGTGAAGAGAGCCTCAGGACGCCGGCACACCACCGACGAGAAATGCCGACGAAACAATAATCGACAATAAATAAATAAATAAATAAATAAACCGCCGCGGCCGATTACACGAAGAAGATCGAGGAACATAATAACAGCGAGAAGCCGAAGGAGAAAACGCTGGAAGTCAAGGTACGTACGTGCTATAACCTCATAACCTCAATTTATGTACTTTGTCATTTGCCACGATCTTCCATCGCATTGTTTTCTCGCTCGCCTATGTGTCAAACAGCCAACGGCTCCGGTGCAAGAAATTCAAGCTTATTTGCTCTTCACAGAAATACCGCGTTATTTATTCGTGAAAAATCGCAGATAGCATATTTTCCGATGATCCGTAGCCATTTCCATTACCCCTTGAAATCCTCGATTTCCTGATCAGTGTGCGACCAAAATAAGGCACAAAAGTTGAACACCCTTTGCCTACGAACGCAAAACTGTCACGTCTCAAACACGGTTGATTTGTGGACCTGTGGCTATTCCTTGATACCTTCACCCTGATGGCCGAGAGTACTATTGGTATGGCGTATAAAGATAAAAGACCCTCGGTATACCTGTATGGTAGTATACCGCTACACGCAAATGTACATGTTACTAGTATGGTACTGGTATACTGTGCAATAGTAAAATATACTGGTTCCGTATCCTCACCATACTAATACTCGTACCCATAGCGTACACATATACATGCTAGGTACGGTACCTGGGCTAGCATGTAGAAACCAGAACTAATGTAATGTCGGATTTACCATCTAGATGGACCATCGGATTTATCAAGGGCAGCAAGAACGCACTGTCGAGGATGAGAAACCGTGTCACTCGTCGCGGCCATGGTATAGAGTCCCAGTATCGGCGAGGATATCACCGCTGTCTCCAATCTCTCCGAGAGCATCTCACCATGGATCGCTCCACCAATCTGTGCAAGGCCTTTCGCTTACGTATGTACGTTTTAGAACAAAGGGCGAGGACCATTGCATCTCAATGGTTACGGCTACCATCATCTCATACTCAGAGTCGACGAGTCTAAACCTCCAGCCCAACAGCATTGAATGGTCAACGGTTGAATGCGTTAAGGTAGAACAAGCGTGTGCTTTCGATTTTTATAGATTTTGTTTAAATTTTAACCAGATATTGTTCGTATCATTATGCATGTTTCAGTGAAATGTTAGATCAGTCGACTATTTAGATTCGGAAATTATTGATTTAAAAATTGCAACATTTAACACTGTACGGTCTGCATTGAAAGGCCATAGCCGGGTAAGTAGGGAAAAATTGCCCCCGCATTTTTTCCAGCGAAATTTGGAGTATATTGGAGGTGTAAAAAAAGAGGAGTATATTGGAGGTATAAAAAAAAAACAAATTTTCTGAAAATGTCATGCCCGTCAACGCAATGGTTTTAGAAAAAATATTTTTTTTTTAAATATCAAAAAAAATATTTTTTTTCCGGAAACGGTACAGTGGATCGATTTGATTTTTGTTTGGTACTTGTTCTGATCAAACGTGTTACGAAATAAAATTATAGAACATCTTGCGAAAGATTAAGGTTTGAAAAAAAATAATGTTCCTTGTTTTATTATTTTTTACTATAATCCACTTGCGGTACAATAGCGAAAAAATTTTCATATAATCTTTGGGCACCTTATTAAATTATATAATTTTTTCAAAATGATCGGTTTGGTACGCCACAGTGAAAAAAAAAGAAACTCACTTTATTGATATATTTTAGTTATATAGATATATAACTAAAATATATCAATAAATATATCTAAATATATATAAATATATATATTATATATAAATATATATATATTATTGATATATAAAAATATATCAATAAAATATATCAATGATATATTTTAGTTATATAGATATATAACTAAAATATATCCATAAAGTCTGTTACTTTTTTTGTCACTGTGGCGTACCAAACCGGTCATTTCGAAAAAAATATATAATCTAGCAAGGTGCCCAAAGATTACATGAAAAAAAAATCGTTATTGTACCCCAAGTGGATTATAGTAAAAAGAAATAAAACAAGGAACATTATTTTTTTAAAACCTTAATCTTTCGCAAGATATTCTATAATTTTATTTCGTAACATGTTTGATCGTATCAAGTACCAAAAAAAAATCGAATCGATCCACTGAAGCGTTTCCGGAATTTTTATTTTTTTTTGTTAAAAAAAAAAAAATTCATTTTTCCAAAACCATTGCGTTGACGGGGATGCAATTTTCAGAAAAGGCCATAGCCGGGTAAGTAGGGAAAAATTGCCCCCGCATTTTCTCCAGCGAAATTAGGAGTATATTGTGAGGTATAAAAAAAACAAATTTTCTGAAGATATCATACCCGTCAACGCAATGGTTTCGGAATTTTTTTTTATAAAGAATAACAACAATTCCGGAAACGCTGCAGCGGATCGATTCGATTTTTTTTTTGGTACTTGTTACGATTAAACGGGTTGCAAAATAAAATTATAGAACATCTTGCGAAAGATTAAAGTTTAAAAAAAATAACGTTCCTCGTTTTATTTATTTTTACTATAATCCACTTGGCGTACAATAACGAAATTTTTTCATATAATCTTTGGGCACCTTAATAAATAAAATTATAGAACATCTTGCGAAAGATTAAAGTTTAAAAAAAATAACGTTCCTCGTTTTATTTATTTTTACTATAATCCACTTGGGGTACAATAACGAAATTTTTTCATATAATCTTTGGGCACCTTATTAGATTATATAATTTTTTCAAAATGATCGGTTTGGAACCCCACAGTGAAAAAAAACAAACAGACTTTATTGATATATTTTAGTTATATATCTATATAACTAAAATATATCAGTAAAGTGTGTTTCTTTTTTTTTTTTCACTGTGGCGTACCAAGCCGATCATTTAGTCACATATCACACTTTATTCATATATTTTAGTTACATATCTATTTGGTACGCCAAAGTGAAAAAAAAGAAACACACTTCATTGATATTTTTTAGTTATATAGATAACTAAAATATATCAATGAAGTGTGTTTCT
The DNA here is from genome assembly GCA_964007375.1 of Ophion obscuratus. NCBI lineage: Eukaryota > Metazoa > Arthropoda > Insecta > Hymenoptera > Ichneumonidae > Ophion > Ophion obscuratus. Next base: position 69,384,892 of record OZ023312.1, on the reverse strand, counting down.
TTTTTTTTCACTTTGGCGTACCAAACCGATCATTTTGAAAAAAAATTATATAATCTAATAAGGTACCCAAAGATTGTATGAAAAAAATTTCGCTATTGTACCCCAAGTGGATTATAGTAAAAAATAATAAAACAAGGAACATTATTTTTTTAAAACCTTAATCTTTCGCAAGATGTACTATAATTTTATTTCTTAACACGTTTGATCGGAACAAGTACCAAAAAAAAAATCAAATCGATCCACTGTACCGTTTCCGGATTTTTTTTTTGATATTTAAAAAAAATTCATTTTTCTAAAACCATTGCGTTGACGGGCATAAAATCTTCAGAATTTTTTTTTTTTTATACTTCAGAATATACTCCAAATTTCGCTGGAAAAAATGCGGGGCCAATTTTTCCCTAGTTACCCGGCTATGGCCTTTAGACAGAGTAATTTTCCGTGAAAAATATTTGTCCTCTATAAAAAGACAAATAATATAAACAATATAAAATATTAATGTTTAGAACGCAAATCTTTTTCTTCACGCTAAAAGTGTTTAACTTGAGGAACACAATAATTAACTTTTTTCTCGAAATATTGCACAATACTGTTCTGCGGTGTTGCATAATGTCTTCTTATTATAGAGGATAAATATTTTTAACCGAGAGTTATTCTGTCGTTACTGAACGTCTTTAGCAAAACTGATTAGTAAAGACAATTCAAACTTTTTCACGCGTTCCCTCACTAGTTTACTATCTAATCATATTTTTTTTCTTCATAATTCATAAACACAATAGAATGGTACGCCGAATTAAGTGGCCTGACTTCCGGCCAATGCAGACCCCGCAGGGTTAAAAGTTGCTATTCAAAAATCCATTATCTCCCAATCTAAATGGTCAACTGTTCTGAAATTTAACTCAAACTTACATGATAATATGAACAATGTGTGGTTGAAATATGAACAAAATCGATAGAAATGAAGAGCGCACGCTCGTTTTACCATAAGGGCTTACACCGCTGTAAACGTCCAAAATTGAGTGATATTTCGCGATTTTTTTTTTGCAGAAGGACAAATGAGAGAATATTAATATTCAAGGATGTAATTAGTCATATCTTTGAGTGAACAAAATGAAATTTATATTAAAAATTATGCCGAAAGGTGACGCTGGAGCCATTCTGGCGAGGTATGTTGAATTTGAGACGCTCTGCGGCACGCAGTATAACTGACGCAAAGTTAATTTTAGAATAAAATCAATTTTTTTTTATTAATTTACACGAGTATAGCTAGAGAAATACGTAGAGAATTGCGACAATGTTATTTTTTGTGTAATTGGCAAGCATTAAACCAAAAACTTAATTTTCGATAGAAAAAAAGGACAATCATTTGGTAATAACTAATGTTATAACTAACTCATAGAAAATCCCGTACTTATTTCTCTTCGGAATGTTATTTTAAACATGTACCCAAAATTGGGAGTGAAAATGATGAAAATTGTTGGAGTTATGCTGCGTGCCGTTTTGAGAAAAACGGTCGATGTCTCGCACACGGGCCATCCACTGCCACCGCAGACCCATACTGGCCTGCGGACCTTGTTTTACAGGTACCAAACTTTTCTCCCCTTATTATAGATGGTTCAAAGCATCTTTTAAGTCAAGTAAAATAAAAATAATTTTTTTTAATTCCACAGTGTGGCCCCTTAGATCGGAGTACACGGTGACGATTGTTGGTCGCGTCTCTTTGAACGAGGCGCGACCAAAAATCTTGAAAAATGGTTGGAGGATTATTGTAAGCAAAGGTTGCCGAAATATAAATAAGGACTTCACAAATTTTTATTTTTATTGCGTTCCAACGATGCAAACTTCAACCTCATACCCTCTCCGTGGAATGCAGTAGAACTATCGTAAATTTAATCGTGGAACTAAGAGTAAAATATTTTCGTTTATTACGTTCGTTTTAGCAGTAAAATGAGGGGAAACTTCAAAATAATTAAAGAAAAGAGATGTATTAAAAAAAGGTCGTGTTTTGAACCATACTGTTTATATACGACTCCAAAAATTACAAGAACAAAATTTCTTCATTTTTTAGCGTTTTTTAAGCGCTGCGTCTATGTGAAAAATTGTCGCATCGAGATGAAAAAAGCCTTTTGAAGCTTCAAGATGATAGTTTCGAGATCTTTTGGCAAAAAAATTGTGATTTACGGCTATCGCGCAATCATAAGAAATGCCGGCAGAAAAAAATTCCAAATTTGTTTCTATTTTTCAGGGGTCATCGGACTAAGGAATTTAGTTTCAGTTAACTCAATGTATAGGTTAGTTAGCTTGTTTATTCTGCTTTAATTTGCTTTTTGTCTCTCTACGTCAATTTTTCTGCTGAGATATCCGACTTCAAATGAAAAAAGATCCTTTTGTCTTTGATTATCGATATCTAAGCAACCAATTATCGCAACGGGAATTAGAGGGCAGCTTTGAAAAGTCGAATAAATTTTCTGCCAGCCCCTCCCGTTGATTTTTGTGATTTTTTTCTTCACCCTTAACCGTTATTTGGTGAAGGACAAAAAATTACTTTTCCTATATTTTCAATAAATCTACCACTACGTTACAAATATTGATGCAAAGACTAATGTTGCCGCGTTTTTTTTTTCAGCTCGATTTACTCCCAATACCCCTGTTAGTCTGCAAATTGATTCATCGAACCGTTCTCTATCAAAAGTTAATTGAAGTTTGACAAAACAATTGAAGGAACAAATGTATTATTCCTAAACATCTTGTAATCATCATCAAAATAAAAATACTAATTTTCTTCGACTTTTTTCACAACTTGGCACTAGTTGCTTGTCAGATATAAGAAAAAAATTCGAGAGATTAACATTTTTTTTTATTTGTAAAATATTTCAGGAAAAAATACTGACTCATTTTTTACACGATTCGGCCTTTGCGCACTTTGATTTCACTCATCTTTAATTGCATCAATTAAAGTTGATACTCTCAAGCTGTATTTAATAGTCGATCTGAGAACATTTATGCAATTAATTCTCAATATTTTCTACGAAGGTTATTAGGGTTATGGAAAACAATCTTTTTTTTCAAAACTAGGCATGATCAAAAATTGAAAAAAAAAAATGAGAGTTTACAAAAACATTAGATTCATTTTTTTTACCGAAACATAGAACAAATTTACCAAAAAAAGATTAGTTTTTGAAAAAAATTATTCATTGGTTTTTCCTTCCAAACAAGAGATCATTTTTGAAAAAAAGTGTTTTTTGTATCCCTGATAACCTTCGCAGAAAATATCTACAGTTAATGGCATACAAGTTCTCAGATCGACTAGTGAATACTGCTTGGGGGGATCAACTTTTAATCAATGCAATTAAAGATGAGTGAACTTATGGTGCGCAAAAGCCGAAGCGTGGCAACAACGAGTCATCATTGTTTCCTGAAAAATGTTACAAATTTAAACAGAGTACAATTTTTTTTAATTTCTCAATTTTTTTTCTTAAATTTAACAAGCAACTACTGCAAAATTATAAAAATAGTCGAAGAAAATGGGTGTTTTCATTTTGATCATGATTACACGATGTTTAGGAACACTTATTCCTTTAATTCTTTTGTAAAACTTGGATCGATCGGTTCGGAAAAACGGGTCGATGGATCAATTTGAAAATTTACACGTCTATTGGGGGTACATTAAGCTGAATAATAAACGTGGCGACATTAGTCTTTCTACCAATATTTGTAATGGAGTAGTAAATTTGCTGAAAAACCATAAAATGTCATTTTTTGTCCTATTTTTCAAACTACTGTTAATGGTGAAAACATGATTTTTTTCTCAAATATCAACGAAAGGGTCTTGTACGAAATTGATTCAAGTTTTTAAAGCTGCCCAATAATTTCCTGTGCGATCATTGATTGCTGTGATATCATTGATCAAACACGAAAGGAACATGCTTTATTATAAGTTGGATATGTCAGCAAAAAGTTGACATAGAGAGACCACAAAAAAACCAAATTGAAACTGAATAAACAAGCTAACGGACCTATGCATTGATTTAACTGTGAAAAATCCCTTGAAAAAATAAAATTGGAAAAATAATTTTCTCGCTATCTCTTATAATTGCGCGATAACCGTACCTCACAAAATTATTTTGCCAAAAGATCTCAAACTAGAAACTTAAAGCTTAATAATGTTTTTCTTTTTCATCTTGATATGATTATTTTTAACGTTGATACAGCTTTTCAAAAACACTTTAAAAAATGAAGAAATTTTCTGTTTCTTTAATTTTCTGGGGTTGGGTATAAAAAGTGATATATTTTTTACAATTTTCAGTCAATCGAAAAAAAGCGCTCGTCCTTGACTGTTAAAGCAATCTAAGAAACTACAGTTGAAATTTCAAGTCGATTGGTCGAACATTGTTTGAGTTTTGCTCCGTCCCGATATCGAAAACATGGTTTTGACAAAAACATGTTTGAAGTCAACGGTTTCAAAGACGCTACAGCTGAACAAGTTTTTTTTCCCCGTAATCTAATGCCACCTATTGGTCGAAAATAAAACTATTTTTAATCGATGACTTTGTCCCCACAATAGGCTTACAAGAAATGAGAACTGCGCCTACCGGCATGAGACAAGGCCAAAGACGGTTTTCAGCGGCGGAGACTTCCTTAAAAAATAGCTCGAAAACCACTTTATAGTGGTTTTATTCAGCTACAAAGGAATATACATCATATTTTTTAAGGTCCCAAGGATTTCTTAAAAGTGTTTCAAACAAAACGATTTTTGTAAAATTTTACACCGATGACCTCTAAACAATTCGCGATAGTAAAATTTTACCGCTCTTCTGTAGAGCGAGACTTTTCCGATCGTCATTGCTAGAAAATTCGATCTTTGGAGAAACCTGCCCGATAATTTATCAGCATCATATCAGCATATGATCGCAATTGTTTAAACAAAGTGCATTGTAAATTTTTTTAAGTTTCCAAAGATTTTTTGACAGTGTTTCTAACAAAACGATTTTTCGAAAATTTTACACCGATGGCCTCTAACCAATTTGCGATAGTCAAATTTTACCGCTCTTATGTAGAGCGAGACTTCTCCGATCGTCATTGCTAGAAAATTCGATCCTTGGAGAAACCTGCCGAAGATGAATTCCGGCAGAGAGAAAAAATGCTAAACGTATTTTTTTTAGCATAATTAGTAATAATTTAGTAATAATAAAATGTTACCACTCTTCCGCAGAGTGAGACCCGGTCGATCTCGTTCGCTCGCGAATTTGGTCGACCGCGGACAACCTGCCGAAATAAGCCATGGCAGAAAAAAAAATGCCGATCGCAATTGTTTAAACAAAGAGCATTGTAAATTTTTTTTCAGTTACCAAGGATTTTTTAAAAGTGCTTCCAACAAAACGATTTTTCGAAAATTTTACACCGATGACCTCTAAACAATTCGCGATAGTAAAATTTTACCGCTCTTCTGTAGAGCGAGACTTCTCTGATCGTCATTGCTAGAAAATTCGATCCTTGGAGAAACCTGCCGAAGATGAATTCCGGCGGAGAGAAAAAAATGCTAAACGTATTTTTTTTAGCATAATTAGTAATAATTTAGTAATAATAAAATTTTACCACTTTTTCGCAAAGTGAGACCCGGTCGATCTCGTTCACTCGCGAATTAGGTCGGCCGCGGACAATCTGCCGAAGTAAGCCATGGCAGAGAAAAAAATGCCGATCGCAATTGTTTAAACAAAGAGCATTGTAAATTTTTTTAAGTTTCCAAGGATTTTTTAAGTGCTTCCAACAAAACGATTTTTCGAAAATTTTACACCGATGAACTCTAAACAATTTGCGATAGTAAAATTTTACCTCTCTTCTGTAGAGCGAGACTTCTCCGATCGTCATTGCTAGAAAATTCGATCCTTGGAGAAACCTGCCGAAGATGAATTCCGGCAGAGAGAAAAAATGCTAAACGTATTTTTTTTGCAGTAACAATAAAATGTTACCACTCTTTCGCAGAGTGAGACCCGGTCGATTTCGTTCGCTCGCGAATTTGGTCGGCCGCAGACAACCTGCCGAAGATAAGCCATGGCAGAAAAAAATGCCGATTGCAATTGTTTAAACAAAGAACATTGTAAAATTTTACAACTCTCTTATAGAATGAGTCTCGAGCGATCTCGGTCGTGACTCGAGATTTTAGCAGAGATCGAATTCGTCGATGATGAGCGACATCGAGATACCAAATAGTCTTCGAGCTTATTTTTTTAAATTTATTAAAAACGAGTGGAGAAATGCTAGCACCCTTCTACCATACGAGTCTCTAGCAAACCTTGTTTGCTAGAAAGTTCAACCATAAAGAAATTTCCACCGATGACCGCCGTCAACAAAAAAATCGATTCGAGGGCATTTGTTTAAACAATGCGCAATTGCAAAATTTCACCGCTCTTTCGCAGAGCGAGGCTAGCGATCTTGATTGTTCGAGAAGCTGACCAGCAAAAATGCTGCCAAATATGAACCCTGGCAGAGATAAGATGCTGAACGCATTTGTTTAAATAATGAGCATTGCAAAATTTTACCACTCTTTTTTAGAGTGTGTTATGAGCAATTTCGGTCGCTCGAAATTTTGGCAGGGATCGAAATCGTTAACAACGAATTAAAAAAGTATGGCGAAATGCCTGAGTCTTTTGGTTGTCGCCGGCATCGAAAAAAATCGATTTAATGGCTGCATATACAATGTAAAATGCAACAAAGTTTCACCGCTCTCCTGCCGAGCGAGCGCATGCTTCCAATACAAGCATAGCGTGGTCGCTACGCATAGTTGTGTGAATTGTGTGACACGCACATAGATGTAAGGTGCTTGTGTACGACCGAACGGCGTGCGAGAACGGATTCGTTCTTTCTGCAACGCGGGCGGCGTAGCAAATACACACACACACACACACACACACACACACACACACGCGCGCGCGCGCTCAGCGATCGTCGTCTATTTGGCTTCGAATCTTCGTCCCAGTGCGAAGCATCGAGACCGAATTCGCTATCGCTACGCTGTCCGTCGGTAGCGACTCGTCGCTAAAAACTACGAGATCTGCGCTACCGACGTAACGAGAGGCCGCGTCGAAATTTCCTGGCGTGTGGCACATGGCCTTAACAAAGCGAAATGACCCCTTCCACCAGCGTCATTATTTCTAAGAAGACAAACCAAAGATTGTCTCCCACTCACTCTAAAACTTCGCATGCGAACCAAGAAGGGTCAGTGTGCAAAAGGTCGAAGCAGTCTCCCGTCAACCACCATCACATCAAGTTCTTCTATCGAGTCTCAATCCTAGTCTCCCGTCAACTACCATCGACTCAAGTTCTTCTACCAAGTCTCAATTCCAGTCTCCCGACAATCTTTATCAAATTCAGAACTTAGTCTTCCGTCAACCGAATCAGTCCTTACGTCAAGTCTTAACCCAGAAGCCTAACGAATATCTCTGATTATCCTTCATACGAACCGTCTTCATTTTTCAAGTCTCAAAATTTGATTTTACGCTTGTATAATTTCTATCATCGGTCCTTGAATATTAAGGGACAATACCACCGTGACGGCTTCAAAAAATCGATTTTTTGAAAACCATCTAGAAAAATCTAAAATACATTTAAGATCAAGATGCCGTTGGACCCAGGTCGAAAAAACAATTATTTTCAGAGATATTGAATATTTTGTGGAGCGGTGCAGCGTTCCGTGACGCTCGGGGTCCCGCGCAGCTGAGCGCCTCAGGGTCGGCAGGTATACCGGGCCTTTCCCAGGTCCTGCGGGTCTTTCCCAGGTATTCTTTTGTCTCCCTTCACAAAAACCGGCTATTATTATAAATATAGTTTCGAAAAAAAGCCATAGGTGGCGATAATTGAAAAATTTTCAAGGCAGGTATAGGGATAGCGTCATAGCGTCAGTTTGCGAATAGAAGCGACGCTACTAGTGTCTAAACGCTCCGAATCGTTTCGTTTATAAATATCGAACGCTCAGAATTATTCTTTGCACATCGAAATGGATAATCCGAAAGTGTACGCGGGGAAAAAGGGAACAAAATGGAGCTATGTGACGAGGAGTCGAACGAAAATTTCGAATCGAAAACCTCCGAACCGTTATAGCTCCGAAAATAGTTCTGCAGAGTATGTGAGCACGTCGTCGAAAAAGTTAAAATCGTCGGACGATTTAGAGGTCGGCGTTACTAACGATTTCGGTTATCGTATAGTACACCTCGTCAATGCATTGAACATTATATCGACGTTAGTGAAGTGCAAAATGTGTGATCGCGATATAAAGTTTACTGAAAAAAGTTTGCGCGGACTCGGATTCAAAATCGAGGTCGATTGCGGCCATTGTGAAAAAGTGCAAATCAATTCGTGTCCTATGATTGACAATGCATACGAAATAAATCGTCGGATCGTATTCAGTATGCGTCTTCTTGACGTCGGTTTGAATGGCCTGATGAAGTTTTGTGCATTTATGGACCTACCGCGCCCCATATTTCAGTCTTTCTACGATCGAATCTTAAATACGATTTCGATTGCCACTAAAGCTGTGAGCACAGTGAGCAAACAAAAGGCTGCACTTGAGGAGGAGACAATTTCGTTGGAAAATGGGGTTTAGGACGAATTATCGTTTCAGGCGACGGATCGTGGCGTAAGCGCGGTTTCAGCTCGCTTTTCGGCATAACATCGCTAATCGGCTGGTACACTAAAAAAGTGATCGACGTTATGGTGAAATCGAAATATTGCAAAGCTTGCGAGCATTGGGGAAAAAAAGAAAGCACCGCGGAGTACTGGGAATTGAAAAGTACCCACGACGATGAGTGCCAGGCGAACCATAGCGGCTCCTCCGGAAAAATGGAAGTCGACTCAGCTGTCGTAATGTTTCAACGGTCTGAAGAGCTCTATGGCATAAAATATAAATATTATATTGGTGACGGCGATTCTAAAACGTTTCTGGGCATATCGAATAGCGATCCATACGACAGTTTCGAGATAAAAAAAACGAGTGCATCGATCATGTCCAAAAACGTATGGGGACGCGCCTCCGCGAAATCGTGAAAAAACAAAAAGGATTGTCTGGCAGAGGAAAGCTCACCGGAAAATTGATTGGCGAGTTGAGCACATATTAGGGCTTGTCTATTCGGAGGAACAGCGATGATGTTGAAAAAATGAGGAAGGCAATTTGGGCAACTATCAAACATAAAATATCCACAGATAGTGAGCCACAACATAACGATTGCCCAGAGGGAGCCGAGTCGTGGTGTTCGTGGCAGCGAGCGGTCGCAAGCGGTAATATTTCTGCATATCGCCATAAGCCGCCTCTTCCTGAGGAAGTATTGGAGGCAATTACGCCAGTCTTCGAAAATTTGAGCAGAGACGATTTGCTGCAGCGTTGTTTGGGCGGCTTCACGCAAAACAACAACGAAAGCTACAACAAATCAGTTTAGGCAATAGCCCCCAAGTGTCAGTCCGGGAGCAAAAAAATCGTCGATATTGCAGCTGATATCGCGGTATTATTATTCGATGATGGCCTGAGAAGCCTCATGAAAGTTTTGGAGACGTTGGGGATAACTATCGGCCCAAATTGTTTCAATTTTTTCGTTGAAACCGACGGAGCGCGGATCGAGCTGGCGGAGCGCTCGCTCACAGACGCTGCAAAAGAGGCAAGAAGAGCCTCTACAAGTTCGAGAAAAGATGCTAGGGACAATGATTTGCTTCTTGAAGGCCAGCTATATGGTGCCGGCATCGCTGGTTAAAGGTAAAATATTTTTTTCCCAATTTATCGTATAAATTAACAAACCTAAAACTTTTAACGCGTTTTTTTCAAAACCACTTTTTTGAGTGCGGCACGCAGCAGAACTCGAGCAATTTTTATCCAATCGACTTCAAATTTGGACTGCATCAATAAAACTAGATTATCTAAAGAAGTACATAGGATTTTTTCGATATCTCAATAATAAAAAAAGTTATAGCCTATTTTCGACGAGAAATTTTGCTCGAAAATCGTCCTTTAATTTCAAAAGCGTGCCTATTTTTTAAAAATCAATATTTTTTCAAATCCCTGTGTACTTCTCTTCAAAATATCATATTATTAACGAAAACACTCGGCATTTTTTTTCAAATCGACGTTGAAGAGAGTTCTGCTGCGTGCCGCGAACCACTGCAGAGGCAACACAGTACCTGACGCGGGAGCTTCCCCAGCGTCACCATGGGGCGTGAAAAATTTGAATTTTTTTTTTATGTATCTTCAATAAACAACGAACAAAACAAAAAAATTTCGAATATCTCTTTTTTTTCCCACAAAAAAAATTCTTGAAAAATGGCAAAAAAACAGGGGGTCACAGTGGTGTTGTCCCTTAATCTCAATTCATCGACCTTGCGCGCAGTTCATATTTCTATCTATGCGTAGTGCCCGTCGTAGGAAACTAGTCGGTTATACAGACGACCAGCGTAAAATCCTGCGAGCGTCTTACCAGCTATTATACCAACGAGCGCACCAGGCCAAGAGCGAAGGCCCATGTAACGCGAGTGACAGTAAACATCTACGCGAGCGAGCGAGCGAACGACCGAGTGTCAAACACAAACAATGTAAGCTAACTCCACCTTTTCTTTTTGTATCATTCGTCGTAGGCCTGACCGCTCTAACCCGTCTAGTAATCTTATAATAAATAACATATTGTCAATCGTACACCAATTCTGTCGAATTATTCCTCAATACCGAAATATCGCGTCAATTCCTTAATTCTATTCTTTCTCATGCACTACCCCTTTTTACTGTCATTCCGTGCTATTGCGCTAGGCGTAGGCAACAAAGAGGGAAACGAAAATATTATGCTCTCATCCCTTCCGGATGTGACAATAGCTAAGATGAAAATGGTTGTGTATATTTATATATTTATTTCAACAGTAGTTTGTAGTAAGACAGCTAGTTATATTTATTGTGAGATGAGCATAATACGTATCGACATTTTTTAAATCTTGGAAAATGTATTCACTCATAGAATTCATGATAACATGGGTTGATTGCTGGGATGAAAACTGTTGAGCTGCTTGCCGGAATGAAAATTGTTGGGCTGTGTGCTGAGGTGAATATTATTGGATTGCTGGCGGGAGCGAAAATAGTTGGTTTGCTGGCTCGAGTGGAAACTGTCCGGTTGCTTGCTGGGATGATTTTTGGCATGAAAACTGTTGATTGGAGTAATTTTCAGATGAAGCCATAGAGCTGATCGTCGACGATAAAAGCCTCTTTTTGCGGTTATTGAATCTGCACAGTGTTTGCATTACTTCGATTCTAAATTCAAACTTATCATCTTCGTCTAATTGTTTCATAATTGGCAGGAGAGATATCACAAATGCATTTTTGTCGTCCATCACTCCAGGTGGCGTGAGTGTTGACTGTAGATTTTTAAATATTTCTGCTTCGACCGTACGGCCTTTTTGTTTCCTAACGATCCTGGCTTTGACTGAGCTGCGTGGATGTGGATGGAGTAGGTATTCGTTGATGGAGGTGATTTGTTGATAACTTCTGGCTTTCGGATCGAGTATCAGAATCATATTGACTTGATATACTTGAATCCGTTTCATCGGGTGTTAACGTCTTAAGAGGGAATGATACCTCATCGCGGTCGGTATGGTAGAACAATTATAGATTCCCAAAAATCTCGAACACGGCTCTTCAGATCCCGTCGAAACTTTGCCATACAACGTCAAATAGATAGACGAACAGCTGTCTTCCTCTCAAATTTTCTGAATTTGAGAAAAAAAACTAGATTGGCTTATGATAAGCCAATCTAGTTCGTCTATCTATTTGACGTTGTTTGGCAAAGTTTCGACGGGATCTGAAGAGCCGTTTTCGAGATTTTTGGGAATCTATAATTGTTCTACCATACCGACCGCGATGAAGTATCATTCCCTCTTAAGTACAAATTGCAAGTTATCACTGTAGATATATTTTTTGCGGCTTGGCCCGACTTACTTTTAATCGACTTTATAAATGTATCACGGATGTTACTCCATTTGTTCATGACAGCACTTGCTGAAACAAAAAAAAAACTAAAATGTATTTTTGTCACAGATATCTTGCAAGTGGAAATTCCTTCACCGATTTGCATTACAGCTACATAATGGGTATCACAAGTATACAGTGGCGGACTAACGGGGGGACCTCCAAATCTCGAGAAGTAATTTAAAATAAGACACGTATTTTTTTTTATCGGCGGAAAAACGGATTTAAAGGGGGAAACCGGCCCTCAAAGAAAGGCGTGTCGAGGGGTGATTTTGCAGTTTCACCCAGAAGCAATCCACCGATCTGAATGAAACAAAAACGAAAATTCTTCTAATGAAAAGCGATGAATAATCCACTATGAAAAACTTGAGAAAAAATGTAATTAGGGGGTAAACTACCCCTCAAATTGCCTTTTTTCACCCCACACTTAAGAGGGTTGTATGCAAATGAATAAAACAGGTATCATTTTGAAGGGCAATTAAAATTAAAGTTGACGGGTTTTTGCGTTTTGGTGGCATAGCAAATTTAAGGGGGTAAACCGCCCCTAACATAAATTTATTTATCACGGTCGTTTTTTCTGTGTTTAAAGTATATCCGCTGATTTTAAATATTTCTATAAGCTAAAATTTAATGTTTTATCATATTTCAAAATTATTCCATTCGTCTTAAGAGGTAACTACCCCTCTGACGAGAAACATCATTGAAGTATCCGCTTTCGATTTCGTTGAAACTCATATATGTGGCAAAGCATTGCAAACTATTAAACATATTTTTTTTTGTATCGGCAGAAAAACGGTGTTCGTGGATGAAACTACCCCTCAAAGTTTCTCCCACAAGCAGTCCACTGATGCGAATGAAACAAAATCGAAAATTCCTCTAATATTAAGCGATGAAAAATCCACCACAAGAGTGTTGATTAGAAATATAATTCAGGGGTAAACCACCCCTCCATTTGCCGTTTTTCACCCCACGCTTAAGAGGGTTGCTGGGTAAAACTGCAAAATTCTGGGTTAAACTGCAAAATCACCCCTCGACACGCCTTTCTTTGAAGGACGGTTCCCTCCCTTAAATCCGTTTTTCCGCCGATAAAAAAAATACGTGTCTCAAAGTTTTCGATGTTCTATCACATATATGAGTTTCAACAAAATCGGAGGCGGACACCTGAGGGATGTTCCTTGTTAGTCAAATTCCAACCGAGGCCGAAATATATTCAGTAAGGGGTGGTTTGGGGTGGAGGCCCCGTACGCAAGCAAAATATAAACATAGGTAGGTAGGTACTAGATCACCTGTTATCAAGGGGCCTATTACGGTTGTTGGGTAAGACTTCTCATCTCTCGCATTTTTATCCCACGTGAGTTTAGTCGCGCCATTACGGATCGGTCGGGTGAAAATGTCAGATCACTAGGAACTTCCGGCGAGTGATCTCACATTTCCACAACACCGTATACTAGCACGTCTATCAAACCCAGCCCAAAACGAAAGACGTGCGCATCGACAAAAACAACCTTTTCACTCGAATAAGCAACAAGTTTAAATAGAATCTGAGTTTGCAACATGAATGTTACCGAAAAACAAAAACATATGTTATTAGATTTCATGAAAAAAGACGAAGATTTAGCACGAGGCTGATTGCGATACAGCCATTCAAATAAAGAAATACTGGTAATTTTTGTATCATATTAGAACATAAAACGGTTCTTATAATGCAGTGATAGAATTATTATTTTATGTTAATAAATCGAACTATTATGCAATATATTCTTGTTCCGTTATACTGAATTGGATCCCTTCCAATTCACTGCATCGCGCAGTGATCGTCGTATACGAAGCATTCGATTTTCCCGATCTCGCAAAACCACAATTATCAGAAAATTATTCATCATTATCGGATGACATTACTTAACTCGCTACAATATCAACTTTAAGTTGCTGAATTTTATTAATTAATCGGCATCGCGATGCTAGCGTCTCTGAATCAGCTATTTCATAGTAACTTGTGTTATGTGTAGCTTTGGACGTGTCTGCGTTAGGACGACGTTCACGCATGCGCATTTCGATTTTCGACATGACATTTCGTGTTGAGTAAACTCACGTGAATAATCTCGCAGTTTCACTAGGTGAAGAGAATCGTAATAGGTCGAGCTGCTCACTTTTGTAATTTTCACCCAAACAGAGAACCATAATAGCAACTCAGGTCATGATAGCAATTGTAAAAATAGCATGAAGCTCTACCTACATATAGCCAGCGAGATACAAATGGTGCGCTCCGCGCGGAGGGCCCCGCTCACTCTATGGTGGTTTGGCACGAAACATAAATACTAGATCCGAACAATAGAAAAATAGAAAAAATCGTAATAATTTAAACACTAAGTAACTCCAGATGCCATATATAAACTGCTCACACATGTGAAATATTGTTAAGATTTCATAGCGACAATAAAAACAGCTGGTCACCGAATGCTTAGAGAAAATATTGAGGATTAAACCTAGAAAAATATGACTAGCAGACGAGTTTTCGTAGCTGCGACTTTTCAGAGAATGGGTCTATCAATCAGTTTAGTCTTCAGTAAGCGTACCATTAGTTAATTTGGTTTTTTATTCGTAACCTCATCAAGTATTCGGGGGTAAGGCTGATGACGCATCCGCCTCGATCTGGAGAGTGGGAGAGACAGACAGAAGATATTCTGTCCATGTCACACACGTGTCAACAGCAATGCCACGTAGTGGTAAAAAATGTAAAGAAAAGTAGATTTTATTCTTAAATTATTATTAAATTATTGTACATTATCATTAAATCATTATTATTAAATGGGACTTCAATGAATCTTTGCCCTGTTTATCACTTATAATCCAATACTTCTTGACCATTTGTGTTTCGGTCGCATGAAGCGAGAGAAGTTCTTCTAAGCTGAAATTTATAAAAAATTATCATCGATCTACGATGAGCCAAGAACGCCTAGTCAATTTGTCCATGTTATCAATTGAAAGGAAAGTTTCAAGGGAAATCGATTTTGACGACTTATTGAAAAGTTCAGTTAAATGAAAACACGAAAACATGTAAAATCGTTACAAATCCAAAGCTTTGATTTTAAACATATAAGTACAGTAAAAGTTACTTTCTTATTATCGTCTTCATTATTTTTTTGCACTCTACCTGCTAGGTGCTGTGTTGAATGCTGATCCGTATTCTAACTTTTTTACCCATATCATAAGTAGGGCGTATAGTAAAATTACATATCATCTATAATACATCCATTTTTTAGCAGACCAGGGGCCTCATTTATATGCCGCCCCGGGCCTCCGACGGGCTTAGTCCGCCTCTGCAACTGTAAGCAGAATAGTGAGACAAGTATGTCATCATATATAGACTATTTTAAGTGGTGAGCACTTGGCAGTACCTATGTATTACTCAGCGATGGTTATTAATAGCGGAAGGATTTGAAAAGAGAGCCCCTTTTCCAAACTGCATCGGATGTGTCGATGGAAAACACGTACGGTTGAAAACTTTCCAAACTCCAGCACAACCAACTTTGATTATAAAGGACATTTCTCCATTGTACTTTTGGTGGGGGTTGATTATGATTACAGAATTGTATACGCTGATATTGGTTCATACGGTAAAGACTGCGACTCAACAATTTTTCAACGTACACATTTTTATCAACTACTCACTGAAGGCAGGTTGAACATACCTCTGCCTGGTCCTCTGCATCTGTCTCTAAATGACAGAATGCCATATGTTTCAGTACTAGACGAAGCTTTACAGCAGACTCAAAATTTATTACGTTTTTATGGCGGTAACCATTTAGATGTGAAAAAACGGGTATATAACTATCAACAATGTCATGCTCGAAGGTATGTTGAATATGCATTCGGCATTATGGCCAACAAGTGGCGTTTAGAGGACGATGAAATGGACAATTCATCGTCATCCACACGTAACAAAGAAACTAAGCAAAACTATAGTTAAGACATGCGTCAATTTGCATTGAAATTGTTAGCGAAAGAGATAGCTACAGAAGTCAAGATGTATGTTCATGCCTATTGGGCATACTGGGTTAACTGATGTACCAAGGGCAAGCAATGTACCGCACGGTAGGCGTGCCGCTAATGACATTAGAAATAAATATTCTGAATACTTTTTAAACCCAGTAAACTCTTTGCCTTGGCGGATGAATAAAATAAAAACTTGTGAATTAAAGAAACAGAGAATAAAATGATCATGTACTTACTAATTTCGTCTTTGGCTTTATTGTTCATCTCCTCGAAGTTCGGCTCCAAAAAGACGCAAATATCGCGCCATGCGTTCTTCCGCGAAATCTTATTTTTGAACACTTCTGTGGGTTATGGCACAAACATACTTTGCTTTCTACAAGTTCTGTCAGCGTATCCACATCGTGATTGAATTTTTGGGCATTTTGCGTTTTCCCGTTACGATCTCGGGACGAGTTCTGGCGGTAGCGCTGAACTACTCGCAATCTCGGTGAGTAATTCGGCGGTAGCGCCGAACTACTCACCGCTCGGATGACGGCGGTGCGGTGAACACGCAGCCGTCGTAATGTATGCACCGCTACTTCGGTGACGTTATCTCGTTCTCGGTGACGGCGGCGATGGAAAAACGCTCTTACAACCTGAAAGCAAACACGCCGTCATTCTACCTCGCGGTTCGGTTCTCACACGACTCTTCATTGCAGATGTTCATCAGCGGATGATTCACGGCGGGGCTCAGGCTACAATGACATATTCGCGCACGCACTATTGGATTATCGGTGGGTGGGCGCCCATACGCTCATTCATCTTGAGATGCGTGAACTGCGTGCGTCGAATAGGGATGAAAGCTCAGCAACAGGACAGGAGCCTCTCACTCGGGCTACAGCTTCACGGGCGTTTCTCTACACGAAAGTAGATTGCGCCGGGCCAGTCTCTTTCGAACTCGGGCGGGGGTGGGGCTTACGATCTCACAAAGGCTGGCTCTGCATATTCGTATGCTTCTCAATCTCAGCGGTACATCGCGAAATTGTTTCAGACTTAACACTAAGGCATGCATCGCAGCTTTTCGGCGATTCACTGGGAGACAGGGCATCTGTCACACACTACACAGCGGGACAAACTTTCAAGAAGCCGACGCAGAATTGCGCAGCCTTCATCAGCGGGACTTGGGAGTCTAAAACAACTTCTCAGATATTGGCCAATGATGGTACGCATTGGGTTTTCGATCCTCGAAGAGCTCCTCATAAGGGTGGGAAAGAGGGAGCGGCCATCAAATCGGTCAAATATCATATTCGGATGACGATTGGGGAGACGGCTCTCACGTACGAGGAATTTACGACTCTTCTTACACAAATTGAGGCCGTTCTGAACTTTCGTCCATTGGAACCTCTCACGGAAGATCCGGAAGATCTATCAGCGCTCATATCGAGACATTTTCTCATCGGGAAAGTGCTCACTGCAGTTCCGCAGACATCTCTACGGGAAATTAACACGACTCGGCTCTCACGATGGCAGCTAATACGGGAGCGGCTGCAGTGATTTTGGGATTATTGGTTAACAGGCTACCTATAACGACAACACAAAATGACATCATCCTTTTCACGAGATTCGGGTCGGGTCTCTAGCTCTGTTGACCGACGAGAGGACTTCACCTACTAAATGGCCTTAGGTACAGGTCTTCAAACTACATCTCAGATAGGACGGGCTCACACGGTAGTCACTATTAAGACTGCAACCACAATGCTCAAGTGGCCGGTTGTCAAACTGGCACTGCTGCCAATCTCATTCGCATCTGAATAAGTCAACAGCACTGCTGCAGACGGCGGGCGTTGTGTTCAGGAATAACGTACTTTTCGTAATTCCTGAATTATTCATAGTTCTCTCATTCTTCCACGATTACGGTGCTTTTGTCTTATTTTTTGTTATTACTTAAAGAATATATTTTTGATGTTATTTTTGTTTCAAGCATAGAACAAACTTTCACCAAAATGTTTGTGAAAGAATGTGGTGTAGGTTGGAAAAGAAAACGCACTCAGTCCCGATGTACAAAACAAAGTCAAAAATATATTCTTCAAGATATATTTCTATCTTCTTCAAAATATATTTCTATATTTTAATTAATAGACTTTATTGCTCCGAGCAACGCACTTCCTCAGTTTTCACTGGGAATCATTCACCTACCCCCGGAGGTTAGGCGCGTTCTTAACCTAGACCGGAACAATAACGCTGGGCGACACTCGAGGGTTCTGACATCACCTCGGCCGCCGCCCAGTCAAAAAGTCGCGCGAGAATTCCAATATATCGCTCTGCGATAGCCGCTCCCTCAAGCCAGAGGGTTAGCGGCTACCGCAGTCCACAATCGTGTTGCCTGAGCAAACGGAGGGACCCAAGTATGACCGCCTTCTGCATCCGACCCGCCAGCAACCGGACACCGGGTTTGCAAACCGGTATGCTAGCGAGGCCCGATACAAAAGACTCTTTCATCCCCCCTAACGCGCCGATGATGAGGACAACGAGAGTTACCCTGAATCCTCAGTGCAAACGACGTAGCTCGGCCAGGAGAGGCTGATACTTCAGCCGTTTCTCCTCTTCCTTTCGCGACACGTTCACTTCGGCCGGAGCCGAGAACTCAATGACGTATATCGTCTTGTCGTCGAAATTGAAGAGGACAACATCAGGCTTAGTCGCTTGAAGCGGCCCGATGGTCGCGAATGAGAAGTTCCAATAAATCTTGCACCTCTCGCCCACGACAACAGACTCAATATCTCCTGGTAAATAAGGCGGCACGGGCTCCCGGTCTATCCCATAAGAGTGCCGTAGATGATAGTACAACACTCTTAGGGCCGCGGTATGGCGATAGATATATCCGGAGACTGCATATACCGGGCAGGCCGACAGTAGATGCATTAGTGTCTCCGGCGATTGTTTGCATGCACGACACAAAGTGGTCGGCAGAGGCTGACCCGAAACGCGACTGCGATAGACCAGGGTGTTGATGACTCCGTCTTGGCAGGCGCAGATAAACCCTTCGGTCTCGGACATCAGTCCAGTTGACCGCAAGAAGGAAAAGGTCAGCTGGGTGGACAGCCCCTGTTCCTCGATGTGGTGAAAAAACACACCGTGCATGGGTCTGTCCACGTGCTGCCGAGTCAGGACAGTCTGCTCGGCAGCCCTGATTGCCCGCCGACGTCGGGACTTGGGCAACCGAGCGACGGAGTCTATTGGCAAGGCGCCACGCCGGCGCCGGCGGAATTCCAAGCCGAGGGTCTCTGCCGCACGATCTGCCGCCTTATAAAGAAAAGCACCCGCCCCATGAAGCTCATGCTGGTGCACAATCTCCAGGAGCGGGTCCGAGCTCGTTATTACATCGCTTGCTATTCCGAGGACCATGCGGTCATGAAGACACTCCAATCCCAGGAGCCCACGCCCGCCGCTCTGACGCAGCATATAGAGGCGCGGGGTGGAAGATCGAGGGTGCAGACTCCACTGGATGTTCATTATTTTGCGTGTGCCGATGTCCAGCTGTTTAAGCTCGTCTCTGCGCCATTTGACGACGACAAAGGAGTAGAGCAGGACCGGGACAGCGAGCATATTGGTGGCAGTGATCTTATTTTTCCCAGACAGATCTGATTTCCGGATCCGTCTGAGACGCCGCCTATACTCGCTGCGGAGGGCCTCCTTGACACCCTCAGCGTCTTGTACAGAACGCTGATCGATGCCAAGGTACCGATAAGACCCTCCGGCGTCCAGGTGTTTGAAGACGCTCCCGTCCACCAGCCGAACATCAGCCGCGACACCCTCTGCTCTCCCTCTCCTGAGATGAAGAACAGCGCACTTGTCCAATCCGAATTCCATTCCCGCCGCCCGCGTGTACGTCGCTACGATGTTCAAGAGGAGCTTAAGCCCCCCCTCCCCAGGAGCGTATAGCTTGAGGTCATCCATATAAAATAAATGGGTGATCCCTCGCCCACGCTCCCCGGGGGGCCCCGCTTCCTACCCGCGTGCAGCCCGCAAGGCGATTGACAAGGGTAATAGTGAGATGCAAAACAGGAGGGGGCTAAGAGAATCTCCCTGGATAATCCCCCTCCTATACCCCAGCACTCCGGTCGACACGTTGCCTTCACTAGTCTTAACTGTGAAGCGTGTCTTCCAGAGCGGCATGAGTTGCTTAATGCATCCCACTATGTAAGGACTCATCGAAAGGCGTTCGAGTAAGTGTATAATCAGTTTGTGACTGACAGTGTCGAACGCCTTACGGTAGTCTATCCAAGCGACTGAAAGGTTACGCTTGTGCTGGACCGCGTCTTGCGTGATGCAGCGGTCCACCAGCAGGTTCTCCTTACAACCTCCCAGCCCCCCCTCTTGGATCCCCTTTGTTCGTGTATCTTCCGCCATGCAGGCTCGATCTCGCCCAGAACACGCTCATAAAGAATCTTTGTGAAGATCTTACAGAGCGCATTCAGACACGTTATCGGGCGGTAGTTCTCCGGATGAGACAGATCCCCTTTTTTGTGGATTAACACCGTCCTTCCCTCTGTCAGCCACGTAGGGATCGGCACCGTCCCATCGATGAACGACGAGAAGATGCGGGCCAGATGGGTATGGGTGCACGTGAATTTCTTCCACCAGAAGATGTTAATCCCATCCGGCCCGAGAGCGGCGTGGTTCCTCATGCTACTCGCCGCCTTCTCCACCTCACCCCGCGTGACTGGAAAACAGTCGCCACGCTGACTCGGCTGTTGCCGGCAGTACGTGTCAAACCGTCCCAGAGCTGGAGTGCTTTCATCAAAATGACCCGTCTCGCTATACAGCTCTCCCCAAAACCGCTCCACCTGAACAGCTGTTGGCGCTGTGTCGGGGGCAGGCGTAGGTGGTTGGAACCAGCGGCCTGGGTCAGAACGGAAGAGGGCGTTGTCTAACGCCCGACCCAGCCGCCTCTCTAGGGATTGCTTTGCAACCCCCAGGTTCCGCACCTTCTCCACATAGCGTTCCTTCACAATAAGAAGGATAGCTTTGTTCAATGTGTGGTGACGGCATTTCAGTTCCGAGCTGATTTTTCGGATTTTAGGGGTAAACGCCCTCCCCGCCGTAATGAAGTCTAACACACACTGAACACGGGATGCCTGCCTCCGTGCTTCATTGATCTTATTCTGGAGCTGTGCAACGCGCCGCCGAGTCTTAGCCACAAACGCCGCCTTATCATTGCGTGTCTGAGGCTTCGACTCAACAGCAGCGCGATACACAGCCCAGTTCAAGCTGAGGAGATCAGCGGTCTCGGGGATTGCTGCCGCGAGGGACTCATTTGCCGCTTCTAGGCAACCAGGCCGAAGAGAAAATTTCCCAGTGATTCTCTCCCTCCTTGTTCCCCAGTCCTCTGTCAAATCGACGCGCCAACGGGGGGTTCCGACTGCCGGGGGGTTCGATCTTGAGGCCGTCCGGCAGAGCTCCGTGCGGAACGCGCGGAAGAGCGCCTGCCGGACAGCTCTGGTGGTAGTAACAAGAGATCGCAGCCTTGTCGTCGCAAGCGGGCAGCCTGGTCTCGCAGATGTTGTTGCGAGAGGTGTGCAAGCTCTGGGTGCTCTTGGCTCCACAGGGCCTGCAACCTCGCCATGTAGCCCCGCCGCGACGGTACGCTATCCCCCCAGCAGCGGATGAGGTCTTCCTTGAGTTCCTCCGTCCACTCGAGGCGCCGATTTCGAGCCGTGGTCGTTACCGTGGACCCTATCCGGGTGCCCCTCCCAACTGATCCTTGGTCCCCATCCGAGAGGGACCGGTTGTGGGGGGCTTGACTAGGCGGTGTTCGAACCTAGTTTTCGGCATGCCAGGTGGTTGGCCTGGCACGTCGGCGGCTATTGCGGGGGAGTTGCGCTCCCCCGGGCGATGGGCACGCCAGCTTCCCTACGCCAATCTTCCCAGCTTCCCTACAGCCCCTGCGCTATTATTATTATTATTATTATTATTTTTATTAATAGACTTTATTGCTCCGGGCAACGCACTTCCTCAGTTTGCACTGGGAAACATTCACCTACCCCCGGGGGTTAGGCTCGGTCTTAATCTAGACCGGAACAATAACGCTGGATGGCACTCGAGGGTTCCGACATCACCTCGGCTACCGCCCAGTCAAAAAGTCGCGCGAAAAATTCCATATATCGCTCTGCGATAGCCGCTCCCTCAAGCCAGAGGGTTAGCGGCTACCGCAGTCCACCATCGTGTTGCCTGAGTAAACGGAGGGACCCAAGTATGACCGCCTTCTGCATCTGACCCGCCAGCAACCGGACACCGGGTTTGCAAACCGGTATGCTAGCGAGGCCCGATACAAAAGACTCTTTCATCCCCCCTAGCGCGCCGATGATGAGGACAACGAGAGTTACCCTGATTCCTCGGTGCAACCGACGTAGCTCGGCCAGGAGAGGCTGATACTTGAGCCGTTTCTCCTCTTTCTTTCGCGACACGTTCACTTCGGCCGGAGCCGAGAACTCAATGACGTATATCGTCTTGTCGTCGAAATCGAAGAGGACAACATCAGGCTTAGTCGCTTGAAGCGGCCCGATGGTCGCGAATGAGAAGTTCCAATAAATCTTGCACCTCTCGCCCACGACAACGGACTCAATATCTCCTGGTAAATAAGGCGGCACGGGCTCCCGGTCTATCTCATAAGAGTGCCGTAGATGATAGTACAACACTCTTAGGGCCGCGTTATGGCGATAGATATATCCGGAGACTGCATATACTGGGCAGGCCGACAGTAGATGCATTAGTGTCTCCGGCGATTGTTTGCATGCACGACACAAAGTGGTCGGCAGAGGCTGACCCAAAACGCGACAGCGATAGACCAGGGTGTTGATGACTCCGTCTTGGCAGGCGCAGATAAACCCTTCGGTCTCGGACATCAGTCCAGCTGACCGCAAGAAGGAAAAGGTCAGCTGGGTGGACAGCCCCTGTTCCTCGATGTGGTGAAAAAACACACCGTGCATGGGTCTGTCCACGTGCTGCCGAGTCAGGACTGTCTGCTCGGCAGCCCTGATTGCCCGCCGACGTCGGGACTTGGGCAACCGAGCGACGGAGTCTATTGGCAAGGCGCCACGCCGGCGCCGGCGGAACTCCAAGCCGAGGGTCTCTGCCGCACGATCTGCCGCCTTATAAAGAAAAGCACCCGCCCCATGAAGCTCATGCTGGTGCACAATCTCCAGGAGCGGGTCCGAGCTCGTTATTACATCGCTTGCTATTCCGAGGACCATGCGGTCATGAAGACACTCCAATCCCAGGAGTCCACGCCCGCCGCTCTGACGCAGCATTTAGAGGCGCGGGGTGGAAGATCGAGGGTGCAGACTCCGCTGGATGTTCATTATTTTGCGTGTGCCGATGTCCAGCTGTTTAAGCTCGTCTCTGCGCCATTTGACGACGCCAAAGGAGTAGAGCAGGACCGGGACAGCGAGCATATTGGTGGCAGTGATCTTATTTTTCCCAGACAGATCTGATTTCCAGATCCGTCTGAGACGCCGCCTATACTCGCTGCGAAGGGCCTCCTTGACACCCTCAGCGTCTTGTACAGAACGCTGATCGATGCCAAGGTACCGATAAGACCCTCCGGCGTCCAGATGTTTGAAGACGCTCCCGTCCACCAGCCGAACATCAGCCGCGACACCCTCTGCTCTCCCTCTCCTGAGATGAAGAACAGCGCACTTGTCCAATCCCAAGTCCATTCCCGCCGCCCGCGTGTACGTCGCTACGATGTTCAAGAGGAGCTTAATTCCCCCCTCCCCAGGAGCGTATAGCTTGAGGTCATCCATATAAAATAAATGGGTGATCCTTCGTCCACGCTCCCCGGGGGGCCCTGCTTCGTACCCGCGTGCAGCCCGCAAGGCGATTGACAAGGGTAATAGTGAGATGCAAAACAGGAGGGGGCTGAGAGAATCTCCCTGGATAATCCCCCTCCTATACCCCACCACTCCGGTCGACACGTTGCCTTCACTAGTCTTAACTGTGAAGCGTGTCTTCCAGAGCGGCATGAGTTGCTTAATGCATCCCACTATGTCAGGGCTCACCGAAAGGCGTTCGAGTGGGTGTATAATCAGTTTGTGACTGACAGTGTCGAACGCCTTACGGTAGTCTATCCAAGCGACTGAGAGGTTACGCTTGTGCTGGACCGCGTCTTGCGTGATGCAGCGGTCCACCAGCAGGTTCTCCTTACAACCTCCCAGCCCCCTCTTGGATCCCCTTTGTTCGTGTATCTCCCGCCATGCAGGCTCGATCTCGCCCAGAACACGCTCATAGAGAATCTTTGTGAAGATCTTACAGAGCGCATTCAGACACGTTATCGGGCGGTAGTTCCCCGGATGAGACAGATCCCCTTTTTCGCCAAATTATAATAATAATAATAATAATAATAATTATTATTATTATTATTATTAATATTTATCCCCGTTTGACATGCAGTATTCGAGCGGCTTGCTCATACCTGCCTTGGTTCACTTCTTTATTTAATTATAAGTTTAATTGGATTTAGTATGTATTATTTAGTCACTTGGCCCTCCAACCTTTGCCGGTCGAGGTTTCCATTCCAGTCCCGAGGAGATGGGCTCTTCCACTTTCTAGCATGTATTACACGCGACATTTTGTCTTTAAAATGGGTTTGATGGCAAAAAATCCTGCTCCATTAGGCGCCATTGTACACTTTTGTAGTACACCGCACGTACTGTTCGTTTTTCCGTTTAGTTCACTTCGGTTGGCCCGTCAGCCGTGTTACCCGCACTCCAGGCAACTCTGGTAGAATTCTACCTGTTTCATATATGCCGGGAACTTCCTGCTCTTGATCCACATCTTGATCCACATCTTTTCTCCTATTTAGGGAGCAATTTATGCACTTTGGCTTGTCCTTCGTTGGGCACTTCTCGCGCAGGTGTCCCGCCCCCCACAGAAATCGCATATTTGTTCTTTCACTTTGCATGACTTTGCCAGGTGCCCATGCTGTCATGGGCATGCCGCCATGCACCTGTAGCATCGACTCAAGTTTATTCACTCTGAAACCCTATACGCGCCCCAGGCGAGGTAAATTTTACCTCTTTGGAGCACAGGGTTCAGAATACTTGTTGGCGCTTCGACGATCCAGTTGGACCTCTTGTTCTGGTTTTTGTACGAGCGGTGGAACACCACCAATTCGTCCAGCTGTCATTTCTCCTCTTCGGTTCCTGGCCGTATATTTTTCTCGACAAAATCGCTCTTGACCTCCTCTGCTGGGACTTCAGGCTCGAAGTCGTAGATGACCAATGATGGCCTAATTCTGCGTGGCTCCCGCGTCTGGAGTAGAACTCCAGAAAGGTCCGTGTTTTTCTTTCTTCAAGTAATAACAAAATATAACACCAAAGCACAGTAAACGTGGAAGTAAATAGCCCGATAAACGATGAGAGGAAAACGATGTGACGTAATGGCCGCCGCCGTGGGATACGACGTGACACGCGGTGAATGATCGGATCGACCGAGATCATAATGATCCACCTTAACCCTTGTCGTCGCACCCGGATACTCGGGTGCCCACCACAGTACATTTTTTAATTTAACTTGATCAAAAATAGAAATTTCAGCAAAAACCTCCGGAAGATTTTTTTATCGTCTTTCACCTTACTGCAAATACTGAATGAGGGAATCACATGAGTTGTGAATTATATATATATATATATATAATTCACAAGGGGGTGGGAATAACTGTTGCGATTTCTGCTGTGATTTGCGGGATTCTTGGGCACGTGGCGTTCGGATGATAAGATAACAAACGTGGTTATTCGATGCGAAAGGCGCGAGTACAAGCGTGACGACGATGTCGCCGGAAGCGGGCACCGGAAGACAGTAGTAGGCCATCGAGTATGATTCTATATAAAGCAAACCCGTACCAGTAGTCTCGTTCCGCGTGGCAACGCGCTCTGCTAGCCTACGACCGAACCTCGGGCTTAAGCTTTATTCTCAACGCTCCCACTTTCGGACGTTATGCCGGCTGCCTCTTTTACGTTATGTACTGTACCGATTTCTTCAATTTTATTATAATAAATGTTTCTATTGGTCCACATATGACATAATAATAATACGGTGTTTACGATTGTTCATGATATTTATATGGCCACATTAAATTCCGCAGTTTTAGATATAAAGGTCCTTTACATGCACTTGTTTTCTTGGGGAGGATACGGAGAGGTCGAGAGAGGTCAGCCGATGAATGGCTGATCCGAATTTCTCTTGGGCTACATCCAGCGCCGTTCGCGGATACATTGCTTTCTTAGATGATTGGACACAATTCGATGTACGGAAGGCGGGCAGGCTCTTCTGATGCACCGACGCGTTCGTTTCCTCCAGGGCCAGATACGGGTAAATTATCACCTTCATCTGGTTGATACCGCCGGCTTGATGTCAGGCTTCGGATCCCAAATTTCGTGTGGGTTGATGAGAGCTCGGTATTCTTCTGCCCGTTAGCGGGGATTACCTCCTCGAGACCTCTTGTCTTCCAAAATCTCCACGGATCTGCCAATTTTCTTTTCGTACGCTACTCTCTTGACCTTCTCCCCACTCTCCAACTCTCTCCTTCCATATTCACCCCACCTTTACCGGCAGGGACGCACATCGACACGTTACAATATCCCCCATTGTTTGTGGGTATATGTTACCAAAATGCATACAAACAAAATAACAACCTTCGTCAATTTATCCATCGTTACAAGGACACGTCATTTCATTTTACAACGCTCGTCACTTATACTATCATACGCGTTATTTACATATTTATTTCCATAATCATACAATTCACTCGAACATTCATCACTTCACGTCACTTGAAATGGGTACGTCTGGTGGAACTAAGGTTTTGCAAGCGGGTCATTATATTTCTTTAAATTTAGTCGATTGTATGGTCCTATAATTTAATCGTCATCATCGATCTTGCACAACTGATATAAAGTAGGAGCAATCGCCCTTCGAACCCGATAAGGCCCCTCAAAGAGATGAAAAAAAATTACGGGTAACCTTATTCAGCGCATTCGGCAGCCGTGGCACTCTGAACAATACAAAATCCCCCTCTCTGAGCGCAACATTTGATATTTTTTCCTGTTTTTGGAATCTTCCTTCACTCCTGTGCTTCATCCTTTCATTAGCGCGCGTGACAACAATATTTTGGTTCAGCGAATCTTCCATCGGAAACTTAATTATTTGCTGAACTTTATCAGTGACTCTCTGACCTAAATGTCCCTAGCAAGGGGCGTATCCTGTACCCTGATGCACCGTACTAGTTATAAGTCTTTCAATTGTCGATATGCACTTCGCCCACCTCGTATGTTGTTCTGAACACAGCGTGCGTAATAATCGGCCTAACTCTCGCATAACACGTTCAGCGGGATTGGACTGCGGATGGCGTATCGATGAGAAGCACACCTAAATTCCCTTTTTTTTCTATTGCGATGTGCCACTTGTCCGAGGGAAACTGCGTGCCATTATCTGATAAAACTTTCGTGGGTTTTCCCATACGGGGCACATATTTTTCTAAAATGACATTAAGGGTCGATTGTGTGGTAGCGTTCTGCAAAGTATATAAACCGACGTATTTAGAAAAAAACATCGAGCGCTACTAATATATATTGACCCCCCCCCCCCCGCAGAATCGCGGTAACGGTTCATAAAAATCGATGGCCACTAAGTCTTCTGGCTTGTTTGCTTCTACACGGTGAAATTGCCCTTCCATCGCCACGTTCAACGGTTTTACTCTTTGGCACAAGTCGCAGGTGGGTCACATATCCGTTTATTTCCGATTACATCTTTGGCCAGTAATACCGATTTTGTATGTGTTTCAAAGTCTTATAAACACCCGCGCATGCAGATTTATGATGTTCAGCACCAATTACTTTTTGCGAAAGTTCCCTTGGAACTACTATTTGCCATCTTCCGCTGTTTTTGTCCTTTCGAAATAAAACGTTTTCATGGACGACATGATGCGTATCATTGATCTCTCCCTTCATTTTTTCGAACAGCCTATGGATTTTTTCGTCTGCTCTCTGAAGAATAAATAACCTTCCCAATTCATCATTATTATTATAATCGCCTTTGAGCATTTCAATAGCAACTAAGTCATCATGCTCGTCTGGACCTTTCGGAAACGAGATTTGGGATGCAATAGTCGCAATTAATAATTTATCGTTATTTTCCCCGAGAAAGCTGCCATCCGGATTGCGACAAAAAATCCGCGAATGCGTTACATTTTCCCTGGCAATAACCGCAAAATCGTACTGTTGCAGTAATAACGCCTATCGCTGCAACCTCAGGCTCTGAAACTGCGATGTGTGCAAAAACGTAAGACCCTGGTGGTCGGTCAATATTTCAAATTAAGCTCCCAACATATACATGCTAAACTTCATAGCCGAATAAACAATTGCAAGCAATTCCTTCTCGGTGGTCGTATAACGCTTTTCTGAATTGGTTAGGCATCGGCTCACTAACGAAACTATGTACGAATGATTTTCCTCGTCTGTTTGGTACAGCACACCGCTTATTCCGTTGCCACAATCATCAGTCTGCAACTTGTAACTCAACCCAGGAATAACATGGCTCAAAGCCACACAGTCCACAAAACTGTTCTTCAAATCATGAAAAGCTTGGTCGTGACTTTCAGTCCATTTCCAGATGATGTTCTTTCACAATAATTCTCGAAAGGGTTTCATGAGACACGCGTATCTCATGTTAAATTGCCGATAGAAATTGCATATACCAAGGAATTTCTGCAACTGCCGTTTATTTGTTGGCGCTCCAAAATTGGTTATTCTTTCTACCTTGCCGGGGTCGGGTATAACACCTTCAAGCGAAACAATAAAACCCAAGAACGGAATCGACGTGCTACAGAGAATTGATTGTTCCACCCGTAATATAAAATTATGCCACAACGACCTGCTGAATATCATTTCCAAATGACTGAGATGCTCCACACATGTAGGTCATCGATATCACATGTGAGTAAATCATCCAATTCGTGTCCTAGGGCAAGATTGAAAGCTCGAAAAAAAACCACTCTCCGCTGTTTTGATGCTAAATGGGACGCGACAAAATTTATAAAGGGAAGTATCATGTAGGAACGCGGTGTACGGCCTGGATCCCTTAGCTCGAGGTATCTGCCAATACCGGTGGGCGAGGTCCGCCGAAGACAAAAATTGAGAACCATGAAATCGATGTAGAAGCTTATGAATCTTAGAGGGAGATTCGTTATCTGATTCGATTATATTATTCAAGGGCGCTGCGACTAAACAGAGGCGAACACCGCCATCCTTTTTCTTAACCACGTGTAACGGATGACAATGCTGACTTTCAGACCGTTCTATTATTCCCGCTGTTAACATACGCTGTATTTCTTTGCTGACCGATTCTCGCATCGATAACGGCACCGGATACGAACGCTTCACGAAACGCTTGCGCTCGATCACTCGAAGCTTGTGAGTGTAGATGTTAGTACCCTCGGATTTTTCAACAAATAACATTCCGTATTTACGTAAGATTCGAATAAGATCATTGACTTTTCCGATTTGAGCCCCTTTAGCTTCCGCGCGACCTTCTGAAGCCCGTCGTTGAAGCTTTGGTGGCACTCGTCGGTGACGATATTGCGCGACTCGTTAAGTCGGTTATCTGTTTCATATCCCTCTGAACTATTATCATGGGGTTCACCCGGATCAAGAGTATCGTTCTCATTTTCATCTGTATTTATTAGTTCTCATTTTCATTTATTAGTTTCCATTATTTTTTATCTTTTATCAACGGGTTTAATATTCATTATTTTCCGACGACTCCGTCGCCTCGTGTCTCTGTGCGGTGTCGGGTGTGAAACGCCGACGGGGGGGGGGGGGGGGCGGATGTACCCGATCGAATTCCGCTGATCGAGCATCGCCTGATCCGCGGGGTTCGACCGTGGGACTTCGGGAGCCAACAAGTTTCCGTGGACGTTGCCAAAAACCCCATCGGGCTAATAGCGACCGAGCTAACGTCGGTCCGGTGGCGGTAAGTATGATCAGTTCCGATTTGTGCACAGTCCGCTCCTGAAGTCGGAAAAAACTCATAGTAACGGCAGTCCTCGCGGCGGTGTAATACGTCCAGACCTTAGACCCAGCGGACCCGCACAGAGACGTCAGTCTTTACTAGTAACATTCTAGTAGCAGCGGAGCTCGCGGTGGTGTAATAAGTCCAGGCTAACAACCGGGCGGACCCGCATATAGGCGTCAGTCTACCATTTACTATTTCTTTTAACTTTCATTATTTCATCACCAAAATAAACTTCGAATCAGTGATAAAGGTGCGGGGCCTACGTTAAAACCCCGATCAACATAGAGGACTCATACGTTCAACGTGCGATGTGCGGTGTGCGGGAGAGAAACGGGGGGAGAATTGTCCCCGCGAAAGAGCGTGCTAAACCGAGAGTGAGAGAGCGACGCGGGGGAAACTGCCCCCGCGCAAAGGCGTGATTACCCACGGAACGTTGTAAGTAGAATTAACATAATATAATAAAATATAATTTATAACCCTTTACTCCCAGTTAGCATTCGTTAGAATTTGTTATCCTACTCCCATTTCCACAGGAGAGTTTGCCCGGCCCGTATGGGACGTGCGGCTATCCCTTCTACTTTAAGGGGTGAGGCCAATGTAAATTTTTTTAAAAATCGATTTTTTTTTATTGGCTTAAAAAATAGTTTAAACCCTCTAGAATAAGAAAAAAAGGTCCTGTGCGAAAAAAAATTTGTTGTCCTTAGGAAATGAAGGTCGCCGCCAAGCGTGTCAAAACCCAAACAAACTTTAAACGCGTTTTTCTCGAAACATGGTTTTTCAAAATGGCACGCAGCATAACTCGAACAATTTTCATTTTTTTTACTTGAAATTTTAACCAGATGTGAACATTTACATTATCTTGAGAATGTCGATCGGAATTTTCAAGAACTTTATTTATTGATTTTTTATTAACAAAAAACTTGCCGTTTTTTTCGTCAAAAATCTTTTTTTTTTTCAAACGCACGCCTAATCCACAAAAATTGAGATACTTTTTAAAATCCGATCGACATTCTCTAGCTATAGCCCTCTAGATTAATGGTTTTTTTTTTGTTCTAGATTCAAAAGTGCACCAGTGGTGCTGCGTGCCGCGGAGCCCTGGAAGCAAAACATGTCCCGGGAAGATAGCTGTGGAACCGCCATTTTTTTTTTTACTGAAAAAAAATTTTATAATAAAGTTTAATGTATGCCCGATAACACCATCAAAAGTTTTTTTTTCAAATACCTTCAATTTCGGGAGCAAAAAATTAGTGAAAAAACCTTTTTTTTGGGCCGTTACAGTGGCCTTACCCCTTAAGGAAATTATA
Source organism: Ophion obscuratus (assembly GCA_964007375.1). Classification (NCBI taxonomy): domain Eukaryota; kingdom Metazoa; phylum Arthropoda; class Insecta; order Hymenoptera; family Ichneumonidae; genus Ophion; species Ophion obscuratus. The sequence goes on along the minus strand of OZ023312.1, from coordinate 69,353,560 downwards.
TTGAAGAACCCAAAGGTAAAATAAAATCGTTCCTTCTGGACGTAACAAATTGGTGGCAGCGGTGGGATGGCCGCCTGCACTGTGCACGCTCAATTGTGCAAATTGGAATATAAAGGAAAGGTGGAAAATTATTCCCATTAAGTTGTCGAAAATTTAAATTCGTATTTCGTCGATAAATCCGTGACCTGAGTGTTGAATTTTCCGTTCTTTCCGTTTACGAATAAAAACATAATTAATCAAAATGGTTGACGATCGTCGCGATGGTAGTCCCAGGGCCGGCGCGGGATCCAGTGGTGCGGGACCAAACGACTCGCTTAACGAAACCGTAACACCCACCGACCTATCGGTCATACTTAGTGGCATCAACCTGACAAACAGGTTGGTGTCAATTCCGGAATTCGACAGCACATCAATTCCCCTCAGTGATTATTTACAAAACATCCAGAATGCAGCTGCGTTCGTACCCCCGTATCAAATGCCCGAATTCGTGACCGGGGTACTAAGTAGATTACGGGGTGAGGCGCGTACCTGTGTCCAAGGCCAAAGTATTCCCTCGGTTAGAGAACTAACAACCGTGTTGCAAGACGGGTTAACTCACCGTCGAAATTTCAAATCATGTTTGGGTACCCTGCTAAAAATTCTGATAGAAAACGAAAAAAAAAAAAATTATTTCGTTTTGGTTCGTGTTTCTAATTCCTGTTTTTCATAAACATCTGCAGATTATTATGATGGGAATCGTATCGGATGATGATGAGTTTATAATATCGAGCTCCAATCCGAATTAATAGCGAATGAATGATACCACCCCATTGCGTAGGATTGCGATATTCGACATATGTTGTTTATATGTGTGAATCTATTCGTATATGCCATGTATGAAAACCTTTCGTTTTCGTTGTTTGTTATAAATGTATATGCACGAATGTATTACGTCGTATAAAACAGCATGTATAGTTTCCTTTCGTGTTTCTGATTCGTATATTGCGCAATCAGGATCTTATTTGTGTGAACTAAATTTGATCATGTTCTATATAAATACTGTGTAAAGAATACTTTCATGCAGTTGAATTTGGCATTCTTCATAGGATTATTATACAGTTGAATCATATATCTATGAATAGTATATATAGTATGAATATGCCAATGAAAATGAATCATTTTGAATGCGATACGACTCGTTGCAGTTCAGGCTGTATTATTAATTACTAGTAGTATTTCATTGCGAATGTACTGTAACGGGTGTTATTTCGTTACAAATAAATGTATAGGTTCGGGGACTCGAACAGTGAAGAAATTAGTTGAAACTCAGGTGTTTTGGGTATTTTAACAAAATATGTTTATTCAGGTTTTTATGGCTCGATATAATGCAATAATAAAGCGATGTACAAGTGTAGTGGGTTGTTTGTGTTGTTTTGGTATTCTCCGCGATGTTTTTCTCGGTCGATCAACTACTTTTACTCGCACGGTACATTTAGTTCGGCGGGATCAGTTATCCTGGATCGGTATCGATTATGCCCTGTCTTCTATTTCGGTGGCTTCTATTGGCCTGAGTTTGCGTCGTGTTCTCGCTAGCGGCGCGATGTGTATCGTTGCTTAGCCTATAGCGACGCGGGCTTTCCGTTGTATCGTTCCCTTAGGGCGAGTCGAGTCGCGGCGCTCTCTCGCTCGTGGCGCTAGGACTCGCGGTCTACGGGCCGTGGGCGCGCGCTCTCTCGCGTCACGGTCGATTCCCCTACCCTAGCTCGGCCCTTCGCGCCGCGGTGATCGATGCTCTCTCCCGACCAATTATCGCGCGTCGATAATTGATCGCCCAGTCCTTGATCTAGGCGTTCGATGTCGCCACCGACCGGTCTACGCTAGTCTACTCGAGAGATGTACCGCGAGCACTCGATTTACCCTTTTTTGCATATGTTTCGGCGCTCTCGTAATTTCGGGATACCTCTTTGTCCTTTCTTCGATCCTGATCCATATAGCTCGATAATCACGATGTGTGTGTGCGTGTGTGTGTGTGTGAGTGTGTGTGTGTGTGTTTCGTATGACTGTAGCGTACTCTTCCTTATCCCCTAATGTAATATTTCTTTTATTTTTCAAATTTAATATTTTCCCTTACATCTATTCGCAACGCTCGCTCGCTATGCTACCTTCTCTAAACCTATTTTCTCCTGCTCTAATTTTTCTCTCTGTTCTCGATAATCGTTCGCTCCCCTTAAATAATTAACTTTCCTTATTGCTCTTTTTATTTTTCTTTGATTTTCTAGTATTTTCTCGTAATATAATTTTACTTTATTTCTCCTTCGTTTTTTGTTCCTTAACGTTCCGTGTTCTAGACGTTTCCGATCCGTGAGGGATGTACTGGGTCCAGCAGTACTTGTTATCTTCCAAAAAATGAAGAGAGCTTTCTAATGCCGTTTAGGCGCGACTCCCTTTTTTCCTTGTTTCTCAACGTTCCGTGTTCCCAGCGTTTCCTTCCACTGGGGAGGTACTTTGCCAAGCAGTACTTGTCGATCCACGAGGAATTAAAGAAGTGATCTTTCCAATGCTTTTTAGGCGCGACTCTGTGTTTCGCTTGTTTCTCAACGTTCCGTGTTCCCAGCGTTTCCTTCCACTAGGGATGTACTTTGCCAAGCAGTACTTGTCGATTCACGAGTGACTCAAAGAGTGCTTTTTCTCCAAAAAATCTCGTCCTTTTATACCTTGATTTTTAACGTTTTTCCTTCCCCTTCTTTCTCGTCTCCCCTAATTAGATTACTTGGTTTGTTTTGTGTCTGCTGGTTTTTCTTTCCCTTAATTCGATTAGTTGGTTTTATCCGGTTTTCGCCGGTTTTTCGTTCCCCTTAATTTAATTAGTGTAACGTTTCGGTATGTTTTGTTGTGGTGAGGTGTGACCGTTACCTTCGCGGTGTTGCTATCCGCCATTAATTTAATTAGTGTGTTTTGTTTTTCCCTTCCCCCCTGCCTTTCACCGACAACGGTTGCCTCCTAAATATCCTTGGGGCGATAGTTTCTTGGTTTGTTTATGAGACGGTCTCTTCCGTCTCATTGTCCCCCTTGACTCTTTGTGTTTTGGGTTGCTTTCTCAGCGATCCAACTCACGAAGAGTAAAAAAAAAAATGTTTAAACCAAGATCTATACTTCTCTTTGTATCCGTTTGCTTCGTCCTACCGGTCTGTTTCCTTGCAGGTCTGCCTTTGTTCTCCTTCTTCATTTTCCCCTCCCCCTTAAACTAACCGCTCGCTTGTTTACCAGGGCCGCTGCCCATCGCTCGCAAAAAAAAATCTTTAACGCAGGTTTTCGGGTTTTTTTTTAAACAAAGATTTTATTCAATTGACGCGATGCTGTTGTTGTCGTCGTCGCTTGACTCCTCTCCCTCCACCTCCTGGTGGAGGCCAATTTCGCGTAGGAAGCGGTCCTCATCGCTATCGTACCCGTTGTCTAGGTGGTAATTTATCATGGTCTCGTTGTCGTCGTCGTCGTCGTCGTTATCGTCGTCGTCGTCGTCGCCTTGGTCTCTTCCACCGCCGTTGTTGTTTAGCGTGGGCGGCTGGACTCTGGAATGGGCTGGCTCGCTGCTGTTTCTCGTCCAGTGTCGTTCTACCTCCTGGTGATATCTTAGTTCCCCGTATCGGCAACCCTTATTTGCCATGGTTGGTGCTCCTGGATTGGGGGTTCTGTGGGCGAGGTGGCTCTCTACCAGGATGTCGGCCAAACTTTTTCCCTGATTTGGGCCTTCGTTTTCCAAATACAGGTCCGCGTAAACGATGCCTACATCAGTCATCAGCCCCCACACCGTCATGGTCCATCGACAGTCGTTGACCAAGGCCCGTGCGTAGAAGATTTGTTCCTCTGTCCAGACATCCTCCGTTGGTATTAGGTCGCCGTGTGTGACCGGGATTGATTGATAGGAGTGACTCAACGCCATAGGTGGAGCGGTGTAACAATCCTCCTGTTTCCCGATCACACTTGACGCCCAATCCCCGAGCCACAATATCCATTCACCATCCTCCGGATCCTTTTTTTGGATGGTTGCACGATAGAATTCGTCCTCGTGCCGCCACAGGACCGCCGCCCCGAGATACGCCTCTTCTTCCAGTAGTCGATGTATTCCTGGCTCTGCTGGGTCCAGTTTTCGCCACATCTCGATCAGAGCTCCTCCGCGCCCATACCGTTCATTAAGGTGAACGCCGAATTCGTTGGGGTTTGTCATGCCCGCCACGGTAACACCGTGGTATTCCCGTCTCAACGTGCTGATATTATAATTTCGATACATGGTGTTGTCTGTTGTGTGTTCGACGGTTGACTGGTGAGTGATAGCGATGATCCTTGATTACTTTATCCTCCCCTCCATTTTACCATCCCGATGATTTTCCGGGGTACCATTCTTGAATATTTTCGTCTGAAGCCTCGAATAATTCGAATTCATCGACGTCCGGCGCGCTGTATCGATTCTATTTATCGTTCGATTTTCGTAGATCTGGATTCTCTTGTCTCCGGTTTCTGATTGGTCCTTTATATTTTCTCGTTGTATTTCTGCCTGTTTTCTCTTTTTAACCTCTCGCTGTGACTTTGACCACCGTTTTCTTTTTTTAGGTGTCTTGCTCGGGGACTGTTTGGTATTATTTTTATCTCCCTCCATTTTCTTTTTAACTGATTAATTTTTGGCGCGACATCTCTTTATATACTCCTCGTCCCGTGATTAATTTCTCATAAGACTCTCCGCTCCCTTCGAAATTATTTATATCTCATTTCTCTTTTCTTCCGCTAGATATCGCTTTAGGAGACTTGCGTGGAATTTTCCTCGTTCTTTTTTGTTTTGTGTGTCTTCTAAGAGGTATGTCGCTATTCCCACACATTTTTTTATTGTATATGGTCCTTCGTATAGGGGCATAAATTTGGCGGTTTTTTGTTTCGCTGGATCCGATACATTTAGTGCTCGGACCAATACCCGCTCGCCAATTTTGAACGTGACTGTGTTGTGTGTGTTGTTAAACCTTTCGGCCCTTTTTGCTCCTTTTTTCTTTATCCTTTCTCGGACTAATTCGATTTTTTGGTCATAGGTGAGAGTTGGTTCTTGTTCCTTTTTTAATGCGAGGACCCATTCTTTCCAAATACGATAAGGCTTCTTTTTTAATTGTAATTCGGTCGGCGTGAACTCGGTAGTTTCGTGCTGCGTGTCGTTAATGCAGTCTTGTATTATGGGTACCCATCGATACCATCCTGAGTGTTTTTCCGTGAGGAACGTTCTGAAAAATCGTCCGAGCTCTCTGTTTACGCGTTCGACCATATTTCCTTGGGGGTGTCGTATCGATGAGAATACTCCTTGAATTCCTTCTTTTTTTAGTTGTTCCAACCAAATTTTTGAAGTAAATTGTGTCCCATGATCGAATCCTTTTTGGCTTACCATATTTTGGGATGTAGTCCTTGAATATTCGGTTAATGGTCGCCGCCGTATTTGCCTTTTTTAATGGGTATAATTTAACGAACTTGGTGAATGTGTCAATGGTTACTAGGATGTGTTGTACTCCCCCGACCGATTTTGGCAGGGGTCCATAAAAATCTATGGAGACGAGGTCGTTCGGTCCTTCCGGGATAATGTTTTGCATGTTGGCATAATTTGTTTGGACTGCCACTTTTACCCTTTGACACACGTCACACATGGCTATTATCTGCCGTACTTTTTTAGCCATATGACTACACGTAAAATCTTCATTTATCAGGTGGAAGATTTTTCGTGCCCCTTGATGACCATAAATCTCATGGCTTTCTTTTATGAAATTGTGAACCAATTCTTCCGGCAAGATGACTTTCCATTTGCCGGTTCTGTCATACTTTTGCAAGCATCCTTCATTTATCCGGTATTTTTTATTTTCCTCCTGGTTTTGGCAGTTTTTCCATGTTTCTTGGAGGTTTTCTTGGCTCTGTTGTAATTGTCTAATTTTCTTAAATTTTTGTTTAATCTCCCCCGATGGTTGTCGAGCAAGAATGGCCGTGAGTATGATTTTCCCGGGTGTATTTTTGTGCTCGTCCCCCTGGAAATCATACGGCCTGCTTAATGCGTCGGCGACCTCGTTGTTTTTTCCAGGACAGTGCTCGATCTCCAGATCATAGTCCTGAATTAATAGTGCCCATCTTAACATGCGATCCCCGATGAATCGTCCCGTTTTCAGAAATGTCAACGCCTTGTGATCAGTTATTATTTTGATCCGGGCACCCAACAAATGGTTTCTGAATTTTTGAAGCGCCCACACGATTGCCAGTAGTTCTTTCTCGGTTGTTGTATATCCTATTTCTGCTCCTTTGAATGTGCGGCTGGCGAAGGATATTACCCCTGTATCGCCCGTCGCATCTTCCTGGCTTAGGACGGCTCCAATCGCGTAATCACTTGCATCGGTTGTAAGGGTGTATTTTTGTTTCGGATCGGCATGTTTGAGCATTACGGTCTCCACAAAAAGTTGCTTAACTCGTGTGAATGCCCTTTCTTCTTCCGTCCCCCATCTCCATCTTTGTCCTTTTTTGAGTAGTTCTAGAAGAGGCACCGTTTCCCTAGCGTGTTTATTAGTAAACTTGCTGTAAAAGTTGACAAGTCCGAGAAATCCACGCAATTGTTTTATGTTCCTTGGTGGAAGGTAGTCCCTGATTGCTTGGATTTTTTCTGGTTGTGGTCGTATTCCCGTAGTTGTTAGAATATGTCCCAGGAACGATATTTCACGCTGGAAGAATCTTGATTTCTTGAAGTTTAAAGTCATGTTGTTGATGCTGATTCTCTCGAATAATTGGTGTAAATGTGTCAGATGGTGCGTTTCGTCTTTTGACATACACAGGAGGTCGTCTACAAAATTGATTACCGAGTTTCCAAGATCCTGAAGCACGATATCCAAACCTCTGATCAGGCTTGCCGTGCTCGTCTTCAATCCGAAAGGTGTTACCGTGAATTGGTAACATTTCCCGTCGTGCTGGAAAGCGGTATACGGTCTTGATTCCTCCTCCAATGGTATTTGCCAGAAACTACTTGTCATGTCCAAACTCGACATGATTTTTGCACCTCCACATCTTTGAAATATTTCTTCGGTTGGTGGGGCATTATCGTGATCTTCTACGAGAAACGTATTGAGTTGTCTGGCATCCAGGCATAGTCGTACCGACCCATCTTTTTTTATAACCGTTACCAGTGGATTAATAAAGCGACTCCTTGCCCGCTCGATAACGCCATGGTCCAACATTCGCTGGATTTCCTCTTGTACTTTTTCTCGATATTGTATTGGTACGGGATATGAGCGATGGATGTATGGCTCTGGATCCTTTAGTACCAATTTGTGAATGTATGCGTGCATCCGTCCTGGTTTTTTACTGAAAATGTGCCTATATTGCCCGATTAATGCCTTGAATTTGTTTTTCGTATTCTCAGGTATATTTGGACAATTTTTTAATTTTTGATCGACTTCGTCTTCGGTCAGTTCGTAATTGGTGATGCTTCCGATTTCCGAAATTTTTACCAATTCTTTATTGTCCTTTTTCCATACCCATCTTCCTTCCTCAAATTCCGCGACGATTTCATTTTTTACTTTTAGGGTTCCCTGGTGTGCGTCGATTCCAACTTGTAACTCTAGCATCCCGTCGACGCCTAATATGGCCGGTCTGCTCATTTTTGGGATTACTAACAGTTGTAGTATTCCTGTTGCGTCGTAGAGTTTTGCTTCGGCTATTATTTGTTTTTTTATACGGCCGGATTTTCCTCCGAATGCTCCGATGGCTTCTGTACTTCTTACAGGTACTTCTGGGCAGTTTTTTAAATCTTCCTGGTGTTGGTTGTAGAATTCCTCTGAAATACAGGATATTTCGCTTCCGCTGTCGATCAATATTTCGGCGGTAATTCCTTCGAGGTCGATCGGTAAGGTAGGGCATCGTGGGTGAATTTCCCGTATTATTCCCCGTTGTCCGGGTTCTTCCATGAGGAATTCTTTTGGATGCTCGTATGTGTCGTTCGTTGATATTTTTAGTGCCTTATTATTTTTTTGTGTTTGTTGTTTTTCTTGGTTTCCATTCTTCCAGTCTTCTTTTTCGATGTGGTTGTTATGAACTATTCTGATCATCCCCATTGTTATCGGTTGCTCAGAATTTTTATTATCTTCGGGTTCCAATTTCTTCTTCCTTCTTTCCTTCTTCTTTTTGTTTCGACGCATCCTTTCCAAAGCTTCTTCCATGGCGATCTGTGCATCCTCGTCTTCTTCCGTTGCGCCTCGTGATATTTCATCCCGTGGTATCTGTACGGGCGCAACGTTTACTCGTTTCCCTGGTTCTGTGGGCTGGTTCTCGGTGTTTCGTTTTGTGCTGGGATATTGCTGGTGCTTGGACCACCCTGTGGATGCGGAGTCCATGGTGCAGCGGCGGGGTTAAGCGGAGGTCTGTTATTCCCGTATCCCGTCTGCCACGGTTGTTGTCTGGGATATGGCGCTGGCATCGCGTTGTTATTCCCGTATCCCGTCTGCCACGGTTGTTGTCTGGGAAATGGCGCTGGCATCGAGTTGTTATTCCCGAATCCTCGATTACCCTGTTGTTGGTATTGGAATGGTGGTGGTGGTCCCTGAGAACCTGGATTCCCTGGCCGCCATGACTGGTTGAATCCCATTGGCCGTGGTCCCCCGAACGTTCCAAACTTTTGGTTTTTCCATGGGTTATTTTGTTGCCATGGTGCACCGCTGGGTTCTTGCCGATGGGGCAAAGATCTTTTTGCATTGAGTGGTCCCGCCCCATCCATGCTTTCTAACAATTCGAGGAATGAATCGATCGTCTTGATTCCGCTGACGCGTACTGCCATTCTGATCGATTCGTCGAAATGATTAGCGAGTTTCCTGATTATTTGTTCTTCAGCCGGGCCTTCACTCAAATCCTTGGCATTTCCGAATATCTGGGTTGCATATTCGGTTCGAGTCATCCGATGTCCGTCCCATTCGTAAGCCCCGAATTCGAGATTTCGGCGTACTTTATCCTGAATTTCTTGGCTCCAGTAACGTCCGCGAAATTTTTCCTCGAATTCGTTAATCGTTTGGACCCTCTCCTCGACAATTCTCCACCAATCTTTGGCGGTGTCTTTTAGAGATTGGCTGATCAAATAATGGAGGTCTGTGTTTCCAGTGATTCTCCAAAATTCCTTAAAATCTTGCAAAAAACGCATTGGTCGTTCTCTGCCGTCGCCATTATACGTCGGCGGTTTTTGTTTTGCCGCGTATGCTTGGCTGACGTTTAATCCCGCTCCCCAGGATGTGTTGCAAAATGTGTTTGCGTTTTGTGCCCGGATGTTTTTCTCGCACTCCGTGATACGTTTGGAGTGGTCCGTGACCACTTGTCCCACATCCTTAGAAGAATGGAGGAGCTGAGATATGGTTCGCCGAATGGCTTCCATTCGAGTATCGAAATCCTCGATTTTGTCGTCATTTTCTTTTCGCAGTTGATTGTGGCTTTGCTCTATTAATTTTTGAGCCACCACGATTTTGCGTTCAGTGCGCTCCTCAATTTTCTGGACCTCATTTGTTATTTTTGTGTTGACTTCCTCGTGCAGCTGGCGCGACCTTACAATGCAGTTATCGTTCTGTTGATTGATTTCTGCTTTGGTCGTTATTCGTTCCCTTCGTTGCTCATTTCGGATACTATTCATCGCTTTGATGAGGGCTTTAATTGTGTCACTTTCCTCCGTACCTCTCTCATCAATCTCGCCTGACTCTTCGCTGATGTTGAATGTCTCTGCATTTGGTGTTTCTATCGGTCTGGGTCCGATCGCCGATAGTCGCCCAATATTTCGACGATCTCTTTGACGGGCCTCCTCTAACAATCCATCCGCTGTAGTTGATTCCCAATGAAGGGAGTTCTCATTGTTTTGTTGCGACATTTTATTCTATTCTATTTTTCTCTATTCTATCTAAATTGTTCGATTTTATCTTTATCTATTTTTATCTATTTTATTTTATCTATTTTATCTATTTATCTATTTTATCTATTTTATCTATTTTATTTTATCTATTTTTATTAATATTATTCTTATTATTATTATTTAAACACCTTTTACGAGTTTTTCTTTCTTATGTTCGAGCCCCACGTTGGGCGCCAAAATGTAACGGGTGTTATTTCGTTACAAATAAATGTATAGGTTCGGGGACTCGAACAGTGAAGAAATTAGTTGAAACTCAGGTGTTTTGGGTATTTTAACAAAATATGTTTATTCAGGTTTTTATGGCTCGATATAATGCAATAATAAAGCGATGTACAAGTGTAGTGGGTTGTTTGTGTTGTTTTGGTATTCTCCGCGATGTTTTTCTCGGTCGATCAACTACTTTTACTCGCACGGTACATTTAGTTCGGCGGGATCAGTTATCCTGGATCGGTATCGATTATGCCCTGTCTTCTATTTCGGTGGCTTCTATTGGCCTGAGTTTGCGTCGTGTTCTCGCTAGCGGCGCGATGTGTATCGTTGCTTAGCCTATAGCGACGCGGGCTTTCCGTTGTATCGTTCCCTTAGGGCGAGTCGAGTCGCGGCGCTCTCTCGCTCGTGGCGCTAGGACTCGCGGTCTACGGGCCGTGGGCGCGCGCTCTCTCGCGTCACGGTCGATTCCCCTACCCTAGCTCGGCCCTTCGCGCCGCGGTGATCGATGCTCTCTCCCGATCAATTATCGCGCGTCGATAATTGATCGCCCAGTCCTTGATCTAGGCGTTCGATGTCGCCACCGACCGGTCTACGCTAGTCTACTCGAGAGATGTACCGCGAGCACTCGATTTACCCTTTTTTGCATATGTTTCGGCGCTCTCGTAATTTCGGGATACCTCTTTGTCCTTTCTTCGATCCTGATCCATATAGCTCGATAATCACGATGTGTGTGTGCGTGTGTGTGTGTGTGAGTGTGTGTGTGTGTGTTTCGTATGACTGTAGCGTACTCTTCCTTATCCCCTAATGTAATATTTCTTTTATTTTTCAAATTTAATATTTTCCCTTACATCTATTCGCAACGCTCGCTCGCTATGCTACCTTCTCTAAACCTATTTTCTCCTGCTCTAATTTTTCTCTCTGTTCTCGATAATCGTTCGCTCCCCTTAAATAATTAACTTTCCTTATTGCTCTTTTTATTTTTCTTTGATTTTCTAGTATTTTCTCGTAATATAATTTTACTTTATTTCTCCTTCGTTTTTTGTTCCTTAACGTTCCGTGTTCTAGACGTTTCCGATCCGTGAGGGATGTACTGGGTCCAGCAGTACTTGTTATCTTCCAAAAAATGAAGAGAGCTTTCTAATGCCGTTTAGGCGCGACTCCCTTTTTTCCTTGTTTCTCAACATTCCGTGTTCCCAGCGTTTCCTTCCACTGGGGAGGTACTTTGCCAAGCAGTACTTGTCGATCCACGAGGAATTAAAGAAGTGATCTTTCCAATGCTTTTTAGGCGCGACTCTGTGTTTCGCTTGTTTCTCAACGTTCCGTGTTCCCAGCGTTTCCTTCCACTAGGGATGTACTTTGCCAAGCAGTACTTGTCGATTCACGAGTGACTCAAAGAGTGCTTTTTCTCCAAAAAATCTCGTCCTTTTATACCTTGATTTTTAACGTTTTTCCTTCCCCTTCTTTCTCGTCTCCCCTAATTAGATTACTTGGTTTGTTTTGTGTCTGCTGGTTTTTCTTTCCCTTAATTCGATTAGTTGGTTTTATCCGGTTTTCGCCGGTTTTTCGTTCCCCTTAATTTAATTAGTGTAACGTTTCGGTATGTTTTGTTGTGGTGAGGTGTGACCGTTACCTTCGCGGTGTTGCTATCCGCCATTAATTTAATTAGTGTGTTTTGTTTTTCCCTTCCCCCCTGCCTTTCGCCGACAACGGTTGCCTCCTAAATATCCTTGGGGCGATAGTTTCTTGGTTTGTTTATGAGACGGTCTCTTCCGTCTCAGTACGTAATATGTAATAAAGAATACAGAATGATATGTCAATGAAAATGAATCATTTTGAATGCGATACATCTCATTGCAGTTCAGTCTGTATGATTAATTACTAGTAGTATTCCATTGCGAATGTATGTACTACGTAATAAAGTATAAAGTATGATATTTCAATGAAAATGAATGCGATACGTCTCATTGCAGTTCAGGCTGTATTATTAAATGCTAAAAGCAATTCATTGCCAATGTATGTACCACGTAATAAAGTCTATAGTATGATATTTCAATGAAAATGAATCATTTTGAATGCGATACTTTTCATTGTGAATGTATATACTACGTAATAAAGAATACAGTATGACCTTTCAATGAAAATGAATCTTTTTGAATGTCATGCGTCTCATTGCAGTCGAAGTATGCAAATTTTCATATTTAAAAACCACACGAATTAAGTATTTAATACATATTGCTCGGCCCTGTAAAATGAAAGGTACACAGAGAAGAGGCAAGCACAGTTTTATACACTGCTTTTGGGTCGGTGAATTATTTTTGTAACGCAAATAGATAAAAGGATCCTACCTACGTTAAAAACCAATAGGTTTTTATATTGCTGTTGTGTGTGTGTATATATATATATATATATATATATATATATATATATATATATATATATATATATATATATATATCGTAGCCATCGTGTACAAGAGTAAAAAATGGCCGAAAATATCGGGCTGACTTGGTATATTAACTCTGGATTATATCTAGTCAACTAAATTTCAATTGGAAAAATAACTTTTATTGATGCTTTGCGCTGCTATTAATTACTTGAGTAGATGTATACTGAACATGGCTCAATAATTTTGCTAACAGTAAAAGTGTTTATTATTTTCGATTCCATTTCATCATTTTCTATAGCATCTTTTGTTGTCCCTATCACATCTTTTTCATAAAACTTCATTTTTCATATAGAATATGATACGAGTTTTAAGTGCGGGATAAGATTCAATTTGATTCATCCATAGTGCATAGGAAATGTTAGCAGGATAATCGTATTTTTATTATTCGAAAAAAAAGAAAAAAATGTAATGACACAAAAACGATAGAATCATGCCCTACAATGAGACGAAGACGGAAGAATTGAATTGGTATCTAAATGACAAAGAAATCATATATAAATAAACCGTGGCTAGGGTATGCATCTGATAGAATTCAACGGATCGCATAGAAATCTATTCAAATTCATCAAGTAGCAATGACGAACTTCATATTTATAAGACGGAGCATTGGCTTATATTCGAAGCGAACCAATATTTATGCACCACCAAGGGAGAGCGAGATAGGTCCGAAAGGATATGATGAGAATTATGCATTATTAATAATATTCAATCGGACATTTTTAGCAGGGTAGACTCTATGGGTTGCGTCTAAAACAAGGTGAAACACCCCGGTGATTAGATCTCCGAATTCTCCGGCTAATGAGCGTTGCTCGAACTGCCTGGAAAGAAGAATTAGGATGTGAGGCCTCTGGGATGAAGGTCGATCCGATCGCGACTCTGGTTCTTGAATCTTTCCGTCAAGGGTTACCCTCGCGACTGAATGAATTACTTGACATCGCGAAACCAAAATCTCTCAGGGAGGCGCTTGAGATGGTTGAGGATCTATCCCCCGATTCGTTAGTCGGGGGGTAGAATGAAAGTGTGGAGAACGACCGCGGACCCCCGTCAGCGACGCCCTCACGTTAGTCGCCAAAACCAAGGCAAAGCGAAGAGACTCGCGTTCGCCTTCTCCCACGTCCCGCCCTGAATCGGAACGAGAACTGCGAAAAGAACCAGCACCGCGATTCAGTAGTCCTAGTAGGTTAGAATATTTTAGACCCTCGGGAATATCGAAACACCGAGACGATTCGCCTGCCAGATCAAACCGACCGTGAGCGACGTTATTGTTGTTTGCGCGGTTCGGGTTGCGGATGTTTCCCTTGGAACCAGCGGACCCCTACTCAATATCGAAAAGGGGGTGGCTATAACCACCGGTACTGCTGTGCATATACAAGTGGGTGCAATTGCTGTCCTTGGACCGTCACCGCTCAGAGATATACCCGTGGCGAGCGCTCAACATCATCGCTCGTCGCAGATCAGCGCAGTCTGCGACCCCAGAGTCCCGAGCCTTTAAACTCGAAAGGAGCTCGTCGTCCGGGCACGGTGAGCCAGCCTCCTTTCCCTACCAACGAAAAACGCACAGCAAAATTTCAGGACAGATAATAAGAGGGAAATATCCTCAATCCAGCTCCAAAAAAGAAATAAAAGATTCCTCGTCAGAAACCGAGGACGAAGTAGAGTCTCCGGTTGTTACACTATCTGCACCGGAGCTTGTCAATGGAGTCCAGAAATTTTATTGTGATTGTGGGTCGATCTTAAATTTCATCAAACTTCGTGCCCTCCGTGATAACGTCACGTATGACCCCGCGAAATCGCGTGAATATGTCGGTCCTACGAACGAAAAGGCGTGGTCGTTGGGGACGGTAAAATTAACGATAAATGATCAACCCCATACCTTTCACGTTGTCGAGGAATTCATGACAGAAAGCAGCGGACTGCTCGGTAGACCCTTTATGTGCCGCGAAAAGGCCGAGCTATCATTTCGTCGTAACGCTCTCGTAATGACGAGTGATCCTATTTATCCCCGACCGCTTTTAACAAGCGGCTCGCCACAAACGATCTCCGCGCCGAGTAAGAAAATTTTTACCATCAAAGTTCGGACACGGAAACCCTTGGCAGTCGCAGTCAGGAATCCGGACCTTCGTGAGGGTTATGTGCCACGAATCGAGACTGAACCAGGGTTATACATCGGCAACGCTCTGGTATCCCAAAAGAACGGAATATGTCATGTTATCGCAATAAATACGTTAACTCATGACGTAGACATCGAGGTCACGCCGCAGGAAATACTGCCCTTCGAATATTATCAGGCTGATCCAAGCGAGGACAGTGGTTCGTCAGACGACGAAACATTGCCGCCGCCGGATCGCATTGCGGCAGTGCTGGAAGCTTTGCGCTTGGACGGGCTGAATGGCGTCGAACGTTCTCACGTCCGTCGAATCGTGAAAGAAGACTGGCTGGCGACAAACTACCCAGTACAAGCCTCGTTACACACCGGATACCAACGGACAATGATTTGCCAATGAATACTCACCAATACCGATTCCCTTCCATTCATCGATGAGAAGTCGAAACACAAATCAGCAAAAAACCTCGAGAATGGAGTAATCATACCACCGCAATCCCCGTATAATTCTCCGGTCTGGATTGTGCCCAAGAAACCCGACTCTCAAGGTCGGCCGAGGATGCGGATGGTGATAGACTTCAGGAAACTGAACGAGAAAACTATCTCCGATGCCTACCCACTACCAAATATATTTGATATATTGGACCAGTTGGGCGAGGCTCAGTACGTATCGACCTTCGATCTGGCGAATGGTTTTCAGCAAATTCCAATGGATCCGCGTGATAGCGCCAAGACCGCCTCCTCGACACCCAACGGCCATTATGAGTACGTTCGTATACCCTAGGGTTTAAAGAACGCACCCGCGACTTTTCAGCGATTGATGGATAGTGTACTTCGAGGTCTCCAAGGTGCCGAATTCTTTGTTTACCTTGACGATATTGTTGTATTCGCTCGATCGTTGGAGGAAAGACGCAAAAGTTCGTCGATTAATGGCTCGGTTGCGAGACGCAGGTCTCGTGCTTGAGCCCGACAAGTGTGAGTTTCTGAAAAGGGAGGTATACTATCTCGGCCATATAATTGGGCGAGATGGTTCACGGCCCGATCCCCGAAAACTCGAGGCGGTGAAGCGCTTCCCGACCCCGAAAACGGCGAAAAATATCCGGCAGTTCCTCGGACTGGCTGGATACTACTGGAGATTCATCATGAATTTTTCCAGTCGTGCCAAGCCGTTATCGGATATCTTGAAGAAGGGTAAGCCGTTCGAGTGGGGAAGCGCGCAGCGACGAAGTTTCCGTGATTTGCGTAAGGCCCTTTATACGGAGCCCATACTCATATTTCCCGATTTTAACGCGTTACCCCCACTGGTAGCGCAAAAAAGGCCTTTTTCATGAATTTGTTTAAAGAAAACTACAAAACTTTTTTAATCGATCAATATACCATCTTAAAGAACACATCTTGAAGAACTTTCAGTAATTTTTTTATTGAAAAATATTACATTGTTTAGTGGCAAATGGCCGTCAATGAAATAATGTTGTTATATACACGGTTTGCGGTGACCAACATTGCGGCGAAGTGGATCATCTGAAAAAAAAAATGCGGATGGATTTAGTCAAATATAAGTATAAACTAGTCTTTAATCGAAAGATTTTACATAATATTCATTTTTCACAAAATTGCGGACAGTCAAAGTTAATTCGAAAGTTGGTTCGATTTTAACGAAAAAAAACGGCCGTTTTTTCGGCTATAAAACGGCCATTTTTTTCGAAAAAAAAAATCGAACGATTAAAGACTACATTTTTATATATTAAATAAGCCTGCAAAATTTCAAGAAGATCGGTTCATTAGTGTTCGAGTAATCTTGGTCACCGACTTCAGAAATGCCATTTTGAGAAAAACGCGTTTAAAGTTTGTTTGTTTGGGTCGTTTACACAACGGATTCTTCTCTTTCGAGTTTAAATTTTCGGCCATATAAATACGGCTGTCACTGAAACAACTCGAACAGAAATTTAGCGAAGGGCGAGAACAATCAGCCGATATGGTTGAGGTATCGCCGACTGTCCAGCAAGTCCTCAACGATTTAGATCCTATCATAGATAGAGATGACCACGTACTGAGCGCACGATTGGAGAAATTGACTGAATGGTTCCAACTCCTTACCGAAGAGGAGCTCCTACGGAGAACTAGCCTTATAGGGTGACCCGTTTTTCGCGTAGGAGCGAGCGAGACAGCGATGCCGATGACAGGAGTCAGGTCCCTTCCCCGGAGTCGAGAGAGGTCATAATTAAAGATGCACTCAAGCTTTATAGACGGCCATAAAGGCGTTATCAAGACCTATAGGCGAATTCGAGAGCGTTTTTATTGGCCTACCCTCAAAAACGACATCCAAAATTACATCCGTCATTGTAAGGGTTGCCAAGAGCAGAAACTCGTTCATGCAAAGACCCGCGAACCCATGCTCTTGATCGATACACCAGCAGACACTTTTGATAGAATATCCCTTGATACCGTTGGTCCGTTGCCTATTACTCCTCATGGGAATAAGCATATATTAACGATGCAAGATCAAAATATTGTCTTACTGAACCAATTCCCGATCTGAAAGCAACCACCGTTGCAGATGCAATAGTGCGTCGGCTGTACGGCCAGTGCGGAGCTCCACGGGCAATTCTAACTGACCGTGGAACCTTATTCACGAACGGGTTATTGAGGGATATCTCCAAAATCTACAAAGTAGATCGTACGACGACATCCGGTTACCGTCCTCAAACTAACGGTGCGTTGGAACGGAGTTATATCGTTCTAACAGAATATATCAAGCACTACGCGAACCGATACGACGATTGGGACCGTTTACTACCCTTGGCCGAGTTCTCCTACAATACAAGCGTTCACGAGGCAAGGAATTTCACGCCTCATGAGGTTGTGTATGGAAAAACAGGCCGACAGTCTAGCGAATTTCCGACCCAAGACCGTCTAGCTACGAGTAATTCATTCCTCATTAAGCTCATCAAGCGGCAAAATGAAATTCAAGAGATGGCCAGGGAATCCCTGAATCGAGCTAAAGAACGCTCTAAACTATACCACGATCGTAAATGCCGGCCCTTTGCGGGAAAAATCGGAGATCAAGTATATGTATTTGTTTAGATTTGGGGAAATTCTCGGGTTCTGGTTAGAAGTGAACGGGTGGGAAAATGGCTTGAATATTCGTGAAAATTGAGGAACGCGCCGGAAAATGAAGAGTCGAAGTGCACTCGGTTTAATATAAAGAATATCGGTTTATTTACACACTATTTAATCTATTTACTAATTAATAACTGACTTGAAGAGTCCCGAGGTGACCATTGCCGCGGGAGTTAACGCGGGCGTAAATTGCGTTAATCCGTTAGCGTTAAGAAGGGGGGAAGAGACCGAAGCTGAACCGTTTACCGAAGAGACTTGTGACGAAGTTGCAAACGAAGAGCATTGAAAAGAAGGGCCAATGCGATAATATAGCGTTGAAAATAAGGGGGGGGGGAACCCTGCGCCCGGACACGGGACGAGTCAAGCGCGCGACCGTCCGAGAGACGTCGACCTCTAGCGGGGTCACCCGGAATTAGGGAATCGTGGTTGGAGTTTCCGAAACATTCTCCCCGCCTTCGGCGACAGTCGTCGACGAAGCGTCCGCTGGAAGTACTGCCAACTTGGCAGTTGGTCGCTTGAAGGTGGAAGTGGCCGTGCGAAGTGTCACTACCCTGGTTAGACCATCCGACCCGGGGTGAAGTTCGACCTCTCGTGCTAATGGCCATCGTGAAGGTGGAAGTCGCTCGTCCGTGATTAGCACGAGTGAGCCGATTTTAATTTCATGTGAAGGGTGTCGCTATTTTGAGATCGACAAGCTTTGCTGAAGGTACTCCGAAGACCATCTCTGCCAGAAATGTTGTAGTTTGGCCTGAAGGAGTTGCCACCGTGAAAGTCGCGGTTGCGGAATTGAAGTGAGAGACGGCTCTGGCACGGTGGTGAGTGCCTCACCGATGGTGAAGTGACCCGATGTGAGGGGAGAAATGTCCTCGGGGTCGTCCGATAATGGACAAAGTGGCCTAGAATTCAAAACAGCCTCCACTTGCGCAAGAAGAGTCGTAAATTCTTCGTACGTAAGTGAGGTTTCTCCGATTACCCGACGAAGATGGTATTTCGCGGATTTTACCGCAGCCTCCCATTTTTCACCCATGTGAGGTGCTGCCGGAGGGTTGAAGGACCAATTCGTCCCAAGGTTGGTTAGCGAGATGATCGTAGAATTCATTTCGGCTGATCCAGCCTTGAAGAGAGTACGAAGTGCAGTATCTGCTCCGATGAAGTTGGTACCGCAGTCACTATAAATTATGTGACTGATTCCTCGTCATCCGGAAAACCGCCGATAGGCGGCAACGAAGGCCTCTGAAGTGTAATCCGTGACGAGTTCGAGGTGGGCCGCGGAAGTAGTGAAGCAAACAAAAACGGCAAGATAAGCCTTGTACGTTTTTGTTCCTCGTCCACGCCAGGTCTTGACAGTGAAGGGTCCCGCGTAGTCAATGCCCGTGTGGAGGAAGGCCCGTGAAGGTGTGACTCGCGCAGTCGAAAGTTGACCTATGAGTTGTTGCGCTTGAAGTCCTCGAAATCTGGCACACGTGGTGCACCGAAGGACGTATGATCGAATTGGAGCCCGGCCACCCGGAATCCAGTCCGATCGACGGAGGAAGCTTAACGTGGATTGGGTACCACCGAGAAGCGTTTGAAAGTGCGAATCACCGATGATCAATGAAGTGAGCTGAGAGGTCCGGGGCAATATTGGTGGATGTTTTGCCTCGGGCTGTAGAAGTGCGTTAGTCAACCGGCCACCAACTCGAAGGGTCCCTAGTTAGTCGACAAAGGGGTTGAGAGCGGCAAGGGAGTGACCCCGATTGAGGGTCGCTCCGCTCGAAATCATCTGAAGTTCAGCCGAGAAGTGTGTACGTTGAACGAGGCATATCCAGAAGAACCTTGCCTCTTCCAGATCTCCCGTGTTTAGCCGGTGGGTCATTGAAGCGTGCGGGAGCCGTTTGAAGCGGGCAACCGCTCTCTGACACACTGCCGTGATCCGAAGAAGCCGAGTGAGCGAGGAGTACCGTTGTAGAAGGTCCCAAGTTTGAGGACTAGGCTCGGAGGTGGTGGTGAAGGCGAGACCCGATCGTTGCTCGAGGTCGCCATCCGGTGGAGGTTCGGCTGAAGAGACTGGCCATGAAGATGGTGGTCGCTCGAGCCACTCAGGCCCGTGCCACCAAAGAAAGTGCATGGAGAGTTGTCGGGGAGTCTAGCCGTGCGACGCACAGTCGGCCGGGTTCTCCTTTTCCGCAATGAACCGCCATGTTGCGTTGGAACAGAAACTTTGGATCGAGGAGACCCGATTTCGGATGAAATCTTTCCATCGGGCCGGACTTGAAGTAATCCATGTCAACATAACTGAAGAGTCCGTCCAGAGAGAGACTGGAACTTGCGTTAAGTCGAGGGTTCTCTGAACGTGAAAGGCCAACCTCGAAAGAAGTAGAGCCGCCGATACTTCGTCTTCGAGTAGACGAGGGTGACCGTTGTGACCCCGTCGACTGACGTTGTTCGGAGATAGATCACAGCTGACATGGCGAGTTGGGAGACGTCCGAGAATCCATGTAGCTCGACAGTCGAAGAAGGCGAAAGGTGAAGCCACCGCGGGAGATGAATGAGCGACAAGTCGCTCAGACTCTCTCGGAAGCGTAGCCATTTTTCCTGAAGTCGAATTGGGAGTTCGTCGTCCCAGTGAAGTTTTGCCAGCCACAGTTCTTGGAGGAAGACCTTCGCGATGACAGTGACTGGCGAGATGAAACCCAAAGGATCAAACAGGGATGCCGTTTCCGATAGAACGGTCCTTTTCGTGATATCCCGGTTGAAGGAGAGTTGAAGAAGGAATCTGAAATTGTCCTCGTTGGGATTCCAGACGAGGCCCAGAAGTTTGACGTTGGGACCTTCCGATTGAATCACAACCGCATGCGATTGTGATTCCGTTGAATTCCGTGAGGCTTCCGTTGAGTTAGCTGACCATTTTTGAAGTGGAAAGCATCGGCATTGACAGATTCCCTGAAGTTGTTGTGCCGTTGCCTGAAGTTCGTGAATCGTGTCGGCACCGCCGAAGATATCATCAACGTATCGGCCGTTCGTCAAGGGTGAATTCGCCAGTGGGAAGTCGTGCCCCTCATCCTCGACCAGTTGAAGCATGACCCGGATGGCGAGAAAGGGAGCACAAGTGAGGCCGTACGTGACTGTAGTCAGTTGATATGGGACGACTCGATCCTCCTGGTCCACCCCCATAGGATTTGCTGGAGGTCCCAGTCGTCTGGATGAACTGCGATCTGCCGGAATATTTTCGCGACATCTGTGGCGAAAATGAACCGATGACGTCTGATCCAGAGCAGGACGTCCGAAGTATCTTGTTGAAGTTTGGCCCCGGTGTGAAGGATGTCGTTGATCGACACACGCTAGTGGTGCTATGGGCGATGTGGGCCCGAAAGACCCCGTAATGTGGGAGAAAAAACCGTGGTCTCGAAGACGCTGTCGTTGGAGCACGAGCCATGTGAGACAGGTTCTCGTATTCTTGGAGGAAGGCGTTGTAGAGTCCGCGATACGACTCATTTGTCGAGAGTCGCCGTAGAAGTTGAAGAAGGCAGCGTTTTGCACCCGAATACGAATCTCCGAGTAGCGAAGGAGGATTCTTGAAGGGGAGCCGTACGATATATCGGCCCGTGCCGTCTCTCGTATGAGTGTCCTTGAAGTGTTGTTCGCAAGCGGATTCGTCCGGGTCGGTTGTAGGGGCCGAGTCCGGAGGAATTTCCTCTTGTTCCCAAAACTTCGATAGTAAAGAAGTGACCTCATCTTCGATGGAGACATGTTGAATACGAACCGACTTTGAGGTGGAGCCAGACTCAACCAGAAGACCGTACGCGTCAGCTGGTGATGACGTCGATTGGTCCCGGTTTCAGAAAGTCGGGGTCTGCCAGAAGAAGTCCTTGAAGATGGTCCCATTGCCCCGAAGTAGCGAACGAGGGAAGCGTCGACGTTAATGCGTTTAGAATAAACGCCGTCACTATGAAATTTGAGGTTGAATCATGGATTGAAGATACTGTGACGGTGATAGCTCCCCGCGTCCGTCCCGCTGGCTGGCCTCCGATTCCGTGGATGTTGATGGAGGTGGCCATCCTTTGCGTTCGAAGGAGTTGGACCATGCGTTCGGAAATGAACGAAAGTTCCGCGCTCGGATCTATAAGGAGTCTCGCCTGCTGCGAGATGCTCGATGAGGAGGTCAGAGTTGCTTGGCTCGTAGCTAGCAGGACTGACGGTCGAATGGCCAGAGCGTTTGAAGAGTCCTTGGAAAAGTGCGGAGGAGTACCCGTGGTGTCGAGGAAGTCCGAGGCGAGCGAAGAAAAGAGGTGAATCGGATGGGGTCGCAATTCATCTCGAGAAGCGCGACATGTTTCCTTGGAAGCGGTCCCATGGTTTCCAACAAAGACAGACTCGTGGTGGCGAGCGTCTTGTTGGTATTTTGAGGGGTCGCATTCCTCGTCTTTTCAGCGAGGCTCGAGATGCACTGAAAGGTGCTGACGAGGCCGGCAATGCGACGTTCCATTTTGGCGATGTTGCTCGTCATTGTCGAGGTGTCACCGTTCAACACACGAAATCGCTATGATTCAGCGTGAAGCGTCCAAGCCGAAAAACGAACAACTCGAGAAAAAGTCCGAACGAGTTGCACGAAGCGTCCAAATTGAAAGTCACGAAAATTCGCGAGAAACGAAAAGATGGCGCGAACCGTCGACAATCGTAGCACACGCGATGGAAATGGCGCGAAGCGTCTAAACCGAAAAACACGAAAACTCGTGAAAGAAAAGATGGCGCGATGCGTCGACGAGCGTAGCACACGCAAGAAATGGCGCGAAGCGTCCAAGCCGAAAAACGAACAACTCGAGAAAATGTCCGAAGACGTCGAAGCGTCCAAACCGAAAATCACGAAAACTCGCGAAACGAAAAGATGGCGCGATCCGTCGACGATCGTAGCACACGCGATTGATGACGAGAAGCGTCCAAGCCGAAAAACGAACAACTCGAGACAAAGTCCGAACGAGTTGCACGAAGCGTCCAAAACGAAAGTCACGAAAAACTCGTGAAACGAAAAGATGGCGCGATGCGTCGACGATCGTAGCACACGATTGAAAAAGGCACGAAGCGTCCAATGCCGAAAAACCCGAAAAACTTGAGAAAAAGTCCGAACGAAATGTACGAGGCGTCCAAAACGAAAACACGAGAAAACTCGCGACTGACGGAAAGATGGCGCGATGCGTCGACGATCTTAGCACACGCGATTGATGGCGAGAAGCGTCCACAACGAAATCACGAAAACTCGTGAAAGAAAAGATGTCGCGATGTTTCGACGATCGTAGCACACGCGATCGAAAACGAGAAGCGTCCACAAGAATCACGAAAGTCGTGAAAATGTCCGACGAAGATGCTCGAGGCGTCCGCGATCGACGAAAAACTCACGAGAAATGGCGCGAAGCGTCCAAGCTAAAAAAAAAACTACGAGAACTCGCGAATGTAGCACGAAGCGTCCAAACCCACAATTCGCGGAATCCGAACGATATTTTTTCGAGGCGTCCAAAATCGATGAGAACTCGCGAAAATCGTAGCACGGGAGAAAATGCGCGAAGCGTCTGAAATGAAAATCACGGGAACTCGCGAAAGACGACAAATTGGCACGATGCGTCGACGGTCGTAGCACACGCGATTGATGGCGAGAAGCGTCCAAAACGAAAAAAAAAGAATCTCCCGAATGCCGAACTGTGGTGTCGCCGATCGACACGCACGAAGTTTTACTGCGCGTGGCGTGAAGCATCCGAAAAAACGAAGCGAATCTTTTGCTCGACGGTCTCTTGCGCGAGAGCGCACGATTGTCGCGAGAACGTGGTCGAAAAAAGAGCACGAGATCGGTCGGTCGACCGGCACGTGAAGCGTCCGGTAGACCAGACACGGCCAAGCGCACATGCGCGCGTGTATGGAATCCGACTCCCGGCTCGCCCGAGAGCGAGAGAGCGCGATGTATCGGGCGCGGTGCGCGTGCGAGAGAGAGAGAGAGCGAGGCGTCTTCTCGGCTCGCCCGAAAGCGAGAGAGCGCGTTGTATCGGGCGCGGTGCGCATGCGAGAGAGAGAGAGAGAGAGAGAGAGAGAGAGAGAGAGAGAGAGAGAGAGAGAGAGAGCGAGGCGTCGCTCGAGCTCCGCTTGGAGGAGGACGACTAGAATTCGCGGCCGGCGTGTGGTCACGCGATCGTGATGAAAATTACCTTTTCTCGCGCACCGGTATAGAAAAGACTGAGAATTTCCTTTGCCACTTCTTTCACTTGAATCCGGCTCGAAGGACCATGTTTAGATCTGGGGAAATTCTCGGATTCTGGTTGGAAGTGAACGGGTGGGAAAATGGCTTGAATATTCGTGAACATTGAGGAACGCGCCGGAAAATGAAGAGTCGAAGTGCACTCGGTGTAATATAAAGAATATCGGTTTATTTACACACTATTTAACCTATTTACTAATTAATAACTGACTTGAAGAGCCCCGAGGTGACCGTTGCCGCGGGAGTTAACGCGGGCGTAAATTGCGTTAATCCATTAGCGTTAAGAAGGGGGGAAGAGACCGAAGCTGAACCGTTTACCGAAGAGACTTATGACGAAGTTGCAAACGAAGAGCGTTGAAAAGAAGGGCCAATGTGATAATATAGCGTTGAAAATAAGGGGAGGAAAACCCTGCGCCCGGACACGGGACGAGTCAAGCGCGCGACCGACCGAGAGACGTCGACCTCTAGCGCGGTCACCCGGAATTAGGGAATCGTGGTTGGAGTTTCCGAAACAGTATTAAAAGCACCTCGGAAAGGAAAGTTCGACACTCAATACCACGGTCCCTATGAAGTCAAGTCGATTACCGATAGGAATAATGTTGTTCTCAAGACTGAAACTGGCGAAAGGTTCGCTAAACATGTTGACAAAATCAAATTAGCTTAGCGTTTTGTTATGCAGTAAAAAAGGGAAAACCCAAATAATATTCCATCTAAGCCATTAAAAAACGTTTATACAAGTATCGACAGAAGATTGTTAACTCCGATTATCTGCGACCTTACCTTCGCGGGTCGCGGAACGGCCCATTCAGCATCGAAGAGCTTATACCATATCAACAAACTCGAAAATAATGCTGGAATCCACTACGAATTATGACCGGCGGTGCAACTACAACGCGCGGACTGGAGACTGACATTATACATTAACTTTGCCAATTTTATCGCGTCTTCTCCGAAGGACGGCGAAAACCTGTTAAAACTCAAACAGGATATCTCGAATGTCACTCAGAGGCGGATTAGATTGACGAGCTGCTGGGTAGACCTTATATAATATCAAGACTACTGCGCAGTTACGATCTAAATGGCGATCTACGGGCAATTGGAAATCGCAAGGATTTCAAATCATCGTCGCCCCTATCGACCACGAAGAGGCGTTCAGTTCCCTTCGGGTTCGTGGGAAGTATCAGCAAAATCCATATGCGGCACCCTCGCCGAGGATGACGCAGATTATATCCCTTCCCAAGTAGATCACCTGTTCAAAGATCAACAAAAATAGACACACTTCCAAGAACAACAAATGCATATTTTGAATTCAAAATTGCAAACAGTAGCGGAGAAAGCGAAAAATCATGCAGGAGATTGGAATTTCCCTACCCCCTGGAGCACATGCGTCCGGAATACCTCCTGTCTCTCGTTTGGACAGACGTGACATCACGCAATGGGCACCCAATGACGAGAACATCTTACAAAACCATGCGTCGGTGTTACATGCGCATACATCCGCATCGTGGAGATTTCTGGGAATATTTGCCTACGTACGGCGGCTGGCTTTTCTCCTATTTCGAGTCAACGAAATCACGAGTAACGTGTCTAAACGCCCCAATACTCGACGTAACACTTCAAGGCATGAGAATTCTACAGCTGGGAGACAACTGCGTTGGACTACCACCCTGACCAGTTTTCGTGCATATACGGGCCAAGGAACATTCTTCTACGAGCCGTTGACAGCAATGTTGCATTGGACCTGGGCGAATTGCTTCATCAAACGAGTAACCATTCATCGAATGTCAAACCGAGACTGAGGTTTGGGGATATATGAAATACCTCAAGGACATAGCTCGTCACCTAGCCTGCCGATAAGTGCTCTGCGTCTACCGAGAGAGGACCCTCTTCCGCGCCCCGTTCCTCGTCAAGAGTTACTCGTCGCATAGCGAAGCAGAGGCTGACCAATTTCGGGGAGTTGGTTCGACCGGTCGTCGCATAACGCAGAATGGAACAACAGCGAGGTAAGTTGGGAGAATTATCTACCGTCCTCGCCAACATTATGCCGTGCGAGGATCCGCGAGTGCATTAAGGCCTTACCCCCTGTTTAGTGCCTGAGAGTAGTTTGCGTTTGGCCATTGCGATCTCTGTTGCTAGCCGCGCTCGACCAACTCGCGTCAACAGGGATGAAAAATCTCTTGTGAACGAGTGGGCGAGCGTGCAATATACTTTTTAGGACAGTGCAGCGCGGTCGTCCGTCGAGTGACGATCGTCGGTGACGCGCAAGGCGGAAGGGCCCTGGGTCCTCTCACATACGACTCCACTGAGTAAAACACATACAACTCTCCCGAGTAAAACGCAGGCAACTAGCCTATCACAAGCGGTTGGGTGAACGGCCGTATGGTCCTCGATTCTCCAACCCGTCAAACACGGGCAACTAGCCTATCACAAGCGGTTGGGTGAACGGCCAGACGGTCCTCGATTCTCCAACCCTTAAATACATTCGATTATCACAGCGGTCGGGTGAACGGCCGTACGGTCCTCGATTCTCCGATCCGTGATCATATACCTCTTACCAAAAAGGGACAGCTGACGAATCCTCGGTAAAGGTCATCAAACGCAAAATCGAAAACAATACAAACAATCAATCGAAGATTCAATACGAAATAACGCGCGAGATCACAATGGTACAAGCCAAACGGGCTTTCTGCCTCTTATATACGCAATTAACAATCGTCGAACCGTCGTGGGTTTTTATGCCGCAAGGCTTTTCCCACAAGAGCCAATAAACGTAGAAAATACGATGGCTCAAACGCGAGTGTTTTTCATTTCTTAAAAAACCTCGACCTCCATTCCTCATTCAATTATATATATCCAAAACTACGAGGTAACTTCGCAATGAAGGAGCTTCGACAATACAAATTGGTGTCAGAAGTGGGATTCGAAACCACGCCCACACATAATTGGACTAAGAAAGGGTGCAAACGTGCATCGTATCAACAAAAGGGAGACTACGACCAGCCGACCATCGCCTCCGGACTCGCCACCCCCAGTTCGCTATGCGTGGAAAACGATCATCATCTACAAAAATATAAGTATACAACTGTTCATAATTTCATATATTGCATTATTTTTGGCATTATACGGCTTCTCCATGACTCATAACGTTCGACATAGACGGATATACAGTTCTGTTCAACGTACGCTTTGTGTGAAGAACGTAGCATGTATATATTCCACAACCACGTGTATAAAAACATAGGCCGCATTGATGTGAGGATCTCGGTTTACGAGCGCTGAAGGGTACCCGCTATACGGGGGGGCCTGTTTACTTAACTCGGGCCGCGCTCGGTCTCTTAATATTTGTCGTTGGACGTACGAGCTCATACGCGTTTTCGAAAAATACGCGCTACATGTGGAAGGGCTTAGAGCTGACCCTTGAGATTTTGGAATCGCGTTTCGACGTTTAACGAGTGGGAAAGGTTTTTCGTTCCTCTTCCTTTTGCGTTGACGGGACTCGGTCTGAGATCGGGTTACGAGGCTCTTGAGTGGGTCATAAACGCCAGGGCTGTTTTATTCCGGAGCTAAGGGAGAAGATAAGGGACGAAGGCCCAAGGGGTCCTAGGCGAGGCGCTTAGAAATGGACAACGAAGGGGCATTCTGTCTCCAGACCTCGAAGTAACCAGAAGTGTCGACACGTTTTCTTTTTCGAATCTCTCGGAAGTATTTATTCGGTTCAAGTTCAGTTAAAATGGCTAGCCGCGTAAAGTTTATTAATCAAAAGCGCGCGACCTTGAAGGCGCAAATTACAAAACTCGAAAAAATTACGGAGGAAGCTGAGTTAGGTCCCGCGAATATAAAAATGCGTTTAGACCGTGTAAAAGAACAATTCCGTTTATACGAAGAATTACACGATGAACTCGCGTTGTTGGTCGAAGCAGAGAGTGACCAGGTCGACGAGTTCGACGAGTTGCAAGATCGATTCTATGCGATCGTGACAAAGATCGAGGCGGATTTGCCATCGACAACGCCTCAACCTCCAAGTGTACTAAACGTGACCTCTCTGCCGATCGACGGCACGCGTCGACTCAAATTACCGGTCGCCGACCTCCCAAGGTTCGACGGTAACATCGAAAAGTGGCTATCGTTCAAAAACACTTTTCTTACAATGATCGATTCGCGCGAAGACATAACGAAGTTACAAAAATTCCTATATCTAAAGAATTGCCTCGAGGGTGACACGTCGAATAAAATCCTCATTTATAACGTAAGCGAAGAAAATTACGAGACGGCGTGGAAGTTACTCTTAGATTCGTATGACAAGGTCCGAATTCTAATCGTGAAACATCTCGACGCGATCCTCGAATTACCAGTGTTGACAAAGGCGACGCATAAGGGTTTGGCGCGACTCGCCGACGACATGCGTCAGCACGTGAATATGCTCGCGTCAATGAATGTGACACCGGATGAACATTTATTAGTCCGAATAATCGAACGCGCGTTGCCCAACAATATTCGGGTCAAATGGGAAGAAACGCTCAATCTTGACACCTCGCCAACGCTCGAGCAAATTTACAAATTCGTCTCCGAAACCGCGTTTCGTTTGTGCACGCTCGAGGAAGATGCATCGCGTTCGAAGCAAGAGAACAACAGCAAACGACCACTCCCGAGTAAGAAAGATCAAAGCGGATTAAAGTTTCGACCAGGGGAAAATGGCGCGCGTTCATTCGCGACCGGCGCGTCAGCGAAGTGCGTAGTATGCAAAAGGGAAAGTCATCCCGCGTATCAGTGTCGCGAATTTCAAAAAATGACGGTACAACAGCGGTGGAATTTCGTCAAAAATGCATCCCTGTGTAAGAATTGTCTGCGCTTGCACAGCGGCAAATGCGGATCGATGCATTGCAAAAACTGCCCGAGATTTCACCACACTCTGTTGCACGGCGAGTCCTCTGCCGCAGCCGCCCACGCGACTCAAGAACCGGCAAGGTCGGACGCTACAACCAAGTCGACAACAAAGGTAAATTCAACATGTCGCGAAATAATTGCACACAGTTTTACGTCGCGAGCTCTGCAGTCGCAGTTAATGCTGAGCGCTCAAATACGGGTCAAAGGCTCGCGCGGTCAGTACATAAATTGTCGCGCTTTATTGGACACATGTGCGACGGCACATTTCATAACGGAAGATCTCGTGAAAGAATTGAAATTACCGACACGCGCGTGCTCGATCTCGGTAGGAATGATCGACGACGCGAATACAATTTCTAAAGGCGAGGTCGAGTGCACATTTTATTCGATACATAATAATTTCAAAAAAACTCTCACGTTTCTGATTATCCCGAAAATCGCTGATAATATACCGAATGAAATCTTTCCTCGCGAATCAATCGACATACCGCGGAATGTAAAATTGGCCGATCCGCAATTTCATTTGCCTCAAAAAATCGATGTCCTCATCGGGTCAGGAACGACGTTGTCATTACTATCGATCGGACAATGTGATCTATCTCGCGACGGTTGCGACCTCTTCCTACAAAAAACTCAGCTCGGCTGGGCCGTTGCCGGCGGAAAAACAAATACCACGGTCGGGAAACGAACATCGTGCCAGTTAATCGAATTAAAAGAACAAATCGAAAAATTTTGGTTGCTCGATGATGCAAGCGCGAGTCAAATAAAAGTGTCGGAGAATACGGACTGCGAAACTCATTTCAATCGAAACAGCACTCGCGATCTTTCGGGACGGTACGTCGTTCGTCTGCCGTTTCGTAGCGCCAATCGAGACCTCGGTAATTCGCGATCAATAGCCTTGCAACGATTCGTCGGCTTGCAACAAAGACTCAACGCGGATCCGATCCTTAAACAAGAATATCATCGCGTTATGAACGAATATATCGAGCTAGGCCACATGTCGCTCGTTGTCGACGAATCGCAACTCGGGTATTATCTCCCACACCAAGCGGTTATAAAATCGACAAGCGCTACGACGAAGACTCGAGTTGTCTTTGACGCGTCCGCCAAGACAAACAAGAGAATATCGCTCAATGATACGTTGATGGTCGGCCTGACTATTCAATTAAAACTATTCGAGCATCTTTTGCGGTTTCGCAGCCACAAATACGTGATCACCGCGGATATCGCGAAAATGTATCGGCAAATCTGGATTCATCCCAGCGACCGTCGATATCAACGAGTTTTTTGGCTCCAGCATGAAAAAGTACGCGTATTCGAATTAAACACAGTAACATTCGGCGTGTCGTCGGCTCCGTTTCTCGCGATACGAACCATACAGAGACTCGCGAGCGATGAGAGCGCGGATTATGCAAAGGGCGCCGAAGCTTTGACGCGCGACTTATACGTCGACGATTTATTATTGTAACGTCGCGAGAAAAAGCGCTATTTATTTCTTTTTCCTCTCCTATTTTATTTAACTCCGGCGAAAACGCGGGCTTACCCGATTCCACATGGAAATCGTGGAAAACTACGAAAACCAATACACACGATAACGGCATTCTCATTTTACGACGGGTTCTTATATTTTCTTTAGAATTAGGCGTACCACAGCCGAAACGAAATATATCGATAAGAAGCGAGCGTCGCGCATAAGTTCCCACGCGAGAGCACAGTCGGTCTTGAACATATCTACACGCAACCGTCAAACGCAGTTGATGATAAAATCCTTAGCCAAAAGAACATACAACACACGAAGACACACGAAAATATCCAAATCCTTACTCTATAAAATTATACATTCTCCAAAAGAAAATCCGGCAATAAAACTACGCTGGTATTTCCCATGCGCCTCACACCTGGGTCAACAATGCCTATCTTGAGGCAAGCGCGGCGACGCGGCCAAGGCCCTTTTTCCTCCCTATATTTTTCCAACGCTCTAGATAACGAGACGCGGGCTAGTTTCCGAGAATCGAGATGGAGATCACGAATCATAGTCTACACCCAATCATAGTCTCCAAAAATATTTCCCCTTCCTACTCGACCAATCATATGCACTCGGAAGTTTCCTACATCCTTTCCACCAATCAAAAAATTAACGCATGACGAAAATGCACTTTTCGAGAAACTTCTTCTCCCACCATCCCAGCATCCAAAATATCCTACAAGCTAGGATGGAAAAATCTTGAAGTCAGTGTTCCATCACCACTCGTTCAGATCTAGTCTCCCAACAGAGCGTTCCATCATCACTCGCTGAGTAAAAGTCTCCCAACAACTTTCATCGGAATAAGTAGAACATCTGTCTCCTGACAGCAAACGCGAAACTTGAACTTTGAAATTGTTCCTCATAAAAACGCGGAACTTGAACTTTGAAATTGTTCCTCATAAAAACGTGAAACTTGAACTTCCAAATTGTTCCTCATAAAACCGCGAACTGTAAGAAATCATTTAACTGTCTTCGTTGAGTGTGTACGTGTGAAACTCGCATGTGTGAAAATTTGTATCAACGTGTAATTTCAACATTGTCACGGAGCGTGCGCAACCGAGGGGTCCGACCTGTCTGCGGAGGCCCGAACCCAACCGCTGTAAACCGATTATCGTATCCACGGCGCATCATAAATGTAAGCGAACCTCTATGTATTTTCATGTTGACGGAATTAACTAAATTGGTTAATTTCAATAAATCCCAAATTGTTAATTATTTGTATAGATCAATTTATTTCTTAATCGAGTCACTGCGTTACTCCCATCTTTGCATGCACCTTTCCCTTTTTCACCCTCATCCCGAGCTATTGCGCTAGGCGTAGGCTAAAAAGAGGGAACCGCGATAAAACATATGCCCACGTCCCCTCAGGACGTGACATTATCGGGAGCAGACACTTTCGATGAAATCGTACAAATTCGAGATGAAGTTATCAAGATATTGAAGCGCGGTGGATTCGATATCCGACAATGGGCTTCAAATCACCCGCGAGCTTTAAATAATTTGATCGAGAAAACCGCAAATATCGAATTTCTGACAGACGAAAATCCTGTGCATAAGACACTCGGTATCTCGTGGAACGCGCGAAATGACGACTTACTATACACGGTGAAACGTATCGAGCCCTCCGCAAGAGTTACTAAACGATATATTTTATTAGAAATCGCTAAAATTTTCGACCCCCTCGGTCTACTCGGACCGGTCGTTCTCATCTCGAAGGTGCTTATGCAGTGATGCTGGAAGGCAAAAACTACCTGGGACGAATCCGTGCCCAGCGCGCTGGATTCCGCGTGGCGATCGTTCGCGGAACAACTCTCATTAATCGACAATCTAAAGATTGATCGATACGTCTCGATAAATAACACAATCGATATTCAGATTCACGGATTTTGCGACGCGAGCAAGACAGGTTACGGGGCTTGTATCCACGTGCGCTCTTGCAACCAGAAGGGCGAAATTCGCGTAAGACTATTCTGTTCAAAGGGGCGTGTCGCTCCACTAAAGGAGCAAACAATCCTTCGACTCGAACTCTGCGGCGCATTGACACTCGCTCGTCTATATTACGAGGTCCGCGAGGTATTAAGCTTTCGCGTTTGCAAGACGATTTTTTGGTCGGACTCGACGACAGTTTTACAATGGCTGAAAAAACATCCGAGCGTCTTAAAGGTGTTCGAAGCAAATCGCGTTGAGGAGATACAAGAGGTCAGTAAAAACGCGGAGTGGCGGCACATCCGAACCGATCAAAATCCGGCTGACGCGTTATCAAGAGGTCAGCTCCCTCGGGAATTTTTAAATAACGACTCGTGGTTTCGGGGGCCTTCGTGGCTGACCCAGCCCGAATCCGTTTGGCCGCAAGTTACCGTGACGCCTCAAAGGGATTTACCGGGAATCAAAAGACTATTTTGCATGGTCTCGCAATCGCAATCAGAAGAAATTATCGAGAAATTTTCGTCATATACGCGATTAATTCGCGTCGTCGCGTATTGCTTACGTTTCGTACGCGACAATAAAATCAAGGGCGCTTTGACAATCAAAGAAATGATCGAGGCCGAGTATCGCGTTATTCGATTGATACAACAAGCGCACTTTCAAGACGAGATCGGTCGTCTTTTGTCCGAAGAAAGGGTGGAATGCGCGAAACTCGGATCTCTGAACCCGCTGGTCGACGAGAGAGGCTTGCTTCGCGTCGGTGGTCGCATAAATAAGGCCGATATCTCGCTGAATCAAAAGAATCCAATGCTTCTTCCATCTCCACATTACGTAACCGATCTTTTGATTCGACATATGCACGAAAAATTCCATCACACCGGGATTCAATCGACATTATACAATATCCGGCAAAGATTTTGGATATTGGACGGTAGAAATCAAGTTCGTAAAATCGTTCAACGTTGCGTGAGATGCATCCGGTTTCGGGCCATACCAGGGACATATAAAATGGCTGACTTGCCTAAATCGAGAGTGGATAACGCGCCGGCGTTTTATCACACGGGAGTCGATTATTTCGGTCCTATACTTGTCAAAGAAAAGAAACATCGGAATCGCGGTAGCGTGAAGGTGTACGGCTGCGTATTTATCTGCATGTCGACTAAGGCTATCCATCTCGAGATCGCGAGTGATTTATCAACAGACGCGTTCCTAGCGACCTTGCGACGATTCAGAAGTCGTCGGGGTATTCCGAGCCATGTCTATTCTGATAACGGAACAAATTTCGTCGGCGCGAATAGTCAATTCCGCGAATTTTACGCATTGAGAGAATCCGAAGAATTTCGTTCTCAACTTTATGAATTCACATCAACCAGAAAAATCGAATGGCACTTCAATCCACCCCTCTCACCTCATTTCGGGGGTATCTGGGAGGCGGCAGTAAAATCATGTAAACACCATCTCAAGCGCGTCATGCGCGCTCTTTTGTTCACATATGAAGAATTGACCACTCTAGCAATCGAGATCGAAGCCATTCTCAGCTCGCGCCCACTGTGCCCCATTTCCACAGATCCAAACGATCCAATCGCCTTAACTCCTGCGCACTTTCTTGTTGGCAGACCTCTCACTATGCTGCCGGAAAATGATTTTTTGCTTGTTCCAGACAACCGATTGTTCTCGTGGCAACTAATCACTAAGACTCGACAAGAATTCTGACGCAGATGGCAACTCGAATATCTGAGCGAGCTGCAGAAAAGACAGAAATGGATAAATCCAACCGAAAACATCGCGCAGGACACTGTAGTCCTATTAATCGACAAAAATCAACCATGTATGCAGTGGCGACTGGGTCGAGTGGTCGAGTTGCATCCGGGAGGCGATGGCGTGGTCGGAGTCGTCACCGTCAAAACAACTCAAGGACTCTACAAGCGCAACACGAGATCGATTTGCGCATTACCCATAAGCGCTTGAAATTATCGTCGACTATTCAGCGATATACGAGAATTTGACAAATTTCTCATTTAAGATTTCAATTTCTTATCTAATTTCTCAAATATTAGTTATCCATTCATACTCGTTCAAGATAAATACATTCGATAATCACAGCGGTCGGGTGAACGGCCGTATGGTCCTCGATTCTCCGATCCGTGATCATATACCTCTTACCAAAAAGGGACAGCAACAGCTGACGAATCCTCGGTAAAGGTCATCAAACGCAAAATCGAAAACAATACAAACAATCAATCGAAGATTCAATACGAAATAACGCGCGAGATCACAATGGTACAAGCCAAACGGGCTTTCTGCCTCTTATATACGCAATTAATAATCGTCGAACCGTCGTGGGTTTTTATGCCGCAAGGCTTTTCCCACAAGAGCCAATAAACGTAGAAAATACGATGGCTCAAACGCGAGTGTTTTTCATTTCTTAAAAAACCTCGATCTCCATTCCTCATTCAATTATATATATCCAAAACTACGAGGTAACTTCGCAATGAAGGAGCTTCGACAATACACCCTACTTGTAGCGCAAAAAAGGCCTTTTTCATGAATTTTTTTAAAGAAAACTACAAAACTTTTTTAATCGATCAATATACCATCTTAAAGAACACATCTTGAAGAACTGTCAGTAATTTTTTTATTAAAAAATATTACATTATTTAGTGGCAAATGGCCGTCAATGAAATAATGTTTTTATATACACGGTTTGCGGTGACCAACATTGCGGCGAAGTGCATCATCTGAAAAAAAATGCGGATGGATTTAGTCAAATATAAGTATAAACTAGTCTTTAATCGAAGGATTTTAAAAAATATTCATTTTTCACAAAATGGCGGACAATCAAAGTTAATGGTTCGATTTTAACGAAAAAAACGGCCGTTTTTTGGCTATAAAACGGCCATTTTTTCGAAAAAAAAATCGAACGATTAAAGACTACATTTTTATGTATTAAATAAGCCTGCAAAATTTCAAGAAGATCGGTTCATTAGCGTTCGAGTAATCTTAGTCACCGACTTCAGAAATGCCATTTTGAGAAAAACGCGTTTAAAGTTTCAATTTCAGTTTACACGAAAAACGGATTCTTCTCTTCCAACGCTCATATCTCAGTCAATTTTGTTCGTATTGACTTGAATCTTTCAGGACATATTCTCACATACTTATACTTCAAAAAAATGCAATAAAATAAAAATCGATTTTTTCAAAATCGCAAGTGGGGATAACCCCTTAAACACTATAAGTACTCAATTATAATTCATTGTTCGACGAGGACGTCGATGTCCCCAAGAAGGTGTCACGTCCCGTAAATTTTTAATGTTTTGTTTAGTAGTTTCCATTATTTTTATCTTTTATCAATGTGTTTAATATTCATTATTTTCCGACGACTCCATCGCCTCGTGTCTCTGTGCGGTGTCGGGTGTGAAACGCCGACGGTGGGACCGAATGTACCCGATCGAATTCCGCTGATCGAGCATCGCCTGATCCGCGGGGTTCGACCGTGGGACTCTAGGAGCGAACAAGTTTCCGTGGACGTTGCCAAACCCCCACTGGGCTAATAGCGATCGAGGCAACGTCGGTTCGGTGGCGGTAAGTATGATCAGTTCCGATTTGTCCACGGTTCGCTCCTGGAGTCAGAGAAAAGTCCTAGTAACGGCAGTCCTTGCGGCAGTGTAATAAGTTCAGGCCTCAAACCCGGCGGACCCGCACAGAGACGTCAGTCTTTACTAGTAACATCCTAGTAGCAACGGAGCTCGCGACGGTGTAATAAGTCCAGGCTAGAAACCCGGCGGACCCGCACAGAGGCGTCAGTCTACTACTTACTATTTATTTTAACTTCCATTATTTTATCACCAAAATCAACTTCGAATCAGTGATAAAGGTACGAGGCCTACGTTAAAACCCCGATCAACATAGAGGACTCATAAGTTTAACGTGCGGTGTGCGGTGTGCGAGATCGAGTGCTAGACCGAGAGTGAGAGAGCGACGCGGGGGAAGCAGTCCCCGCGCAAAGGCGTGATTACCCACGAAACGTTGTAAGTAGAATTAACATAATATAATAAAATATCATTTATAACCCTTTACCCCTAGAGAGCATTCGTTAGAATTTGTTTCCCTACTCCCATTCCCACTGGGGAGTTTGCCGCGCCCGTATGGAACGTGCGGCTATCCCTTCTACTTTAAAGAAATTATATTGAAGAACCCAAAGGTAAAATAAAATCGTCCCTTCTGGACGTAACAGCCGATTCACCAGCCTCAATAAGTGAGGATTTCTCCGGCATCTGCATATGATCGCTGTGTGGAATTTTCATTTCATTACTTGTACATGTAACTACAGGACTTGCACCCTTCTTGGCACTATAGTCTTTTATAGCTAACATAATTTCATTTTTATTGCCCTGAAACAGTTCATCCATATTGAGATCAGAGACTTTCTCCGTTATTTGCTCACCCTAGTCACAAGGCGAGATTCGCTGATTTTTTACTGCGATTTAATACATAAGACATACACGTATGTCGCGAAATTCGTCTGAATGGCCGATAGCTCGCAGTGGAAAGAAACTAACTGTTTCAGAAT
This sequence comes from Ophion obscuratus, assembly GCA_964007375.1. Taxonomy (NCBI): domain Eukaryota; kingdom Metazoa; phylum Arthropoda; class Insecta; order Hymenoptera; family Ichneumonidae; genus Ophion; species Ophion obscuratus. Next base: position 69,316,633 of record OZ023312.1, on the reverse strand, counting down.
CAAAACCCCTTTAATTGTCATTTTGAGCCTTTTGTAATCCAACACGGCCTCGTTTTTTATAAGCCAATCGTGACCGAAGATTACTTGTTCAGACAACTTTGGAATAACGATAAATGTCGTTTGACATACGACGTCTCCCAAATTCACGTGAATCATAATTTTCCCGTTTATATGCGTAGCCTTCGCTCCGACTGCCGTTACAACGTACATATTAGTTACGCGTAACTCGCAAACGTTGTAAATGGCCAACAAATCTTTCCAAAAATTCTCCGAAATATACGTAGCTCGGCTCCCAGTGTCTATTAACGCGGACACTTCAAAATCACGTATAATCGTTTTTACTGCTAAAAATTTTGCCGTGGCGTTATCAATCGTTTTCACTTCCGAGGGATTAACATAATTCGCGAGGTCCTAGTGGAAATTGTCCATCACGCGGTACTCTATCGGACCTGTATTTAAAGTATCGTATTCTAGTTTAAATTGCGATTGTTTACACCTGTCTCTGTATTATTCGAGTTCCCGCTTGTTCTGAGATTCGACAGGGGATAGCGCGTATCGAGAAGAATATAAATCGAATTGTTTGGCCTCGGCGTCGGCTGGCCCTGATAGAAATTTCGATTATAGCCCCGAGTATAATAAGGTGTATACTGTGTTGTGTCCGCAAACTTGTGCAATGCAAAAGTGTATTGCACTCTTGCGAAACTGCAAGAGTTCCACTCCACAGTTTGTTGCCCTCCCTGCGAGAGTTGCACTTTCGCCAAAATGCAAACGTCAAAAAGACACTTTGCGACACGTCCTGACCAAGCATCTTATGCTGCTTGATGTGGGGGCAAATTGCGACAATCAGAGTCGACAATTAAGAGAAGACACCAAGGAACAGAGAGTCCTTGGTTGGCTTTTGAACGGTTCGGTCCTAAGGTACGACCGACACACTGTAAATTCAATTATAAGACCAGCCCAGTAATAAACTTATATTCCTATACAAAGAACTTGAGTTCCAACTCTTAATTTCGCAACGATCCCAAAAATACCTATCCCGGGTTCTCGAGCCGGGGATACAACATTGGTGGCAGCGGTGGGATCTGCCGAAAAGTTTGTTCCTTGTGTGTGGACACGCACAACAACCACTCAAGCACCATAAGCGAGTGACCGAGTCAACTCGTGTGCTGGAGTGAGACATCCCGACCGAGTCGGAAGAGGAATCCAGAGGAAGGGCTACAGCCAAGCAGAGCCAATCCCAGAAAACCCGGATCCCGAGGATCAACGGAAGAAGGACTCAACAACAAGAAAAATCGTACCCAGAAGCAGAGTACGAAACGAAGGAACGAAGACCAGGACGATCAGAAGATCATCTATCAGCATGCATCTTGCGATCATCTACCTGTAAGTGACGGAACATTTATTAAATAAACTCCTCCAAAGCCAGAGAATTCGTCTATGTCGGACGAAGAAAAAGCAGACCGGTATCGATTGCCCGGGAGAGACGAACTATCGCGATCGTTAGATTCGTTTTTTAACACTGTCGTAAGTTACGACGGTGAGAGTGATTTAGGCCGAAAGCGTCGTAGGGAAAATCCAAGCACAGAAAAACTAGATTTGACTCCCGTAACGTACGCGAAATATTTAAATCCGAAGCGTCAGCATAATCAGCCTTCGGAACACAATTCGTCAGACGCGTCGTCCAGTGCTGACGAAACATTTAATCCCGTTGAAACCGAAAGAAATCGCGAATTAAATCACCAAGATTTTACGCTATTAAACCAACGGACAGTAACAATGGCCGAACACGACGACTATATGTCAATGAAAGAGGCTCGAATGAGCATCCCCGTATTCGACGCATCAAAACCGGAAGCCGTTACAGATTTTATAAGAGCAATAAAATACGCGTCAACTCGAGTCCGTCCCGAAAATGTCGCGGATTTATTACAAGCTATATTACATCTCAAATTACAAGGCAAAGCCGCGGCGGACCTGCGTTACAAAAACGTAGAGACATTCGACGATTTGCTGACGTTATTAAAATCACTGTACGAGGCGAAGCGAACAGTCCCTGCGCTACAAATCGAATTCAATTCCTGTAGACAAAAACATGACGAGACTGTACAAACTTACGCAAACCGCGTCGAATCTATAATGATGGATTTAATCAAGGGTTGCACGCCCATGGTCAATTCCGAAATTGGTAGACAAGCAATCGAACAGCTAATTAGGCATTTTGCCCTAAATAATTTCGAACATGGACTTCGCAAGGACCTGCAGATAATGGTCAGGTCACGCGGGTACCACGATTTAGGAGAAGCAATCCGAGGAGCAATCGAAGAGGAAAAATCGGTCGAAGGAACAAAAACTATCGCGAAGAGCGTTTCCCACAGTAGCGGACAGTCCGCGTCGTCACACGCCCACGAGGGGCGAAAATCGTTCCCATTTCAAAGGCCCGCGTCGCATCAGGCGCAAACACAAGCGCGTTATAGCTTGCCAGTACCAACGAAAACAATTAATCAAGCAGAAATAATTTGCAATTATTGCAAAAAACCGGGTCACAGATACAACGACTGTAGACGACGGCCAGGATGGCAAGGCCCGAGTTATCAACAGAAGCGTTACAACTACGCACCAAACAATAAGTTCCCAAGAAAACAAAATGAGTATAGGCCAAATGAAAAAACCCAAGAAAATACGCCCAAAAGAACCGTCAGTTCATTAGCAGTCGGCGTTCTCTCAATAGAGAAAGAAACGAAATGCGTTCAAGTGAACGAGAAAAAATATTCGCAAAGAAAAATAATGGACATTCTACTCGGAAAGCCATATGTACGCAATGACAAGGCGCCGAGAAGAATTTACCACGTCAGCGCTCAGCTGCCGCGAGTACATGCCAGTGACCTATATATAACGTCAAAGCAGACTCGCGACAAAATGCTGACGCTCCGTTGTGACACAGGGGCCCAGTGCAGCATAGTAAAGGTGAATGAGCTGGATCCGGAAACACCCATCGGGGACGAGATAATAGAACTTCACGGCCTCGGAGGTAAGCCGTTTCGTACGCTCTGCACAGCTGAGCTAAAACTGGACACCCCGGCCGCTGTGATAACGCACAAGTTCCACGTGGTCGGCAAGGAAGTACCGTTAGCAGTAGACGGACTCCTTGGAATGGACTGTATAGTCGAAAAGGGAATAAACATACTAGGAGGAAAAATGGTAGAAATTCGAGGGCACAAAATACCGTTTGTACACGGCACAAAATACTTGAAAATACCCGCCCGCTCAGAATGTATTGTGCAGGCGAGGACGATGGAAAAAGGCCAAGGATTTACAAGGGAACAAAAAATCCAAAAGGGAGTCACGATGGGAAAGGCCATCGTGAAGGCAGAGGCAAACACTTGCCCTGTAATAATAATGAATGTACTCGAGAAAGAGCAAATTATTAAAAGACCTACGGTTGAACTGGACAAAATAGAAATCGACAAGGTTAGCCTGGGAAGAGAAAACTGCGACAAAAAGAAGAAAGAAGAGGAAACCCACGAAGACGCTGAAAAAACCGCGGAAATACGAAAGAAAAGGATGGAAAAATTATGACGCGAGGTTAAGGGGAACTCGCATTTAAACACAGAAGAAGAAGAAATTTTGCGAGAAATCTGCGAGGAATTCCCCGACGTATTTCATCTCGAAGGAGAACTACTAGGTTGTACAAAAGCAGTCGAGCATCGGATACCCCTCAAGGACGGGACAATGGCGATAAAGGTGCGACCTTATCGACTGCCGGAGGAGCACAAAAAGGAAATTCAACGACAGGCACAAAAAATGCTAGATGAGGATATAATCCGCCCCAGCACGAGCCCATGGAATGCCCCTTTGCTCGTCGTGCCGAAAAAACCAGATGCGGACGGAATAGTCCAAAAAAGGGTGGTCGTTGACTTCCGGAAATTAAACGAGGCTACAGAAGGCGACTCTTACCCCCTGCCCAATATCGCAGAGATACTGGACCAGTTGGGAAAGGCAAAATACTTCACGACCCTCGACCTCGCTTCGGGATTTCATCAAATCCCAATGGCGGAGGAAGATAAACCGAAAACGGCTTTTTCAACGCCGCTAGGGCAATACGAGTATAATCGAATGCCATTTGGTTTAAAAAATGCATCTCCTACGTTCCAAAGATTAATGGACGCAGTATTGGCCGGCTTGCAGGGCCTAAAATGCTACGTATATTTGGACAATATTGTCATACACGGAGCCTCACTCGCCGAGCACGACAAGCGGTTACGTGAAGTGCTGACGCGGCTAAGAGAGGCTAATTTAAAAATACAACCCAAGAAATGCGAATTTATGCGAAAGGAAACGCAATATCTCGGTCATATTATAACAGAAGTCGGTGTCAAACCTGACCCTGAAAAACTAAAAGCGGTAAAAAATTTCCCAATACCGAGAAATGTGAAAGAAATACAATCATTCCTGGGACTAGCCGGGTACTGCCGCCGATTCATTAAAGATTTTTCCAAGATCGCAAAACCAATGACGAATTTGATCAAAAAGGGTGTCAAATTCGAATGGTCCGAATTATGCCAAAGCTCATTTGACCATTTAAGGGAAGCCCTGACAACGGCGCCCATACTCCAGTATCCTGATTTCACGAAACCGTTTATCGTGACCACGGATGCCTCGGATAAGGCAATTGGTGCAATCCTGTCTCAAGGGAAAATTGGAGAGGATTTACCCATATGTTACGCAAGCCAAACTCTCAACAAAGCCGAAACTAATTATTCGACTACAGAGAAGGAACTGCTTGCAATCGTATGAGCAGTACATCAATTTCGACCGTATATTTATGGCACAAAATTCACCATAATTAGGGATCACAAACCATTGACATGGTTATTCAGCGTAAAGGATCCAGGATCAAGGCTTATGAGATGGCGAATAAAATTGGAGGAATATAACTATAAGATCCAATATAAGACGGGAAAATCAAACACGAACGCAGATGCGTTAAGCCGCATATATGCCTTGACATGAGCTCAAGCACAAGAGAGAGAAAAAATTACATAAAAGCGCGGTAGTGAAACAGAGAAAAATAATAAAGGAAGAAATATAAAGAAAGGCGGTAGCGCGACAGAGAAAGAAGATACAGGCAAAAGTGAGCAAGAAAAATTAAATAGAGAAAGAAAGAAGACTCCGCGCGGCAGCGCGAGGGAAATAATAAAGGAAGACAGTATGGCCGCCAGCCGTTATGCAAGCGAGAGGGAAGAGACCGAGTCCGACAATATGGATTCGGACAGTGACAACACGAGCAAGAGCGCCCGAGAGAGAGAGAGCGCAAAAAGAAGGACAGCGCTACGAATATCTGCACAAAGCGGAGAGGCCGAGAATACAACTCCCCGTGCTACGAGGCAGCACGTGGAGAACAAGCCGCCTGGGGAAGCGCGGCACAGGGGGAATCTCCCCGTGAGTTAAAAGAGTCGCGATGCTCGAGCACGAGCGCGAGCGACGAAGAAAACGGCAGCATTGGCGTATGCACTCCCAGCAAGGAAGACCGAGAGAAGATAATGCAGGAATATCACGATGCCCCTCTAGGTGGGCACCAAGGCATCACACGGACGCTGCAGCGAATACGATAACAGTATGTGTGGCCGGGAATGAAACAAGACGTCACCGCACACATTCAAGAGTGCGACAAATGTCAACAAAATAAATCGGAAAAAAATACGAAGGTACCGATGGTCATAACAGATACACCGGACCGAGCGTTCGAAAAATGTGCTGTCGATATTGTAGGTCCCTTGACTGTTACAGAAAAGGGCAACAAATACATCCTGACTTTCCAGGATTTATTAACAAAATATAGTGCAGCAATTCCGTTAGAAAACCAAGAAGCCAAAACGGTAGCAAAGGCCCTGGTAACGGAAATCATTTGTAAATTTGGTGCCCCGTCCGAAATTCTTTCGGATCAAGGCACAAATTTTCTGAGCAACATATTTAAAGAAATGTGTGATCTCTTACAAATAAAAAAGTTGCAAACCACGGCATACCATCCGCAATCGAATGGAGCCCTGGAAAGATCCCATAGGACCCTTGCGGAATACCTGAAAAATTTTGTACGTGAGGATCAAAGGGACTGGGACGAATGGATACCATACGCCATGTTCACATATAATACCACGCCACACACGGCTACAGGTATTACACCGTATGAATTGGTATTCGGTAAAGAAGCTAAATTACCGACCGCGTTGCGAGAAATACCGAGAGCAACATATTCGTATGACGATTATGCAGCAGAATTACGTGAACGCCTGAGGGCGTCATGGCAACAGGCACAAGAAAAGCTGAAAAAAGGAAAGGAGAAATCGAAGCATCAATACGATCACACGGCCGGTAAAGTAGAGTACCGCCCGGGTGATAAAGTCCTCCTCTAATGGGTAGGGCCTTACACGGTCCGAAACCGAGAGGCAGGCGAAACCTACCGTATCGGCCGCAGACGCAAAGAAACACGCGTACACGCGAACCGCCTAAAGAAATATATCACCCACTAGCCGTCTCGATGGCCAGCGGGTGGGCGGAGAAAGGGGGGGCGCGGCTCGACCGCACGAAGCCCCGTCATCAAAAAGAAAAAAAAGAATATATATATATATATATCGCACAGGAAGTGCGGAAGACGAGAGCGCGCATCAAAAAAAGGGGGGAGACAAGAGAGAAAAAATGATGCTTAATATAATAATCGAGGGAGGCCACAGAGGCTCTCCCGCAAGACGCCCTGAAAAGAGGAAGGGAAAAATAAAATGCACAATGCAAACACATATTTAAAAAGAGAGGAAGGCAATATATTGTTACAATATTATGAATATTATATATGTTAATTATATATATATTTTGTCGTTAAACGTCGTGTCAACCGAACACCCAAATGGGGTCCGGTTCCGACCCCGGGAAGGGAAAAAGGGCCGGCAGCCACCACTATACCCTCCTCCAGGCTGTCATAGAAGAGCCGGCACAATCCGAACAAATCGGCTGGCTCCCAGCCCCACTCCATGGCCTCCACACTGTCGGGATCCTTGGCCCAGAGTCGTTGTAAATCAGCCCGGACCCGGGCGCGACGGCGGCGAACTCCGACAGCATGCTGAATAAACAGCCGCCGCCACCACCCTTTCGAGGAGGTACGCATCCGTTTAGGAGCCCGAGCGGACTGAAAGGAAAAAAAAACAAAAAGAAAATACATGAATAGAAAGACAATTATTCCAAAGGAACGGAAAGGGAGGGGGTATTGCTCCACTTACGAGAACAAACTCGAGGCCATCCTCCTCAGCTCCGAAAACCACAGTTTCTCCCTCATACCGCGAGTAATCCATTGTAATTATCTAAGAAAAAGAGGGGGGGAAAGAAAAATAAAATCATAATAAAGAAAACGTGCAAAAAAGTTTATGCAAAGAGAGAAGGGAAGTATAAAAACTTACCGATAAATCGTTGTTTCCTGTCGAAAGTCGAAGTAACACTGAAAACGTCGCCGTTCAAGCACTGAACGAGCGACCCGATCAAAGCACGAAAACGCAGAATTGCAGAAAAAGAAAGAGCAATAAACTCAGGACTCGGCAACGAGCCCAAGTCGAAAGTCTTCAATGAAAAGAATTAAAGAATTCTAAAGATAAAATAATAGGCTTATATGTACATCTATAGAAATTCCCTATTCAAAAAAAAAAAAAAAAAAAAAAAAAACGACAGGTCCAAAGTATCTAACCACGCGAATCATTTTCGCAGGTTACTATCTCTGGCCCCAGGGCCGAGCTCAGGTGAAGCTGATACGCCGGAAAAGTCATACCGGATAGAAAAGTTTACGGTTTCACCCGGAATTTTTTATGAAGAAATCGGGACCATGTTAATAACCCGCGAGGTGTGGAAACTAGCGGTAAAAATGGATCTAAATGGAATAGCGGAACAGGAAGCGCAGATCACCGAAGCTATGAAGAAAATAGTAGACCTATGCGCTCAAGACCTGCGGGCCAACTTACTCTGTCATATGGCGACAAAAATAACGACTCGCATGGTCGATAAAATCAACAACGAACTACAAGCCGCATACGACATAACAGGAATTAAAAAAATTCGTTATCGACGAGGCTTGATAGACGGATTAGGAGGAATAATAAAAGCAATCACAGGAAATATGGATGCACAAGACGCATCCGAAATCAGCAACGAAATAAACAAAATAAATAAAAAGCAAAAAACAGTAGAAGATGCCTTAAAGGGAAATGTGCAAATTTTGAACTCAACAATAGATCTTTTTAATCGATCATCAAACCGTTTGGAGGATAATCAGAAGGTGCTACAAGCTCTCGTGAAACAGATCGAACAACGGGTGGTCAACAAGTACAAAGACCAAAACACCCGGCAACAATTGGATGAACGAATAGCGGCTGTAAGCCTCATCGTAGAATCATTACTGAATGACGTACGACAAATAGTTAATTTTTTAATAGGACTCACGAGAGGAATGGTCAGCCCAAGCATACTATCTCCAAGACAGTTGACAAATTATTTGACTGACGCTTTACCCAATTTGCCAATAGGGCATACGTTCCCTACCGCGATAAACTACGCGCAAATGCCAACATTATAGGAGTTGTCAGAAGTAGGCGCGTATAGCACGAAAACGTACATGGTACTTATAATAAAAATACCGTTAATTGGCACTGAGGAATATAAAATCAGCAAAGCCTATCCTCTGCCTGCCAAAATAAAAAATCATAGTTATCAATTTGTAGAAATAAAAAATGACCTTGTCGCGGTCGAAGCCACAAGAGAATCTTGCTTACACATAACAAAAAATTATTTAGAAAATTGTAAGGCCGTAGCGTCACATTATTATTGCCGGCCAAAGCAAGCAGCGCGTCCCGCTCATACTTGCGCATCGTGCGAGGTGGCATTGTACATTGCACCTAAAGATAAATACGCGAATTGCGACCAAAGAGTTGCTCAGATAAATAACACTCTAATTATTGCGTTAGAACGTCATAGTAGGTGGCTATACGTCGCACCGGAGCCTGAAACGCTTCTCATCCATTGCGGAAAACAAGCAACCGCGCACGCGACCCTTACGGGTGCAGGGACTCTGGCTTTGGACGGAAAATGTTCCGTCACCGCCCCTAGTTTTAGACTAGAAACCGTCGGCGAAATAAGACAGAACGTATACGCCGATTTCCTACCGCAATATAATTTATCATTCTTGTCTACAGATATGAACATACTCGATTACACATCGACAGAAATTGTATTACCGCACGAAATCATAAACGATCCAAAAGAATTAAACAGGATCAGCGAACGCGTAAAAAACATAAAGATTAAGTTAAACAAAGAGTCAAGCGATTCAAACACATATAAACATATAATAGGTAACTATTCGCTAAGCACAATCGCGCCGATAATACTCGGAATAGCCTATGTATGCTATTACCGCATAAAGCACGCAAGGAAACCTGTCCACGACGAGGACCACAACAGCGCCGAGCCGGCGCAACCAAGCGAAGCACAGTCAGCAAAAAGGAAGCTGCCCGTGCCCAAATTGACACTAAAAATCAAGCGAAACACATCAACAACAAGTTCCGTGTAAAATGTATTAAAATTATGCGAAAATTATTTTAAAGAAATAATAGCTATATATATGGGATAATCACACGGGAACATGGATAAAGATTTGTAAACCGAAGGACCGACCATTAATGCAAAACAAATCCCAGGAGAGATTTGATCTTTTAAGGGGGAGGGATGTTGTGTCCGCAAACTTGTGCAATGCAAAAGTGTATTGCACTCTTGCGAAACTGCAAGAGTTCCACTCCACAGTTTGTTGCCCTCCCTGCGAGAGTTACACTTTCGCCAAAATGCAAACGTCGAAAAGACACTTTGCGACACGTCCTGACCAAGCATCTTATGCTGCTTGATCTGGGGGCAAATTGCGACAATCAGAGTCGACAATTAAGAGAAGACACCAAGGAACAGAGAGTCCTTGGTTGGCTTTTGAACGGTTCGGTCCTAAGGTACGACCGACACACTGTAAATTCAATTATAAGACCAGCCCAGTAATAAACTTATATTCTTATTCAACGAACTTGAGTTCCAACTCTTAATTTCGCAACGATCCCAAAAATACCTATCCCGGGTTCTCGGGCCAGGGATACAACAACTGTAACGGTTCTTAATTCGTCACAAATAAATGTATAATTTCGGGACTCGAACAGGGTAGAAATTGATAGAAACTCGGGTGTTTTGGATATTTTTTAACAAAAAATATGATTTATTCAGTTTTTTATGGCTCGATATAATCGAGCGTATAACCCAGCGTTATACAAAATAACGCTGGGTATAAGTATAATGTGTTGTTCATGTTGTTTTTGCACGTTTCGAAATATCTTTCTCGGTCGGTTAAATACTCGTTACTCGCGTGGTATAATTAGATCGGGCGGAATCATTTATCATAGATCGATATCTTTTACCCCCTCTTCCCTAATCCGTCGGCCCGAGTTGCGATGCGCTCTCGCGGGCGGCGCGGTAGGTAGCGATGCTTGGCCTAGGGCGACTCGGTACTTTCCCTTGTATCTTTCCCTTAGGGCACATCGAGTCGCGGCGTGCTCCCACTCGTGGTGCTAAGACTCGCGATCTCCGGGCCGTAAGTGCGCGCGCTCTCTCTCCACGCGTCGAGATCGATTCCCCTACCCTAGGCATGCCCTTCGCGTCGGAGTGATCGACGCTCTCTCCCGATCAATTATCGCGCGTCGATAATTGATCTGCCCGGTCTTCGATCTTAGCGTGCGATGTCGCCACCTACTGGTCTACGATGGTCTATCCGAGCGATTTACTTCGAGCACTCGACTGGCCCTTTTTTGCATAGATTTCGGTGCGCTCGTTATTTCGGGATACCTCCTTGTTCTTTCTGCGATCCTGATACGCGTTGATCGATAATCACGGTGTGTTTCTGCGTACGCGCGCGCGCGCGCGTGTGTGTGTTTGTGTGTGTGTGTGTGTGTGTATGTGTGTGTGTGTGTGTGCGTGTGTGTTTTGTATGACTGTCGCATACAATATTTGAATATGCGCTTTCTCATCTCCTAATATAATGTTTCTCGTATTTTCCAAATTTAATATTTTTCTGTTATACCTATCCGTAACGCTCGCTCGTTATGATACCTTCCCGGATTCTATTTTCTCCTACTATAATTTTCCTACCTATTTAGCGATAATTGTTCGCTACGCTTAAGTTATTAACGTTCCTTATTGCTCTTTTTAGTTTTATTTGACTTTTCAATATTCTCTTACTAAAAATAAATTCATTTCAATTCTTCATCTTTTTTGTTCCTTAACGTTCCGTATTCCAGGCGTTTTTGATCCACGAGGGATGTACTCGGCCCAGCAGTACTAACTAATTTTAAAAAACGAAGAGAGAGATCTATGCTTTTTGGGCGTGACTCCTTTTTTTCCTTGTCTCTCAATGTTCCGTGTTCCCAGCGTTTCCTGTCCACTAGGGATGTACTTTGCCAAGCAGTACTAGTCGATCCACAAGGGATGAAAGAAGTGTCTTTCCTCCAAAATGTCCGTTCTTTTATATCCTGATTTTACCGCTTTTTCGGTCCCCCTCTCTTCGGTATTCCTTTAATTCAATTAGTATAACGTCTAAATAAATTTTGCTTCTATGACGTGTGGCCTTTACTTTGCCTTTGTTGTTGTCAGCCTTTAATTCAATTAGCGTGCTATACCTCGTTTTTCTGTAGGTTCGACCAACGTAACCCTGTTTTCGTGTTGGTCTGTTTTTTCCTTACCCCTTCCTTTTCCCAAAATCGGTTAACGCCTTTAAATATTTGGGGCGATAGTCAATCGGTTTGTTCATAAGACGGTTCTTTCCGTCTCAATACATATTTCGTCTGATGAAATGCCTGTTGTCAGTCGGGTCTCGCTCATTATGATCTCGTACGTGTTGGATTCTTCTCTGGTGTGAGTTCTCCGCTATGTACTTCCTCTCCCATCCATTATGTTTTCTATCATATTCGCGTTCCCTCGATAACCCAACCAACTGTGACAACGCTTGCGCTACCGAGTCCAAGTCGTATTCTACTGATGCTAATGCCTCGCGTACGCGGATTGGAAATTGCTGTACGATGGAAAAATGATCTCGTACGAGGTGAGCTCGGGCTCAAAATGTTTCGCAGCTCTTATCTGTTTATAAAAATATTCCTGCATGCTTCTGTAATTTACTGGATAGCGTCGAGACAGCCACTGATTCTTTAATTTCACACGAATGGGGATAGAGTAAAATTCGTTCAGAAATGCCTCGCAGAATGTACGGTAGCTTTTAAATGTCGGCCTACCCGAATTTGCCTATATCCTTGCTTGCCCTCTAATAGATTTTCTGTAACGATTACTCTATGATCCTTCCTGACATTTTTTAATTAAAAATATTTTTCTAATTCCGTTAAAAATTCATGCGGGTCTTTATTATTTTCTTCGCTAAATTTTGGTGGCTTAACTTTCAATTGTAGGTACTGTGAATGGTTAATTACCCCGCTTACAACGCAATCCTCAGTGTCCCCCTGCTCCCGCGTCGCTCCTCGTCTAGTTGTTTTTCCTTTTAAGTCACTCGCTAGTGGTATTATCTCGCGTGCTGCTTCGATCTCGGCGCGAGTTTCCTCTAATTTCCTTTGCTCTTCTTTCAGACGTGCCCATTCCAATTGGAGTCTTCTTTCATCGTCGATCCTATCCTCATTATTGTTACCCATGTTTATTTCAGGATTCTTCGCCGTTTTCGCTCTTGTTTGTGGTGAACGTAATATTGCCATGAGTATCGGGTGAAAAGGAAAGACAAACTTATTACAATTTATACTATGGAATTCGTGGCGACCAAAGTCGTGCCTCTAGTTGGGCGCCATTTAGTAACGATTTCTTTAATTTTATTATAATCAATTTTTTTATTGGTTCACATATGACATAATAATAATACGGTTTTTACGATTGTTCATGATATTTACATGGCCACATTAAATGATACCGATAATTCCGCAGTTTTAGATATGAAGGTGCTTTACATACACTTGTTTTCTTGGAAAGGATATGGAGAGGTCGAGAGAGGTCAGCTGATGAATGCCTGATCCGAATTTCTCCTGGGCTACGTCCAGCGATTTTCGCGAATACGTTGCTTTCTTAGATGATTGGACAAAATTCGATGTATGGGAGACGGGCCGGATCTTCTGATGCACTGACGCGTTCGTTTGCTCCGGGGCCAGATGCGGGTGAATTATCACCTTCATCTGGTTTATACCGCCGGCTTGATGTCGGGCTTCGGATCCCAAATTTCGTGTGGCTTGATGAGAACTCGGTATTCTTCTGCCCGTTATCGGGGAATACGTCCCCGAGACCTCTTCTCTTCCAAAATCTCCACGGATCTGCCAATTTTCCTTTCGCACGCTACTCTCTCGACCTTCTTCCCACTCTCTTACCCTCTCTTTCCATATTCACCCCACCTTACCGGCATGAACGCACATCGACATGTAACAGTACATTTATTCGCTTTCGCAGGTGCTCGAAAATGCCTTTGTTGAGAGGCTAGGTGAAAATGTCGGCTTGTTGCTCGCTAGTGTTTATATAATTCAAATCAAAATCTTTCCTTTCGAAACACTGTTATGAAATGATATTGCAAATCGATATGTTTAAAGCACCGATTAAATTGCGAATTTTTTATTAGTTTAATCGCGCTTTGGATATCTCCGTAGAGAGTAGGACCTTTTCTCTGACTTTTGACGAAATCCCCCATTAATATTTCAACCCAGATCAATTCTTTGACGTAAGGCACGTCGCAATAAATCCGAATTCCGTTATTGACAGAGAGACAGATCTCGGTTTTACTGCTCCCTAAGCAGACGACCCATTTGCGACTTTAATTAAATATCCACTTGTGGATTTTCTTAAACCTTTGTCCCTGGCAAATCCGCATCGCTGAAAGCAGATACAGCTCGCTCACTTTGTTGACTCGAAAACAAAATACCGTGTTCTAGAGCTCCCTTAAGATACTTTAGCATACTTTTAACCGCGTTCCAGTCAACTGTTTTCGATTTTTCAGTATATTGACTCACTGCGTGTACCGAGTAAGCGATGTCTAACTGCGTCACTAGTGCCAAGTACAGCAGACTCCCGACTGCTACTTTGTAGGGGACATTAACGATCTCATACTCATCCTTGGAGTCGAGCAGATTCAGGTCTGTATGTTGATCGGCCAGGATGGCCACTGCGTTCGTCTGCCCCATGCTACGCCGATCAAGTACCCTTTGTGATCGATCCGTCTGCGAGATCGATCCGTCTGCATAGCGATTTATTTTCATTCTTAGAAACAAACTCAAAGGAGCAGTTGTAATTTCTACAGGAGCTGCAAGATGACTCAAAAGATTGACTTCTTCTTCTTGCTCGTGGAATCCACGAGCCCATCATCGCTGTATATGGCCAGTATTAGTGTCTCAAAGGATGACTCAAAAGATGACTCAAAAGATTACTCAAAAGATGACTCATCATCAAAGTCATCAAAAGATGACTCAAAAGATGACTCCTTCTTCTTGCTCATGGAATCCACGAGCCCATCATCGCTGTATATGGCCAGTATTAGTGTCTCCCCATCGTTATGAGATGTGAAGACACACGGGTCAGTCAAAGTAGCTTTCAAGGTAATTGTCCCAGGCAACGAACCAATCACTTGTTCCAGTATCTGGTCGCCTGTTTCAGCCCATACAGGGCCTTTCGGAGCTTGTAGACCTTTGCTGTGTCGTCGTCATATCCTCTGGGTTGCGACATGAAAATGTCCTCAGTGAGCTCGCCGTGCAAGAAGGCTGTTCTGACGTCGAACTGAGCTCTTTGTATTTTCAAGGCGGCTGCTCTGGAAAGAATCGTATGAAGTGACTTGCATTTGACGACTGGGTTGAACGTTTCCTCGTAGTTCACTCCAAGCCTCTGCGAAAACCCTTTCACGACAAGTCTGGCTTTATATCGAGCTGCACGACCACTCGCCTCCGGCTTGTATCTGTAGACCCATAGATTTGAGAGTATCTTTGTCATCGCTTTAGTCCAGCTGATACTTTCCGTGCTATCGATCGCTTCCTCGTAGTTCCTTGGCTCTTCATTCTCTGCAAAAAGGACTCTGGCGATGTCAATTTCATAATCCCCGAGTCGTGCTGGTCTTCGAAGTGCTTGTCGATTTCGGAGCTGACGACCTGCCTCTATAGGTTGTTGATCAAGGTTCTCCAATCCCACAGGGTCGGCGCCGTCTTCTTCTTCTGGAAGTTTTTCTTCGTATGCTGGGTATTCGTTTTGTTGCGGATGCTCTTCTGCACCTCCGTTGAGGCCTTTGTCTGCGTCGCTGTCCATTCCCAGAAGTTCGGCGATTTTTTTCTCGCATTACTTGTCGTCCTTGGCTTGCGAGTCTTCTGGAAAGAACTCGACATCCCAACAAACTATGGCCTGTCCCGTGGACGATAACCAAATTCTCTAGCCTTTGGTGTGCTCATCGTATCCGCCAAGCACAGCCTTTTGTTCTTTAGCACTCCATTTCGTCCTTTTTTGTTTCAGGATGTAAACGTATATCTCTGTGCCGAAAATCTTGTAGTACAGTGCCCTTGCTTTTTCGCCAAACCATTGCTCATAGGGAGTCTTTCCTTCTATACCTCTCGTGCCCATTCGATTGATGACATAAACCGCTGTGTGAACGGCTTCGGCCCACAGAATTAAATCTATTCGTTTGGCGTACAGCATACTACGCGCTGCCTCTACGATCGTCCCTTTTAAGCGCGCCATTTTGTTCCGGCGTATAGGCAGCACTCATCTCATGCTTTATTCCATTTTCGACATGACATTCTTCATGATCCCGTTGGTGAACTCCGGACTGTTGTCCAGTCTCAGGCACCTTGATTTTTACATCCGACTGAGTCTCTGTGGTTTTCAAGAAACCCTCGAAGTGTTTCGTGGTTTCGAACTTCTGTTTCAGAAAGTACACGAACCTGTGATTTTGAACTGTTGATTTGCCTTTTCTCTATTCTCTATTGACAAATTCTCCATTGGCTCACAGAGGTCAGCGTGGATGAGGTCACCAGGTGCCTTCGACTGCGAGCGACTGGTTTTGAATGGTTTCTTGGTCATTTTTCCTTGAGTGCATCTTTCGCAGCACCAGTCCTTGGTCGGCCTCATGTCGATGTTCCATCTCTTCAAAATGGTGCGTACATGCGAAACATTTTCATGCGCGAGTCGCTCGTGCTATGTTTTGAGCGATCCGCTGTTGCCGACCTGTGCCTGTGCTTGCTCCGAAACGATGCCCTGTGAATCTTGATGTCGTTTAAATATCATGTTGTAGAGATCTTCGAAACGGTTACCCTCCGCTACTATCATCCAATTCGCACGCAGTCTACACTTATTTTGGTTTGACTAAAAAACCATACCCTTGTCGAGAGCTGAGGATATAGAGAAAAGGTTGTACTTCAAGTCCGGCACGTGTAGAACAAGGGTAAGGTGATTCCGCTCCCACTGCGATGCGTTGACCGATAAAATATCTATTTCACCAACACCGGGTGCTTGGCTTATTTGTCCGTTCCCGATGCTCACTTTTACCGGCACAGGCAACTTGTTATAATTGGTGAACCAGTTACGCTTCGATGACATGTGCTGGTTGCTCCGGAGTCCATGAACCAATCTTGCTGCTGTTCTTCGGTGAGGAGTGTGTACGCTGCGACGCTTCCCACGACGGCGCTTCCTCTCCTTCCGTCACGCGTGCTTGGCATGTTTTGTGTCGGGGCCTTTTTCTTTGCGGGGCACCTGTTTTTCCAGTGTCCTGGCTTCGCACAATTGTAACACTTTCCAGGTTTTCTCTGGGATTTGCCTTTCGAGTCTTTCTTGTACCTGCCATTGATTGAAAAAGCGCTGTTGCCTTCATCCTCGTCCACTTCAGCCTGGATCTCTTCCATCGAGAGTCTCGATTTGAGATTGTTCAGTATGCGCTGATCCGGTCCTATTGACTCCCATGCTGTAGCAAAACGTCTGAGAGAGGGCGGAAGAGTCAGCAAAATTCTACGACACAACTTCTCCAAGCGCGGACAGTCTGAACGCAGGGTCTTTGACTTTTACAACGTGTGTGGCAATGTCATCACCTGCGTCCTTTCCGAGAGAAATCCATTTTTGTTGCAACATATGCTTCGCCGTCTCGCTTTTATTTTCGAACACCTCGTGGAGCCTGAGCCACACGTCACGTGCTGAAGCACTATTTATGATATGCAACATGCATCTTGGACTCACCGTTGATGGGATTGTTCTTTGTGTCAAACCGTCTAATCGCTTCCATTCGTTTAGCTTTTTGTCGTGCGCTGTCGTTGCTCCGGCATGCATATTTTACGCCGGTTCCGGCTTGAGTGATGTTCCTTCGAGGATCTCGGCTGCACCGATGGCGAAGTTTTGAACACGCACTTGAAATCTCCATAGCCCCCAATTTTCCGCTCCTGTGAGTTTTTCGATTTTTGCGACTTCGTGTTCCATTACGGTCGTATTGCACTATTGCTCGTGGCTGGCTAACCTTAAAACACACAGCGCCTTTTTAGACGAGAAAACTCGGACAAAAAACACTTTCTCCAAAAAAAAAAACGGTTTGTTTAGTCGGGTTCTGGGCCCATAACCTGTTGCGATTTTGGCTGTGGTTTTCGAGATTCTTGGATCAAAGGCACGTGGAGTTCGGATCATAAGACAACAAACGTGTTTATTCGATACGAAAGGTGCGAGTTCAAGCGTGACGACGGTGTCGCCGGAAGACAGTGGTAAACCCTGGAGTATGAATCTATATAAAGCAAACCCGCACGAGTAGTCTCGTTCCGCGCGGCGACGCGCTCTGCTGGCGTACGACCCAACCTCGGGCTAAAGCTTTATTCTCAACAATAACAGTATCCACATATTCACGTACTGCTCTGGTGGAGTACGCCGTACCGGTACCGTACCTACCAGATACGTGCGTACGGTTCCGGTATAGTACACATACCACCACCGTGCTAGCCCGGTAAAGGGACAGTACCGGTACTGGAACCGTACTAGTAACGCATACAATTGGACTGCATATCAGTATAGTATTACTATACTGTATAGTAGTACTAGTAACGCATAAAATTAGACTGTATATCAGTATAGTATTGGTACCGTACGGGTATGCCGTAGGGTACAATCTCGGTACGCCGTACCAATAGTATGCTTGGTTATCCGAGTAGATCCATATATGTATGCCTCTTCGAAAACAACGCACTGATCATTACGCGAAACAAGCGACGTTACTCGGGCGTGCTACTGACGAGATTGTACGTCGTGACAATGACGTTGAAGTCGTCGAGGTCGCTGACTCGCCAGCCCACCCTCATGCCCTTATGATCGTCCTGCGACCCGCGATACTACACGACCTTCATTCCTGGAGCCAAGCGCGCGAGCTCGTTCCAACAGTTTTCACTATTTTCTTGTAAACAAAATGGATCGGGGGCTGCCGAAGAGAATGAGGATAGAATTAGATGTTACAAACTTTTATTTAACTCCACTTTCTGTGAAATGCAGAACGGAAAGTCGATATTTCACCCACTTCCAGACTACTTAGAATTCTGAAATTTACAGGTGAAAATGCACTTAAATAAAATGCAACCTTTCATATAAAATCTAAATTAGCGATATCTAATCATCCATATAAAATCTCACTCACACTTACAAACAAATTCGTAGCCGACTGTGTTTGTACGTAAACAGTTTATATGTAACAATTAGTCATAAGTTCAATCCCAAGTACAGTCTTCGTTATTTTTTACAAGCATCCCATGTTCCTACCGTGCAAACTTGTACACTGAGTAAAATACTAGTAAAACCAATTAACGACTAAAAGAAGAAAATGATTTATATGTAACAATAATATTAAAAAACAAGTTTTTATTTAAGGTACTAAAAAGTAGAAAATGTTATTTTTACCAAGTCACTTATATGTGACTACGAATAAAAGCTTGGGGCGCTCAAAATTTAGACATGTAATCTTGAATCTACATAAATCCGTTAACATATCAACTGTATTTGTAAAACAACCTAAGATTTATGAAACTTAGTATAACCGTGTGACAATAATTTCTCCGATTACTATAGTTGTTACATCCTAGCGAATGTCCCTTCTCTCATCTATTTTTCTTATCTCGGTTATTTCCAATATCCTCATTTGCCGTCATAAGCGTATCAAATGTATAAATCTAAGAATAAGACACGTAACAACATTAAGGGGTAAGGCCACTGTAAATTTTTGGAAAAATCGATTTTTTTTATTGGCTTAAAAAATAGTTTAAACCCTCTAGTTTAAACCCTCTAAATAGTTTAAACCCTCTTTTTTTAATTTTTTCCAATAAAAAACTATTCGCAAAACTTTAAACGCGTTTTTCTCGAACCATGGTTTTTCAAAATGGCACGCAGCATAACTCGAACAATTTTCATTTTTTTTACTTGAAATTCTAACCAGATGTGAACATTTACATTATCTTGAGAATGTCGATCGGAATTTTCAAGAACTTTATTTATTGATTTTTTATTAACAAAAAACTTGCCGTTTTTTTCGTCAAAAATCAATTTTTTTTTCAAACGCACGCCAAATCCACAAAAATTGATACTTTTTAAAATCCGATCGACATTCTCTAGCTATAGCCCTCTAGATTAATGGTTTTTTTTTGTTCTAGATTCAAAAGTGCACCAGTGGTGCTGCGTGCCGCGGAGCCCTGGAAGCAAAACATGTCCCGGGAAGATAGCTGTGGAACCGCCATTTTGTTTTTTTTTTACTGTAAAAAAATTTTATAATAAAGTTTAATGTATGCCCGATAACACCATTAAAAGTTTTTTTTCAAATACCTTCAATTTCGGGAGCAAAAAATTAGTGAAAAAACCTTTTTTTGGGCCGTTACAGTGGCCTTACCCCTTAAACGGAACTTGCGTATGTTCCGCGAGCATATTCAAATCACAGCGATATATAAACGATAGCAGGACCGCCACAGTCATTGACTTTTCCTATCGCATTGGCTTTCAACAAGAACCCGATCTCAGGCAAATATTCCACGAAAAGCCGCAGCTCACAAACTCAATCAGGAACTGACTCCAAAGACTTTATGCTAGCCATCCGCATGGAGACAAAGAGAAGTCTGCATGATTCGACCCGGTAATCAGAGCAGAGGATGAAAACATCCGGGCCGTCCGAATCAAACAGTTGCCGCGCTATCGCGAACGTCTTAGCGCAAATTTTAGCCTCACACCTCATGCGCGTACCGTTAACAAAGCGAAATTGCCCCTTCTATGAGCGCCATTATTTCTAAGAACAGAAACCAAAGATTATCTCTCACTCACTCGAAAAAATAGCATGCGAACCAAGCAAGTATGCAAAAGGTCGAAGCAGTCTCCTGCCAACTACCATCGACTCAAGTTCTTCTATCAAGTGTCAATCCCAGTCTCCCGTCAACTACCGTCGGATCAAGTTCTTCTATCGAGTCTCAATCCGAGTCTCCCGTCAACCACCATCAAATCAAGTTCTTCTATCGAGTCTCAATCTCAGTCTTCCGTCAACCAATATTTCCGTCAACTGAATCACTCCTTATATCAAGTCATAATTCAGAAGCCTACGAATATCTCCAATTAATTTTCCTACCAACAGCCTTCATTTTTCGAGTCCGAAAAGTTTTATTTTACACTTGTATAATTTCTATCAGCGGTCCGTGAATATCAGTCTCAATTCATCGACCTCGTACGTCGGTCATATTTCTATCCACGCGAAGTGCCCGTCGTAGTAAACACGTCGATTATACACACGACCAGCGTAAAATCCTGCGAGCGCCTTACCAGCGATTGTACCAGCGAGCGCACCAGGCCAATAGCGAAGGACCTTGTAACGCGAGCGACAACAAACATCCACGCGAGCGAGCGAGCGAGCGACCGAGCGCCAAATACAACCATTGTAAATATTGTAAGCTGTCATTCATCGTAGGCCTGATCGCTTTGACTCGTCTAGTAACCTTATAATAAATAACATAGTGTCAATCGTACACCAATTCTGTCGCATTATTCCTCAATACCGAAATATCGCGTCAATTCCTTTATTCTATTCTTTCCCACGCACTACCCCTTTTTACCCTCATCCCGTGCTATTGCGCTAGTCGTAGGCAACAAAGAGGGAAACGAAAATATTATGCTCTCATCCTTTCCGGATGTGACATAGTGCCTAATTAAATACGGTCAATGAAACTGAATTGATCGAATTTTTTGAACATTTAAAAAGTTGAGCGCGACAAGCTTTTATTTATAGTCACATATAGGTGACTTAGTAGAAAAAATATTTTATTCTTTTTAGTACATTAAATAAAAGCTTGTTTTTAAAAACATGTTTTACACATAATTTTGTGAATATAAAGCGTAGGATTTTTTGTTTCCTTACTCATGATGGAACTGGGCACGACTATGAAATGCGGTCCGTCGTCCTCGTTCGCGGTCGCTACTTATTGGCCAGGATATTATTGACCCTACTGCGAGTGCATTACGGCGAGCCAGTGTAGGCCGACCATCGGAGCCAGCCGAAATGCCTTATCGGGGAATACGTCCCCGAGACCTCTTCTCTTCCAAAATCTCCACGGATCTGCCAATTTTCCTTTCGCACGCTACTCTCTCGACCTTCTTCCCACTCTCTTACCCTCTCTTTCCATATTCACCCCACCTTACCGGCATGAACGCACATCGACATGTAACAGTACATTTATTCGCTTTCGCAGGTGCTCGAAAATGCCTTTGTTGAGAGGCTAGGTGAAAATGTCGGCTTGTTGCTCGCTAGTGTTTATATAATTCAAATCAAAATCTTTCCTTTCGAAACACTGTTATGAAATGATATTGCAAATCGATATGTTTAAAGCACCGATTAAATTGCGAATTTTTTATTAGTTTAATCGCGCTTTGGATATCTCCGTAGAGAGTAGGACCTTTTCTCTGACTTTTGACGAAATCCCCCATTAATATTTCAACCCAGATCAATTCTTTGACGTAAGGCACGTCGCAATAAATCCGAATTCCGTTATTGACAGAGAGACAGATCTCGGTTTTACTGCTCCCTAAGCAGACGACCCATTTGCGACTTTAATTAAATATCCACTTGTGGATTTTCTTAAACCTTTGTCCCTGGAAAATCCGCATCGCTGAAAGGAGATACAGCTCGCTCACTTTGTTGACTCGAAAACAAAATACCGTGTTCTAGAGCTCCCTTAAGATACTTGAGCATACTTTTAACCGCGTTCCAGTCAACTGTTTTCGATTTTTCAGTATATTGACTCACTGCGTGTACCGAGTAAGCGATGTCTAACTGCGTCACTAGTGCCAAGTACAGCAGACTCCCGACTGCTACTTTGTAGGGGACATTAACGATCTCATACTCATCCTTGGAGTCGAGCAGATTCAGGTCTGTATGTTGATCGGCCAGGATGGCCACTGCGTTCGTCTGCCCCATGCTACGCCGATCAAGTACCCTTTGTGATCGATCCGTCTGCGAGATCGATCCGTCTGCATAGCGATTTATTTTCATTCTTAGAAACAAACTCAAAGGAGCAGTTGTAATTTCTACAGGAGCTGCAAGATGACTCAAAAGATTGACTTCTTCTTCTTGCTCGTGGAATCCACGAGCCCATCATCGCTGTATATGGCCAGTATTAGTGTCTCAAAGGATGACTCAAAAGATGACTCAAAAGATTACTCAAAAGATGACTCATCATCAAAGTCATCAAAAGATGACTCAAAAGATGACTCCTTCTTCTTGCTCATGGAATCCACGAGCCCATCATCGCTGTATATGGCCAGTATTAGTGTCTCCCCATCGTTATGAGATGTGAAGACACACGGGTCAGTCAAAGTAGCTTTCAAGGTAATTGTCCCAGGCAACGAACCAATCACTTGTTCCAGTATCTGGTCGCCTGTTTCAGCCCATACAGGGCCTTTCGGAGCTTGTAGACCTTTGCTGTGTCGTCGTCATATCCTCTGGGTTGCGACATGAAAATGTCCTCAGTGAGCTCGCCGTGCAAGAAGGCTGTTCTGACGTCGAACTGAGCTCTTTGTATTTTCAAGGCGGCTGCTCTGGAAAGAATCGTATGAAGTGACTTGCATTTGACGACTGGGTTGAACGTTTCCTCGTAGTTCACTCCAAGCCTCTGCGAAAACCCTTTCACGACAAGTCTGGCTTTATATCGAGCTGCACGACCACTCGCCTCCGGCTTGTATCTGTAGACCCATAGATTTGAGAGTATCTTTGTCATCGCTTTAGTCCAGCTGATACTTTCCGTGCTATCGATCGCTTCCTCGTAGTTCCTTGGCTCTTCATTCTCTGCAAAAAGGACTCTGGCGATGTCAATTTCATAATCCCCGAGTCGTGCTGGTCTTCGAAGTGCTTGTCGATTTCGGAGCTGACGACCTGCCTCTATAGGTTGTTGATCAAGGTTCTCCAATCCCACAGGGTCGGCGCCGTCTTCTTCTTCTGGAAGTTTTTCTTCGTATGCTGGGTATTCGTTTTGTTGCGGATGCTCTTCTGCACCTCCGTTGAGGCCTTTGTCTGCGTCGCTGTCCATTCCCAGAAGTTCGGCGATTTTTTTCTCGCATTACTTGTCGTCCTTGGCTTGCGAGTCTTCTGGAAAGAACTCGACATCCCAACAAACTATGGCCTGTCCCGTGGACGATAACCAAATTCTCTAGCCTTTGGTGTGCTCATCGTATCCGCCAAGCACAGCCTTTTGTTCTTTAGCACTCCATTTCGTCCTTTTTTGTTTCAGGATGTAAACGTATATCTCTGTGCCGAAAATCTTGTAGTACAGTGCCCTTGCTTTTTCGCCAAACCATTGCTCATAGGGAGTCTTTCCTTCTATACCTCTCGTGCCCATTCGATTGATGACATAAACCGCTGTGTGAACGGCTTCGGCCCACAGAATTAAATCTATTCGTTTGGCGTACAGCATACTACGCGCTGCCTCTACGATCGTCCCTTTTAAGCGCGCCATTTTGTTCCGGCGTATAGGCAGCACTCATCTCATGCTTTATTCCATTTTCGACATGACATTCTTCATGATCCCGTTGGTGAACTCCGGACTGTTGTCCAGTCTCAGGCACCTTGATTTTTACATCCGACTGAGTCTCTGTGGTTTTCAAGAAACCCTCGAAGTGTTTCGTGGTTTCGAACTTCTGTTTCAGAAAGTACACGAACCTGTGATTTTGAACTGTTGATTTGCCTTTTCTCTATTCTCTATTGACAAATTCTCCATTGGCTCACAGAGGTCAGCGTGGATGAGGTCACCAGGTGCCTTCGACTGCGAGCGACTGGTTTTGAATGGTTTCTTGGTCATTTTTCCTTGAGTGCATCTTTCGCAGCACCAGTCCTTGGTCGGCCTCATGTCGATGTTCCATCTCTTCAAAATGGTGCGTACATGCGAAACATTTTCATGCGCGAGTCGCTCGTGCTATGTTTTGAGCGATCCGCTGTTGCCGACCTGTGCCTGTGCTTGCTCCGAAACGATGCCCTGTGAATCTTGATGTCGTTTAAATATCATGTTGTAGAGATCTTCGAAACGGTTACCCTCCGCTACTATCATCCAATTCGCACGCAGTCTACACTTATTTTGGTTTGACTAAAAAACCATACCCTTGTCGAGAGCTGAGGATATAGAGAAAAGGTTGTACTTCAAGTCCGGCACGTGTAGAACAAGGGTAAGGTGATTCCGCTCCCACTGCGATGCGTTGACCGATAAAATATCTATTTCACCAACACCGGGTGCTTGGCTTATTTGTCCGTTCCCGATGCTCACTTTTACCGGCACAGGCAACTTGTTATAATTGGTGAACCAGTTACGCTTCGATGACATGTGCTGGTTGCTCCGGAGTCCATGAACCAATCTTGCTGCTGTTCTTCGGTGAGGAGTGTGTACGCTGCGACGCTTCCCACGACGGCGCTTCCTCTCCTTCCGTCACGCGTGCTTGGCATGTTTTGTGTCGGGGCCTTTTTCTTTGCGGGGCACCTGTTTTTCCAGTGTCCTGGCTTCGCACAATTGTAACACTTTCCAGGTTTTCTCTGGGATTTGCCTTTCGAGTCTTTCTTGTACCTGCCATTGATTGAAAAAGCGCTGTTGCCTTCATCCTCGTCCACTTCAGCCTGGATCTCTTCCATCGAGAGTCTCGATTTGAGATTGTTCAGTATGCGCTGATCCGGTCCTATTGACTCCCATGCTGTAGCAAAACGTCTGAGAGAGGGCGGAAGAGTCAGCAAAATTCTACGACACAACTTCTCCAAGCGCGGACAGTCTGAACGCAGGGTCTTTGACTTTTACAACGTGTGTGGCAATGTCATCACCTGCGTCCTTTCCGAGAGAAATCCATTTTTGTTGCAACATATGCTTCGCCGTCTCGCTTTTATTTTCGAACACCTCGTGGAGCGTGAGCCACACGTCACGTGCTGAAGCACTATTTATGATATGCAACATGCATCTTGGACTCACCGTTGATGGGATTGTTCTTTGTGTCAAACCGTCTAATCGCTTCCATTCGTTTAGCTTTTTGTCGTGCGCTGTCGTTGCTCCGGCATGCATATTTTACGCCGGTTCCGGCTTGAGTGATGTTCCTTCGAGGATCTCGGCTGCACCGATGGCGAAGTTTTGAACACGCACTTGAAATCTCCATAGCCCCCAATTTTCCGCTCCTGTGAGTTTTTCGATTTTTGCGACTTCGTGTTCCATTACGGTCGTATTGCACTATTGCTCGTGGCTGGCTAACCTTAAAACACACAGCGCCTTTTTAGACGAGAAAACTCGGACAAAAAACACTTTCTCCAAAAAAAAAAACGGTTTGTTTAGTCGGGTTCTGGGCCCATAACCTGTTGCGATTTTGGCTGTGGTTTTCGAGATTCTTGGATCAAAGGCACGTGGAGTTCGGATCATAAGACAACAAACGTGTTTATTCGATACGAAAGGTGCGAGTTCAAGCGTGACGACGGTGTCGCCGGAAGACAGTGGTAAACCCTGGAGTATGAATCTATATAAAGCAAACCCGCACGAGTAGTCTCGTTCCGCGCGGCGACGCGCTCTGCTGGCGTACGACCCAACCTCGGGCTAAAGCTTTATTCTCAACAATAACAGTATCCACATATTCACGTACTGCTCTGGTGGAGTACGCCGTACCGGTACCGTACCTACCAGATACGTGCGTACGGTTCCGGTATAGTACACATACCGCCACCGTGCTAGCCCGGTAAAGGGACAGTACCGGTACTGGAACCGTACTAGTAACGCATACAATTGGACTGCATATCAGTATAGTATTACTATACTGTATAGTAGTACTAGTAACGCATAAAATTAGACTGTATATCAGTATAGTATTGGTACCGTACGGGTATGCCGTAGGGTACAATCTCGGTACGCCGTACCAATAGTATGCTTGGTTATCCGAGTAGATCCATATATGTATGCCTCTTCGAAAACAACGCACTGATCATTACGCGAAACAAGCGACGTTACTCGGGCGTGCTACTGACGAGATTGTACGTCGTGACAATGACGTTGAAGTCGTCGAGGTCGCTGACTCGCCAGCCCACCCTCATGCCCTTATGATCGTCCTGCGACCCGCGATACTACACGACCTTCATTCCTGGAGCCAAGCGCGCGAGCTCGTTCCAACAGTTTTCACTATTTTCTTGTAAACAAAATGGATCGGGGGCTGCCGAAGAGAATGAGGATAGAATTAGATGTTACAAACTTTTATTTAACTCCACTTTCTGTGAAATGCAGAACGGAAAGTCGATATTTCACCCACTTCCAGACTACTTAGAATTCTGAAATTTACAGGTGAAAATGCACTTAAATAAAATGCAACCTTTCATATAAAATCTAAATTAGCGATATCTAATCATCCATATAAAATCTCACTCACACTTACAAACAAATTCGTAGCCGACTGTGTTTGTACGTAAACAGTTTATATGTAACAATTAGTCATAAGTTCAATCCCAAGTACAGTCTTCGTTATTTTTTACAAGCATCCCATGTTCCTACCGTGCAAACTTGTACACTGAGTAAAATACTAGTAAAACCAATTAACGACTAAAAGAAGAAAATGATTTATATGTAACAATAATATTAAAAAACAAGTTTTTATTTAAGGTACTAAAAAGTAGAAAATGTTATTTTTACCAAGTCACTTATATGTGACTACGAATAAAAGCTTGGGGCGCTCAAAATTTAGACATGTAATCTTGAATCTACATAAATCCGTTAACATATCAACTGTATTTGTAAAACAACCTAAGATTTATGAAACTTAGTATAACCGTGTGACAATAATTTCTCCGATTACTATAGTTGTTACATCCTAGCGAATGTCCCTTCTCTCATCTATTTTTCTTATCTCGGTTATTTCCAATATCCTCATTTGCCGTCATAAGCGTATCAAATGTATAAATCTAAGAATAAGACACGTAACAACATTAAGGGGTAAGGCCACTGTAAATTTTTGGAAAAATCGATTTTTTTTATTGGCTTAAAAAATAGTTTAAACCCTCTAGTTTAAACCCTCTAAATAGTTTAAACCCTCTTTTTTTAATTTTTTCCAATAAAAAACTATTCGCAAAACTTTAAACGCGTTTTTCTCGAACCATGGTTTTTCAAAATGGCACGCAGCATAACTCGAACAATTTTCATTTTTTTTACTTGAAATTCTAACCAGATGTGAACATTTACATTATCTTGAGAATGTCGATCGGAATTTTCAAGAACTTTATTTATTGATTTTTTATTAACAAAAAACTTGCCGTTTTTTTCGTCAAAAATCAATTTTTTTTTCAAACGCACGCCAAATCCACAAAAATTGATACTTTTTAAAATCCGATCGACATTCTCTAGCTATAGCCCTCTAGATTAATGGTTTTTTTTTGTTCCAGATTCAAAAGTGCACCAGTGGTGCTGCGTGCCGCGGAGCCCTGGAAGCAAAACATGTCCCGGGAAGATAGCTGTGGAACCGCCATTTTGTTTTTTTTTTACTGTAAAAAAATTTTATAATAAAGTTTAATGTATGCCCGATAACACCATTAAAAGTTTTTTTTCAAATACCTTCAATTTCGGGAGCAAAAAATTAGTGAAAAAACCTTTTTTTGGGCCGTTACAGTGGCCTTACCCCTTAAACGGAACTTGCGTATGTTCCGCGAGCATATTCAAATCACAGCGATATATAAACGATAGCAGGACCGCCACAGTCATTGACTTTTCCTATCGCATTGGCTTTCAACAAGAACCCGATCTCAGGCAAATATTCCACGAAAAGCCGCAGCTCACAAACTCAATCAGGAACTGACTCCAAAGACTTTATGCTAGCCATCCGCATGGAGACAAAGAGAAGTCTGCATGATTCGACCCGGTAATCAGAGCAGAGGATGAAAACATCCGGGCCGTCCGAATCAAACAGTTGCCGCGCTATCGCGAACGTCTTAGCGCAAATTTTAGCCTCACACCTCATGCGCGTACCGTTAACAAAGCGAAATTGCCCCTTCTATGAGCGCCATTATTTCTAAGAACAGAAACCAAAGATTATCTCTCACTCACTCGAAAAAATAGCATGCGAACCAAGCAAGTATGCAAAAGGTCGAAGCAGTCTCCTGCCAACTACCATCGACTTAAGTTCTTCTATCAAGTGTCAATCCCAGTCTCCCGTCAACTACCGTCGGATCAAGTTCTTCTATCGAGTCTCAATCCGAGTCTCCCGTCAACCACCATCAAATCAAGTTCTTCTATCGAGTCTCAATCTCAGTCTTCCGTCAACCAATATTTCCGTCAACTGAATCACTCCTTATATCAAGTCATAATTCAGAAGCCTACGAATATCTCCAATTAATTTTCCTACCAACAGCCTTCATTTTTCGAGTCCGAAAAGTTTTATTTTACACTTGTATAATTTCTATCAGCGGTCCGTGAATATCAGTCTCAATTCATCGACCTCGTACGTCGGTCATATTTCTATCCACGCGAAGTGCCCGTCGTAGTAAACACGTCGATTATACACACGACCAGCGTAAAATCCTGCGAGCGCCTTACCAGCGATTGTACCAGCGAGCGCACCAGGCCAATAGCGAAGGACCTTGTAACGCGAGCGACAACAAACATCCACGCGAGCGAGCGAGCGAGCGACCGAGCGCCAAATACAACCATTGTAAATATTGTAAGCTGTCATTCATCGTAGGCCTGATCGCTTTGACTCGTCTAGTAACCTTATAATAAATAACATAGTGTCAATCGTACACCAATTCTGTCGCATTATTCCTCAATACCGAAATATCGCGTCAATTCCTTTATTCTATTCTTTCCCACGCACTACCCCTTTTTACCCTCATCCTGTGCTATTGCGCTAGTCGTAGGCAACAAAGAGGGAAACGAAAATATTATGCTCTCATCCTTTCCGGATGTGACATAGTGCCTAATTAAATACGGTCAATGAAACTGAATTGATCGAATTTTTTGAACATTTAAAAAGTTGAGCGCGACAAGCTTTTATTTATAGTCACATATAGGTGACTTAGTAGAAAAAATATTTTATTCTTTTTAGTACATTAAATAAAAGCTTGTTTTTAAAAACATGTTTTACACATAATTTTGTGAATATAAAGCGTAGGATTTTTTGTTTCCTTACTCATGATGGAACTGGGCACGACTATGAAATGCGGTCCGTCGTCCTCGTTCGCGGTCGCTACTTATTGGCCAGGATATTATTGACCCTACTGCGAGTGCATTACGGCGAGCCAGTGTAGGCCGACCATCGGAGCCAGCCGAAATGCCTGCGGGCATTGGTTGGCTGATCATCGAAGCACCGGCGGCCACTGTTTTTTTCCATGTTCGCTGAGGGTTTGAGGCACTTGTTTATCAGCGCCTCGACCACGTGCCGCATCGGAAGCAAAAGCCCGGCCGAATTACTTCAGTTTCTTTTCCCTTTCTTTGGTCTCGTCGCCTTCCGAGTCGGCATTTTTCGGCCTCTAGGAGTTCTCGACGTCGCTCTCACTGTCCTTAAGACGATTAACGACCTTACATCGCATTTGGAACTCTAGAAACGGTCAAATTGATATCATCGTTCGCTAAAAGAAGACGACGCGAGACGTTGATACTTTTTTCCCCTCAATTTTGTAGATTAAATTTACGAACGGATAACGATAATAAAACGAATAATCCGGACAGCAGAAATTACGGAGGATGAAAAATATACTCACTCACGGTTGATTTGTTATCGGCTTTTTTTGAAAATGAAATTTGCTAAGATTGTTGAGGAGTCTTGAGCTACCTGTATCCGTTTTAATTGCACACTTATCGGACATAGCTTAGCGTCAAACGACGTTACGAAGACCTTCAGCCCAAAGCATCGCGTACCCCTCTTTTCTCCACATACTTGACGGTCCCCGACAAGTTTAAATAAAGAAAAACGTTCTTCCGCGTGTACGTCGGGATCCGCGGTGAGAATCTGAGAATTTGCCAAACTATCAAAAACAATGTAATTGCGAATTCATTTTGTAAGTGAAAATAGGGCTGTTTGTTTTATGCGCTTATACCCGCTTTCACGGCTATTTGATTTTCACGCTCTAACCCTACTTGGAGGTTAGAGCCGGCAGAAGCCATACATTTATAGAACCCGGCTGTTGACGTTTCTAACATGGCATCGTTTGCTTGGAGCAGCGCTGCCCGGGTAACGCGAGGAATCACAGAGCTAGTCGACAAACGGCGCACTTCAGACTGAAACGCAGCGTTTGTATATAGCAATGCCCACGATGCGACCGAATGACTTTATTTGATTGAGTCTGGAATGGCAAGTGTGGAAGAAGACTAATTTCTGTGAGAAAAAATCGCTCGAAAATTCGGTCGTATATTATGAGATCTCAACATTGAGTTGACGGATCGAAAAATGACCCAAACATAATCGACAGAAAAAAATAACATTCAATTGGTAAAATGTCATTAAATTTTCGATTCTTCGCCGCGTTTTCGCGTAATCTAAGGTAAAAAGTCGTCTGCCAAAGGCCATCTTACTGTATAAAGAGTCGCAGCGTGTTCGTCGTCCGTGACAGTAGTGCTCATCTTTCTTATTGCTGTGGTGCTCAAATTTTTTTTTATTAGTTGGCATCGAGATGCTGCCGCGTCTCTTCATAACACGAGAGGGTCACTGCGTGGCTCGCTCGTTTATTTCCCGCAGAAAATTATAAATAATTCGGGAATTACGAGAAGAGCGTAATTTCTAAACAATCATTCTCCTCCAATTTTATTCCTGGAACCAAAATTCAAAATAATTTGAGTTCTTGATAAGGTTCGCCTCCGATATACCTGCGGAAATAGAAAAATATCGATTTTTGAGAAAATGGTGCATGTTTGAAGAAAAAAATTGTTTCCGGTAAAACATATGGCCGGCAAATGTTTTCACATAACAAAAATCCTCCATTTACTTCTATGTAAAATGTTGTTATAAGATTCGAAAAAAAAGATTTCAAGTAAATCGGTAAAGTCTTGCAACGTAATGTTCTCGGCCGCAGGACACGATCGGACAATGATGTCTCGCTTTACACAGCTCCGGTGCGCAATTTTGTTACAAAATGTTATCTATTGTGACGGGGAATTTTTCTGAACCATGGAAAGGAGAACTTAAACGCAAGAACCGGGTGCGAGAACCGTCACGTTCGGCCGTCCACCCCGCGTGCGTGCATCCGCAATACCCGGGGCGCCAGAGAATTTTGTTTCACCGGATTTCTCAACTGGTATGCCCTGGGGTCGGGGGGATCCGCCTTGACCCGCCATCAGAGCTGGAGAACTCCGTGATCTTTGTTACACCGGAATGATAAGCGGTATGACCTGGGAGTCTGGAGACCTCCCTGATTTCTGCATCACCGGAATCATAACCGGATTAACTCGATGCATTTGCACGGGAGGACGGTTGCGGTAGAGCACGGCCGCTCAGGCTGTGAGTCATGGTAGAGGGGTCGGGATTCACCAGGAGTAGCGCACGAAACACCAGATACGCGAGAACAATAAACAAGAATAAAATAAAATAAAGTATTTTATGTTATTTTGCGGGAGCTGATTGTCTTTCAAATCACGAGAACTTATCCCCGTCCGGAAAGACCCGCCTACCGGGCGCGGGATCGCGAACAGGACCCGTGGAGGAATACGTCTGTCTCACACGGCGTCAGGAGCGAAACTCACCGACGGACCTTGTCCGAGAGCAAAATCGGTCGCCAACTCTACCTCGCACGGCGAGAGCCAGCTGGCGAGAGCATTGTCGAGCGTGGTTACCGAAAAAATGTAAAGACGCTCGCGCGCTCAGATCGTGCGAGAACGCTGCTTCAAGCGAGAACTTTTACCCTCTCGTTTTCGTGAGCTGAAATATTATTTCGTGAAGTGGAATATTCTATTAGAATATTCCTTTCGGAATCTATATCTTGTGCCCGAGTTACCCCGCAAGCGGAACGGTAACAGATCGGGACCTTTCCTCCTCGGTAACATGGAGGCCTTCGGAGATCGCATTCCCGGGCCACCGTTCGAAAGCGGGCAAAGCTTCTCTCCAGAAGCGTGGCGCGGAGACCTCCAGCCTCCGCCCGTAACCCAAACGGCCCGCTCTTCAGCGCGATGCACCACTGAGGTGGGGCGCCGGCGTCTGAGCCGGGCGTGCACTGATTCCCCGAAAGCCTCGTTGAGTGCGTCCCTCGGTCGGAATTGCTCGGTACGTTGAGCGACACGCCGCTCGACCAAGTTCCGCACGTCAACCTCACCCGAAATAAAAACGAAACACAAACCTAAAACGTTACAGAAAAACATACTGGAGGAAAGGCCCGTGACGTATACTGATGGGTCGTAACCTGGGCATCGAGAGCATACATTAATCATCGGCAGCATTTCTGTGACGTGGCTCAAGAAATCACGTCACAAATCCCCACCCCTCAAGGGTGGTTACGAT
This sequence comes from Ophion obscuratus, assembly GCA_964007375.1. Lineage (NCBI taxonomy): Eukaryota > Metazoa > Arthropoda > Insecta > Hymenoptera > Ichneumonidae > Ophion > Ophion obscuratus. The sequence continues at coordinate 69,283,615 of OZ023312.1, read as the reverse complement.
CAGGAAACTACGTAATCTCTGCTAACTAAGAGCCTCAGTTGCAATGGGTAGCTTGAATGGCGAGAAGGACCGAGTTCTACTGCGAGGAATAAAGTACCCGCAGCGCGAGAAAGGAAACCAGAACTGAAAACAATTTTTCGTGTTCGATGGCTAAATTCGTCCCTCCCGTTACAGTCGGTAGGCTAAGCGTGGGAGAGACCGAGATCTACCGCGGGCGACTAATCGCCCTACAGCACGATAAAATATAATTGCAAAAAAAACAAAACAAATATTTTTTTCATAAACGGTAGCATGGCTGTCTCTTCCCGTTACAATTCGGTAGCCTTAATATAGGGGGAAGAGACCGAGACCTGTCGCGGACGGATAACCGTCCTGCGATGCGAGAAATATAGGATCAAACGAGATCCACTCTTACCACCACCAGGAACGGAACCAAACCAATCGTAAGCGAACTCACCAAATCAGCCGTCACGTCCTTACATCGATGGTGGCTCCGGGAACTTTACGGGAACCGCTTTAACTTTTTCATCGCCATCTCCCGGCTAATTGGTGCCGAGAACTGCGTCGCATTGTCGCGACTCGCGGGAACTGCGAGGTCCATTTTCCTCGGCCGGGAATCAGGGGCCTAACTCCCTATTGCGGGAACTGCGGGACGTCAATGTCCCGCACGAGAACTGGGGCCGGAGGCCCCTCATGGCGTGAATTGCGGGACGTCGCCGACCCACGCGAGAACCCATGCTGACGCCGGTATTGCGAGAACTGTGAGACGTTGCCGCCTCACACGAGATCAAGGGCCAAAGACCCATATACCGAGAACTCGGGCCATCTCGAATGGCTGGGAAGCTCTTGGGCACCCTCAGCTTCGGAGTCCTCCGCGACCATCGAGACCGGGGAGTACGTCGGCCGGCCGGCTCGCCCGGGACCCATATCGTCGTGGGCTAGGTCTCGGATGGCCTCAATGAGGCACTCGCCGACTCGCCGTTCCGATGCTCAGAGTCTCGGAGCGTCGCCACACATGCCCGGAGCATCTCCTCTGGGGCCCACGATACGGGTGGGGGCGACGGGATCGCCACTTCCGACTGCGGGAGTTTGGCGCCGAACCGGATCAAGTGGTCGAGCCATGATCCGCCGGTCGCCTCCTCGCCCTCAAAATCCACCATTTCCCGCTCGGGAATGGTTTCACCCCTCGGGATCGCCCACGGCCCGCCGTCGCAACGAAGTCGCTGGCGAGGCCTCGCGACTGAAGTTTTCGAACGTAGGCGTAGCCTGTAGAGAGCTGTGATGCGCCGTAGTGTACGCACACCGGAACTCGTGCAGGTGGGCGTCCCATTCCCGATGGTTACCCTCTAGGAAGGCGCGAATCGTGGTTTTTACCACGCAATTCACCCGCTCGGTAGTATTGGCTTGGGGGTGATACGGCGGGGCGGTGCCATGTCGTATTCCCACGCGTTCAGTAAACTCGCGTATGTCGCGGTTGACGAACTCCGCGTCGTTGTCGGTGATCTGGACCTTGGGTGCCCCCAACGGGTGACGACCAGGTCATCGAGACTCTATGCGATAGCTTTTCCATTCGCCCGGCGAAGGGGCTGGACTTCTATCCATTTGGTGTACAGATCCTGGATTATGAGAACATATGAGTGGCCAGATCGCCCGGGAGTGATCGGCCCCATAAGGTCGGTCGCTACGGTCATCCACGGCTCTTCTACAATGCGATGACTCATGAGACCGGCGGGAGCTTGCTGCTCGACTTTGCAGCGCTAACAGGTGTCACACTGCCGTACGTTAACCACCACGTCTTTAAAAAGAGCAGGCCAGTAATAGGGGGTCGCCAGACGCCGGTACGTCTTGTTGACACCCAAGTGACCTGCATGCGGTAGCGAGTGGCACTCATTAACCCATTAACGCCCAAGAACCGCGAGTTTTTCCTTCATTTTCAAGCCAAATTTTTATTATATAAAAAAAATCATAAAAAATGAAGAGATACGTTTCCTAGTATTTTCGAGGATGCTCTTTCAGAATCTGGGGTCAAAACCGGGTTTTGTCCATTAGGAAAAAAAATATGGCGGCTTTTAAACAAAAAAACAGGAAAAATCGATGACACTTTTTTTTCAAAATTTTCTTTCACCTCGAAGCCGTTGAAAAGTCCGGTTTTTTTTCAACCATGGGTGCATAGAATAGTGACGATTCAACAATCAATTTTTTAAATTCGTCGTGTCAACATTTTTACCCCCAAAATGACGCCTTTCGCACCCTGTGTGGCACGAAAAACTTTATGTTCGGTGTCCCAAATGAAAAGTAGTTGGATTTGGAAGAAAATTGGTACTCAGAGGTTTTTGAGGTCGCTGATTACGATTCTGTTCTCAAAATTCCGAAATTCAAAATGGCCGATCCAATATGGCGAACACAAATGCAAAAGTTCATTTGAATTGGACAAAACGTAGCACTCGGGGGTTTTCGAGGTGGCTGATTATGATTCTGCTCTCAAAATTCCGAAATTAAAAATGGCGAATCCAATATGGCGAACACAAATGAAAAAGTTCATTTGGATTGGATAAAACGTGGTACTCGGGGGTTTTCGAGGTCGCTGATTATGATTCTGTTCTCAAAATTCCGAAATTCAAAATGGCGGATTTTCAGGTATTTAAATACCTGAAAATACCAGGTATTTAAATACCTGAAAATACCAGGTATTTAAATACCGAAAGGCTTTCGAATTTTGAGAGCAGAAATATAATAAGCGACCTTGAAAACCCCCGAGTGCCACGTTTTATCCAATTCAAATGGACTTTTGCATTTGTGTCCGCCATATTGGATCCGCCAGTTTTAATTTCGGAATTTTGAGAGCAAAATCATAATCAGCGACCTCGAAAACCTCCGAGTGCCACGTTTTATCCAATTCAAATAAACTTTTGCATTTGTGTCTGCCATATTGGATCCGACATTTTTAATTTCGAAATTTTGAGAGCAGAATCATAAGCAGCGACCTCGAAAACCCCCGAGTGCCATGTTTTATCCAATTCAAATGAACTTTTGCATTTGTGTCCGCTATATTGGATCCGCCATTTTTAATTTCGGAATTTTGAGAGCAGAATCATAATCAGCGACCTCGAAAATCCCCGAGTGCCACATTCCATCCGATACAAACGAACTTTTGCATTTTTGTCCGCCATATTGGATCCGCCATTTTTAATTTCGGAATTTTGAGAGCAGAATCATAATCAGCGACCTCGAAATCCTCCGAGTGCCACGTTTTATCCAATTCAAATGAACTTTTGCATTTGTGTCCGCCGTATTGGATCCGCCATTTTGAGTTTCGGAATTTTGAGAGCAGAATCATAATCAGCGACCTCGAAAACCCCCGAGTGCCATGTTTTATCCAATTCAAAATAACTTTTGCTTTTGTGTCCGCCATATTGGATCCGCCATTTTTTATTTCGGAATTTTGAGAGCAGAATCATAATCAGCGACCTCAAAAACCTCCGAGTACCAATTTTCGTCCAAATCCAACTACTTTTCATTTGGGACACCGAGCGTGAAAATTGTTCGTGTCACTCAGGGGGTGAAAAGCGCCATTTTGGTGGTGAAAATGTTGACAACAACGAATTAAAAAAATTGATTGTTCAATCATCACTATTCTATGCACCCATGGTTGAAAAAACCGGACTTTTCAACGGCTTCGAGGTGAAAAAAAAATTTGAAAAAAAAGTGTCATCGATTTTTCCTGTTTTTTTTGTTTAAAAGCCGCCATATTTTTTTTTCCTAATGGACAAAACCCGATTTTGACCCCAGATTCTGACAGAGCACCCGCGAAAATACTAGGGAACGTATCTCTTCATTTTTATGATTTTTTTGATATAATAAAAATCTGGCTTGAAAATGAAGGAAAAAATCGCGATTCTTGGACGTTAATGGGTTAAGAGCACGCTGCCGGACCTTGCGGGGGAGCACGGGCTTCGACGCGTCGAGTTTCTCAAACTCGAGATCCGCTAAGTAGGAGGGTCGGTGATAGTACAGTCGACCCTCAACTATCTTCCAATCCGGGAACTTATCCGGGATCCGCTCGACATCGTGGACCCGGCGATGGTACCATTGGTCCCGAGTGTCTTGGATGCACGCCAAGGCGTCATCTTGACCATCAGGGATCCTCGAGAGCGCATCGAAAACGTGATGCAGCGCGCCTTCCCGATGGACTATGGTAAAACTGTACTCCAGTTACTCCAAGGCCCATCGCGCTAACCGACCAGTAGGATACTTCAAATTGTGCAGCGACCTAAGGCTACTGTGGAGGAGGCACTCTTGCTTCCTCATGGAATATTTCCGTTCCGGCGCGGTAAAAACGCGGCTCGCGTAAGCTATAATTCTTTCGTGCTCATCAATCACCTGCGTGAGTACGGCACCGAGACCTACGCCACTAGCATCCGCCTGCAGCGTAAACGGGAGTCAGAAGCCGGGACAGGCGAGCGTTGGTGTTCTCGTTAAGCACCGTTTCAATTCATCGAGAGCGTTTTGTTGTTCGGGATCACATCGCCACTCGACGTCCTTCTTGATAAGGCGAGTCAGGGGTTCGGCGATGATCGCGAATTCTGGTATAAAGCGACGGTACCACGATGCCATGGCGAGGAAACGACGCAATTGCCGGAGGTTCCTCGGTTCGGTATAATGAAGTACGGCAGCCAATTTATCGGGATCAATCTCTAGCCCTTGGCGGTTCACCAGGAAGCCGAGAGAGCGAACCTGGGGCCGGCAAAACTCGGTCTTCTCGCGGTTAATCGCCACCCCCGCTATCGGGATCTTATCGAGAACCTTCCGAAGCCACACAATGTGCTCTTCGAAAGTCCACCTCTCGGACTCGGTTGGTCGGGGTGGAACGGGGATGGTTTCTGGAAGACCACTCGGTAATTGAGACGCGGCGTTATCGGCCTTGTCCTTTCGGAACTGGCCCTTCGGAGACCTCGAGAACAATTGGCGAGGCGGGGTAGGCTGCGAGGGGCTGCGCCCCTACGTCGCCTTTCCGTTACCTGATGCCCGTTTGTTGCGCTGGGGCAACATTATTGCATCGAGCATCTTCGGACCGGCCTCCTCGCAAGAGGACGCCATTTCGTGAGCGATCGCTGCCGGGCTCTATATGAGACAGAAGTTGGAGCGGCGGGATACACGCGACTTCTGCCGCGGTAAGGGTACGCTGAGCAGAGGGAGGCCTCTAGCTTCGGCGGTACGCGGTGCCTGCTCATCCTGCTCAGGATTCTCTCTTGACGTGCAATCGCATGGTCGAGATCTTTCATCGCCGAGTGGTCCTGCAAAGGAGTTACCAGACGGAACGACGGTAGCGTGTTACGTTGAGCGGACCGTACTTGCTTTCACTCTATCCAGGCTGGGTCCAGACGGGAGAATAGGCCGCTCATGCAGCTCAAGTAAACGAGAGCTGACTCAGACTCGCCTTGAGTCCGGCACGAGATCTCTTCGCGGAGCGCGATTCGGTAATCGGGGTCTGCGAAACGCGACCTTTGTGGCCCGCCAACTCGAGAGCGTGCCTCGGGCTTGGCGATACCAGATCCGCGCTATACCTTGGAGACAGAACGAGAGCGCTTGGAGCAGACCCTCGTCCCGAATACGGGTCAGAACGCGCCTCTCATCGATGAGTGAGAGGAAGCCCTCTACGTCCTCACCTTGACGATCCGAGAACATCGGCGTACCTCTGGGAGGACTCGGTGGGGAAATAAAAATCTCCTACCCCGACGCGGAACCAGTTCGTCACTCGACGACTCGAGATCACTCCGGTTCAGGCGTACGACCCTGCGACTGGGTCCGATAAGTTGGGGTCTTCCGCCCCTTCGGGAGCCCGGGACGAGAGGGGGTAGATCCCCTGTCAGCCTCACCGAAGAGCGCAGGTCCCTGTCAACGACGGATACCGAGTCGCTCCACCAGGAGCTTTGGATCCGCAGCCCGGCGGCGCGAGCCCGCGGGCCCAGCATCGCTCCCCCCATCGGGATCACGTCATCCGACGAATCGTTAGCGTTTTCCAAGAGCCGTGACGAGACCATCGGTATCGCGCCTCCGGTCGCCATGGAGAGTGTCTTTGGGTACTCGGAGTGTGACCGCGTACCGACTTTCCTCCCGTGGAGGGAATTCGACGGGACGAGAGCGAAGGAGGGAACATTTTCAGAGAAAAAAATATATTTTTCCCTTGATCCGAATTATTTCGTTCGGATCCACGGCACTGCGGAAATTTCATTTCCTCTCGTCGAGAGAATTTGACGGGACGAGAGCGAGTAAAGGAACAGTTCCAGAGGAAAAAAAGTGAATTATTTTCCCTCGATCCAAATTATCTTATTCGGATCCATGAGAACGAGGAAATCTAATTTCCTCCCGTCGAGAGAATTTGACGGGGCGAGAGTGAATGAGGGAAAATTTTCCGAATTTCTTTTTTTAATATATATTTTCCCTCCATCCGAATTATCTTATTCGGATCCGCGAGAATGAGAAAATTTTATTTCCTCGATCCTTATAACGAGTGAGGGAAAATTATCAGAAAAAAAATAATTTTCCCTTGATCCGAATTATTTCGTTCGGATCCGTAAGAACATATAAATTTTATTTTCTCCCGTCCAGTAAATTCGACGGGACAAGAGCGAGGAAGAGAAGATAAAACAAAAAAAAATGAAAAAAAAAACATATTTTTTCAAAAATTAAAAGAAATATTTTCTCTCTGACCTAACTCGGCCCGAGAACGATTGAGCCGGAGAACTCGTTCCACTTCGGGAACACCAGATATATCGCACCGGGCGCTCCACTTCCGGGACACCCGATATATCGCGTCGGGCGTATCACACTGGTGTTCGAGAGCCGCAGCGGTCTCCCGAGGTCGCCGCATTTCCGAGACCGCCCGGTAAACGGGATCAACGAGGCCGAGCTAGCCCCGTCTCGTGAACGCCGCGTATCGAGAGCATTAATATTGCTAAAAAAATGGTAAAACAAAAAATACTCTCCGACTACGTCGGGACGCACCGGCGCTGATCGGCTAATCCGTTTAGGCGGCGATCCGCGGTGGCGGGAGCAAGGGCACAACAAAAATTCATTCAGAATGGCACCGACAGCATAAAACACACCAAAAAATGTTAACTTGTAGGGAGCGCACTTCTCCTCCCCTTCAGGGAGGGAAGCCAGCGAGAGCACTTTCCTCCGAAAAGGAGAAAATTTCGCGGGAACACCGCCGAGAACTTACGTTTTTTTTGGGTATTCGAGAGCTCGTTGAAGGATTTTCGCGGATTTTCCGGTGTTTATCGCTCGCGAAATCACGTACTCATGAGTGCGATCGAGCGATCCTTCGACTCCCGAGACTGTAAGGATGGGCCCGAAAGGGAGGGGGGAATCTTTGAAAATTCTTAACCTGGTTAAAAGACTGATATGATTTCCGAGAGGGTTATCACTGCCCGCGCGGCGCACCGCGGCCCTCATAGGTCTGGCGCGTCGAGCCAGCGCGAAGCTACAGTCCGAGACCTCATAATTTTCGCGAACGAACATTTTCAAAGGTCTCGAACCCTTCACGAGAATATAAACGAGAGCCTTAAGAGGATGAGGGACGAGACCGGGGAAGGAAAGCTCACTCGAGAACAATCTTGAGATGAGATTAAAATCAAGACCAAGAAAGGCGTAAAGAACGGAAAAAAAATTAATTAAATTATTATTTCCATCTTTCCCCTTAAATCTCAACCAAGAACCGCTACTCACCGGCGTGGCCCCACGTTGGGCGCCATTTGTGACAGGGAATTTTTCTGAACCATGGAAACGAGAATTTAAACGCGAGTTATTGCACCGGGTGCAATAACTGTCACCTTCGGTCCGTCCACCCCGCGTGCATGCATCCGCAATACCCAGGACACCAGAGAATTTTGTTTCACCGGCTTCTCAACCGGTATGCCCTGGGGTCGAGGAGATCCGCCCAAACCCGCCATCGGAGCTGAAGAACGCCGTGATTTTTGTATCGCCGGAATCATAACCGGACTAACAGGACGCACTTGCACGGGAGGACGGTTGCGGTGGAGCACGGCCGCTCAGGCTGTGAGTCATTGTAGTGACGTCGGGATTCACCAGGAGTTGCGCACGAAACGCCAGATCCGCGAGAACAATAAAGAAGAATAAAATGAAATAAAGTATTTGTTATTTTGCGGGAGCTGATTGTCTTCCAAATCACGAGAACTTATCTCCGTCCGGACAGACCGGCCTTCCGGGTGCGGGATCGCGAACAGGACCCGTGGAGGAACACGTCTGTCTCACACGACGTCAGGAGCGAAACTCACCGACGAACCTCCTCCGAGACTAAAATTGGTTGCTAACTCTACCTCGCACGGCGAGGGCCAGCCAGCGAGAGCATTGTCGAGCGCGATTACCAAAAAAATGTAAACACGCTCGCGTGCTCAGATCATGCGAGAATGCTGCTTCAAGCAGGAACTTTTACCTTCTCATTTTCGTGAGCTGAAATATTATTTCGCGAACTCGAATATGCTATTGGAATATTCCTTTCGGAATCCATATATTCTGCCCGAGCTACCCCGCAAGCGGAACCGTAACAGATCGAGACCTTTCCTTCTCGGTAACATGGAGGCCTTCGGAGATCGCATCCCCGCGTCACCGTGCGAGAGCGGGCAAAGCTTCTCTCCAGAAGCGCGGCGCCGAGATCTGCAGCCTCCGCCCGCAACCCAAACGGCCCGCTATTCAGCACGATGCACCACTGTGGTGGGGCGCCGGCGTCTGAGCCGGGTGTGCACCGATTCCCCGAAAGCCTCGTTCGGTGCGTCCCTCGGTCGGAATTGCTCGGTACGTTGAGCGACACGCCGCTCGACCGAGTTCTTCACGCCAACTTCACCCGAAACGAAAACGTAATACAAACCTAAAACGTTACAAAAAAAAACATACTGGAAGAAAGGCCCTTAACATATACGGATGGGTCGTAACCCGGGCATCGAGAGCATACATTAATTATCGGTAGCGTTTCTGTGACGTGGCTCAAGTAATCACGTCACACTATGCAGGGTGAGGCACTAACTGTTGCCACCTTGAATATCTCTGTAATTATCGACGGCACAAAAAAATGTTTGAAACAAAAGTTGTACCGTACGAAAGGGGTCATCAAATGCGACCATTTTTTGTTATCTCTGTGAAGGCGCTGTCGCACAGTAAAGGTCACCTCTACTTTTTTAAATGGGACGGTATATTTTTTCACCTATCTTGTAGAGCATCGAAAACTGCATAAAAACATTTCGGGGTCAAAGTCGTTCAAGATCATTTAATATCAAAAAGTGACGTGAACTTTATTTTTATGTGAAATTACCTTTATTCACAGTAGATGTGCAAAGTGATTGCTATTGGAATCAATGCAGTATTGCAATCTCCTCATCACGAATTTCTTATCACTTCGGCTCTTACCGCCGAAGTCTTGCCATTGTCTTATATGTAAACAACGGCACCAAACCTACAATGTACACGGAACATTGTACAATATTTCGCCCAAACAAACCCAAGATAACGATAGTAAGAATGGTGAGACTAGTATTAATTAATCAAGCGGATGTAAATGATGTATTCTTTTGAAGAGCAAACTGATATGCTTTTAATTTACGGAGAATGTCAGAAAAATGCAGTGAGAGCTAAAGACTTATAAGCTGAAAGATTTCCTGAACGTTCTAATCCTACACGCCGTACATTTCAAATTTTGTACACTAAACTGAGGACAACTGGATCCTTAACCCGCCGGGAAAGTAACCGACAAAAACGAGTTACTAACGAAGAAACGGAAATTGGTGTTCTTGTCGCCGTCCATCGAGACCCTTGAGCGAGTTCTCATCAAATTGCGAGGGAATCTGGCGTAAGCGAAATAAGTATTTTACGTGTTCTACATCATCATAAATATCATCTTTACTACATCAGTCTCCACCAGGAATTAACTGGTACGGATTTCATGAATCGCACTGAATTCTGCCGATGAGCTCAACGCCAGATTCAGAGAGATGGCTTATTTATTAATCGGATTTTATTTACTGATGAGGCAACATTTACGCATCATGGAAATATTAACTTGCATAACATGCATTTGAGGTCAACTGAAAATCCACATTGGCTGCGGCAAGTTGCACACCAAAGACCGTGGTCGGTTAATGTATGGTGTGGGATTATTGGGGATAGAATCATAGGCCCTTATTTCATCGAAGGGAATCTTAATGGTATGAAGTACACCACATTACTTCAAGAAACATTAGGTCCGTTATTGGAAGAAATATCTTTATAAACAAGAAACAGAATGTGGTATCAACACGATGGGTGCCCGGCATATTTTTCGCTGATAGCTAGAAATGAATTGCAAAAGAGATTTCTAAATAGTTGAATTGGACGCGGAGGAGCTGTATCGTGGCCGGCTCGCTCGCCAGACTTGACGCCTCTGAACTTTTTCTTGTGGGCATACTTGTAAGATCTTGTTTATAAAGAACGTCCAACTACGCCGGATAATATGCGTGGGAGAATTCTTCGAGCCTGTGATTCGATAAGTGCCGAAGCGATAAGAAATTCTACACAATCCGTGATGAGGAGATTGCAATACTGCATTGATCTCAATGGCAATCACTTTGAAGATCTACTGTGAATAAAGGTAATTCCACATAAAAATAAAGTTCATGTCACTTTTTGATCTTAAATGACCTTGAACGACTTTGACCCCTGAATGTTTTTATGCAGTTTACGATGCTGTACAAGATAGTTGAAAAAAAATGTACCGTCCCATTTAAAAAAGTGGAGGTGACCTTTACTGTGCGACAACGCCTCCACTGAGATAAAAAAATAGTCGCATTTGATGACCCCTTTCGTACGGTACAACTTTTGTTTCAAACATTTTTTTGTGACCTCGATAATTACAGAGATATTCAAGGTGGCAACAGTTAGTGCCTCACCCTGTATATATAAAACTGTTTCGTGACTGACTGACTGACTGAATAACAGACAACGCACAGCCCAAACAACTGAAGATAGAAAAATGAAATTTGGTACATCTGTTCCTTAGAGGGAGTAGAGGTGCACTGAGAAATATTTTTTTGAAATTTGATCCTTATGGGGGTGAAATCGGGTGTATAAATTCGTATGGGAAAGAAAACTTTTTTTCGTCAGGTTTACTTGAAACTTTGGATAAAAAATCTAGAATGGAATTAACGTAACACGTATTTCAGCATTTCCCAAAAATTCAACGCTTAAGGTTGCAAAGGGGTAGAAAAGTTTGCGTGCAAAAACATTTTTTTTATTCGATCGACTTGAAGAGTGGCATAAATACTCTACAGTATAATTAATAGAACTCATATTCGAACATTTTCCAAAATTTGACCTTTAAGGGGTTGCAAGAGGGGGAAAACTTTGTATGGAAGAACAAATTTTTTCAGTCGAATTGACTTGAAAAATTGCATAAATTACAATCCCACGGGGTCATAAATTCCATGCGGCGGAAGTCACGGCTAATAACTATAACTTTACATATATATTTTCGAAAATGAAATCCATAAAAAAGAGTCCCACGTTAATTTAAGTTGGCGAAATCAGAGAAGTCATATATAAACAGACCAACTGAACCTTCTCCGTTCAAAATCAAACGAAGTTTATATCATAAATCTGCGCGGACGAAGTCGCGGGTAAAAGATAGTTATATATATATATTAGGGTGAAAAAAAATTGCGGTTTTTTTCTCGATAATAGATTTTAGCATATTGGAGTGTGGTGAAAGAAAAATCCTGGAAGTCAAATCGTTCAAATAGCATGAATTATTTTTTGTGGCAAAATCATTAAGGTTTTTAGACGCCAACAAATGAAAAGCATTCATGGGAACTATAACTCGTTCCATGTTCTTGCTGTTACTTTCTGTCCTCTTTCCTGACTCTACGATTTTGGATGTCATTACCAATGATATCGTGTCATCAAAGAGAGACAAAAAAACGAGCTCTTCGGATAAACACCACAAATGACCGTGTAATTTAGCAGCTGCTGAAGTGGATATTTCTCTATCAATTTCTTTGTAGGAATCTACGTCCTCGAGAAATAGTAAATCCTGATTTGGAGCTTTCACGGCACTTGGAGCATTGAACCCTGCTTTACATATGAAAGTATACAAAAAAACAACAGATTCGCTGTAACCCGTTGTTTTCATTTGCTGTCAGCTTAAATTGTTGCCTAAAAATGTATATTGTCAGAGAGTAGACTGCTTTCGAAAGCTATCGTGTACGATGAGAAGCTCCTAGGGCTCGGAATTTGATTCCTCCAGATAGAATACCACTCAAATAAATGCACGTGACCTGCAAAAACTCTCTATAGTCATCTCTCGGTTGAAACTCTTGTCACGTTGAATAAAGATCCGACATATTACTAAAATGTTCTAGTAGGTGAAAAAAATAAAATAAAAAAAAATATTGATGAAGGTATATTCGGTGTATACCTTGAATTGACCGGATATAAAATTGAATACGTCATTTTTTTCGTCAATTGGGCAGCCACCAATGCGTCATCTAATTCTGTTTGGTACTTTTTTTTGTCAATAGTATTCTGTTGTTAGCCAACAAACTTCAAATACGTTTCTGAGTACGAGTTCATAAATATAATGACGGTAAGCTAGGCGAAACAATTTCTTGTTGGCAGCCTTTTCGATCAGAGTACAGGTTCTGTTTAAATTGCCTGCCAAGAAAGTAAAATTTAACAAGAGATTTAAAGAAAATAGATGCGGATACCATTTATAGAATTTATTTGAAAATTGACCCGTGTTAATGGGTGAGATGCAGTCAGAGGCGCGAAAAAATGAGCATTGTCAATATTTTGTTCAATAGTAATCAAGGCTGTTTTACAAAAGTGGTTACACAGATTTTTTATGTTATATTTCAACTTGACTTGTACAAATTTTCAAAGAAAAATATTGATTATTTATAAAAATATCCCCATCTTTGTCAGACCCCCTTCGGCATGTAGTGCTTTGCGGTGACCATAATAACATTTTACTGGATTCTCTGAAATCAAAAAACCAAAAAAAATCATTAGTTTAATAATAAATCTAATCTTTAATCGAAATTTTTTTTTTAAGTAACGAAAAGGCGGCTTCCTACAGTTAACTTTCGATTTTCGACCAAAAAATCGCTCGTTCATTGTTAAAAAAATAGAAATTTTCAACGAGAATCAAAATCCTTCCATTAAGGACTAGTTTTTAATACTATCAATAAGCACACCAAATTTCATCAAAATCCATCGAGTGGTTTTTGAATTATAGTGATCATCGACTTGAAAAACATAGATTCGAGAAAAACGCATTTAAGTTTTTTTTCTATGTGAATACCGTATTATATATTCGTAAAATTTTGAGCTCGATGAATGAAGCTAAACTTTTTTTAGTTTTAAGGCTTTCACGGCTCTTTATGTAATGAGAAGAGTATGTGGCTTCCGGATGGAGGCCGTGTTGAGGATCAGCGTTGTGCCGACGTTTCGCAAACGTTACAGTCTGCATCATCAGGGCTGAGAGCTCCGATACTGAAGCTCTCGTGTCTCAGGTATTCCTTATATAGTTGCAGTCATCGTTCTGGATCGCTGCACCAGCCAATCAGATGTTTTAATTGATCAGCTGGTCAATTAAAAAACCGGGAGGACGGTGTGCCAAATAGGATTGACGTGATATCCTCCATCTCTGTTTAGATTGTCCGGATGTTTTCGGATTTCCAAGCCTTCTCGGTGTTTCCTGGAAAAATAGCTGTTTGATGGGGCCAGGCTTTGGGCTTTGTCGAACTGGATGGCATGATCAGTCTCCATCCAATGTTCGGCCAGCGCTGATTGTGTAATATGGCCATATTTGATACACCGTTGATGTTCTTTGATCCGTGTACTGATCTTCCTCCCGGTTTCTCCTATGTACACTTTACCGCATGAGCAGGGTATCTTGTATACTCCTGGTGCACTTAATGGTGGTCTTTGGTCTTTTGCACTCGGAATCACTTGTGCTAGTTTCTTCTGAGGTATGAAGATGACTCGCACGTTATGTTTTCCAAGGACCCTCCCTATGCGATCGGTTATGCCCTGAAGGTATGGAAGGGAAGTTGTTGCGGTTATTTGTCCTTCATTCTCCCTATCAGGTGCTGTAACCGTTTTCGGATCAGCTATTTTTCTTTTTAGATTTTTGATCGTTCTTTCGATGTTGCCTGGCTTGTAGCCATTGTCTCCTAAAGCTTTTCGTAGGTGTTCTAGTTCAACCTCCAAGGAGTCTGGTTCGGAGATCGCTAGAGCTCTGTAGACCAGAGAGCTTATGACCGACTGTTTTTGGGAAGGGTGGTGATGGGACGTAGCATGGAGGTATCTATCCGTATGCGTTGGCTTCCGCTAAACTTTATGGCCCAAAGTGCCATCGCTTTTCCGTTGCACCAGTACATCCAGAAAAGGGATTTGATTTTCCTGTTCTATCTCCATGGTGAATTGAATATTGGGGTGCTGGGAGTTGAGGAAGGTTAAGAAATGATTGAGGTTTTCTTTGCCGTGACTCCAAATGACGAAGGTGTCATCGACATATCGGAACCAGGTGGAGGGCTTGAGGGAAGCTTCTTGCAGAATTCTGTTCTCGAAGTTCTCCATAAAGATGTTGGCAATGATAGGAGAAATAGGGGAACCCATGGCTGCGCCTGAAGTTTGTTCATAAAATTGGGATTGAAATTGGAAATATGTAGAGTTTAGGCAATGTTCTATGAGGGGCAGTAGGTTAGGGGCAACTTTTTTGGAATTTTTAACTATGCTTAGGGTTTCATTGGTTGGGACGTTTGTAAACAGAGATACAACATCGAAACTCACTAAAATGTCTTCTGGTTGTACCTTGATAGTCTGGATCTTGTTCACAAAATCCCGAGAGTTTTGGATATGGGAGTGTTGAGGCCTACGACTTCCTGCAAGGGTTTGCAGAGAAAACGTGCCAAATGATATGTAGGACTGCCTATGTTGTTAACAATGGGCCTAAGTGGGATGTTGTTTTTGTGTATTTTTGGCAAACCGTAAAGCCTGGGTGGTAGGGATTCCTTGGGTGTTAGGGCTTTGGTTAGGTTTTCTGATAGACCAGCCTTCTTTAGAAGTGTTGTTGTTTTCTTTTCTACACTCGATGTGGGGTCACGTGACAATTTCTTGTACGTGTTGGTGGCCTCGAGCAGGTTCAAAATTTTACTGCAGTAGTCCGTTTTATCCATGATGACAGTTGCATTCCCTTTGTCAGCTGGTAGTATTAAGATGTCCTTGTTTTTCTTCAAATTGTGAAGAGCAAGGTGTTCTTCCTTCGTGATATTCTGCTGCGGAGGTTTTGCCTTGTGTAGAATATTACTTATCCGTTTCCTGATGTCGTTGCCAGTATCCAGTGGGAGACGATAGATGGCCGTTTCCACCTGGCTGATGATTTCTCTGGTTGGAATTTCTGTTGGTGTAATGGCGAAATTGTGGACTTTTGCGAGGACGGATGTTTCAGCTGCGGAGAGTGTGTGGTTACTTAGGTTTTTAACTGTGTGGGTTAGGATGGGCTGCTTTGATTGCGGACATAGTTTCCTGAATTTTTCTATTTGATTCTTGGATCTTAGGTCTGCACAGTGGAGGGCTTGTTCTATAGACCTACGTCTATCTGACTCTTTGGAACCACAGCTGTGGGAAGATCTTGACCGTGTCACTCACGAACAAGCCCTCCACTGTGCAGACCTAAGATCCAAGAATCAAATAGAAAAATTCAGGAAACTATGTCCGCAATCAAAGCAGCCCATCCTCACCCACACAGTTAAAAACCTAAGTAACCACACACTCTCCGCAGCTGAAACATCAGTCCTCGCAAAAGGGCACAATTTCGCCATTACACCAACAGAAATTCCAACCAGAGAAATCATCAGCCAAGTGGAAACGGCCATCTATCGTCTCCCACTGGATACTGGCAACGACATCAGGAAACGGATAAGTAATATTCTACACAAGGCAAAACCTCCGCAGCAGAATATCACGAAGGAAGAACACCTTGCTCTTCACAATTTGAAGAAAAACAAGGACATCTTAATACTACCAGCTGACAAAGGGAATGCAACTGTCATCATGGATAAAACGGACTACTGCAGTAAAATTTTGAACCTGCTCGAGAACACCAACACGTACAAGAAATTATCACGTGACCCCACATCGAGTGTAGAAAAGAAAACAACAACACTTCTAAAGAAGGCTCGTCTATCAGAAAACCTAACCAAAGCCCTAACACCCAAGGAATCCCTACCACCCAGGCTTTACGGATTGCCAAAAATACACAAAAACAACATCCCACTTAGGCCCATTGTTAGCAACATAGGCAGTCCTACATATCATTTGGCACGTTTTCTCTGCAAACCCTTGCAGGAACTCGTAGGCCTCAACAACTCCCATATCCAAAACTCTCGGGATTTTGTGAACAAGATCCAGACTATCAAGGTACAACCAGAAGACATTTTAGTGAGTTTCGATGTTGTATCTCTGTTTACAAACGTCCCAACCAATGAAACCCTAAGCATAGTTAAAAATTCCAAAAAAGTTGCCCCTAACCTACTGCCCCTCATAGAACATTGCCTAAACTCTACATATTTCCAATTTCAATCCCAATTTTATGAACAAACTTCAGGCGCAGCCATGGGTTCCCCTATTTCTCCTATCATTGCCAACATCTTTATGGAGAACTTCGAGAACATAATTCTGCAAGAAGCTTCCCTCAAGCCCTCCACCTGGTTCCGATATGTCGATGACACCTTCGTCATTTGGAGTCACGGCAAAGAAAACCTCAATCATTTCTTAACCTTCCTCAACTCCCAGCACCCCAATATTCAATTCACCATGGAGATAGAACAGGAAAATCAAATCCCTTTTCTGGATGTACTGGTGCAACGGAAAAGCGATGGCACTTTGGGCCATAAAGTTTACCGGAAGCCAACGCATACGGATAGATACCTCCATGCTACGTCCCATCACCACCCTTCCCAAAAACAGTCGGTCATAAGCTCTCTGGTCTACAGAGCTCTAGCGATCTCCGAACCAGACTCCTTGGAGGTTGAACTAGAACACCTACGAAAAGCTTTAGGAGACAATGGCTACAAGCCAGGCAACATCGAAAGAACGATCAAAAATCTAAAAAGAAAAATAGCTGATCCGAAAACGGTTACAGCACCTGATAGGGAGAATGAAGGACAAATAACCGCAACAACTTCCCTTCCATACCTTCAGGGCATAACCGATCGCATAGGGAGGGTCCTTGGAAAACATAACGTGCGAGTCATCTTCATACCTCAGAAGAAACTAGCACAAGTGATTCCGAGTGCAAAAGACCAAAGACCACCATTAAGTGCACCAGAAGTATACAAGATACCCTGCTCATGCGGTAAAGTGTACATAGGAGAAACCGGGAGGAAGATCAGTACACGGATCAAAGAACATCAACGGTGTATCAAATATGGCCATATTACACAATCAGCGCTGGCCGAACATTGGATGGGGACTGGTCATGCCATCCAGTTCGACAAAGCCCAAAGCCTGGCCCCATCAAACAGCTATTTTTCCAGGAAACACCGAGAAGGCTTGGAAATCCGAAAACATCCGGACAATCTAAACAGAGATGGAGGATATCACGTCAATCCTATTTGGCACACCGTCCTCCCGGTTTTTTAATTGACCAGCTGATCAATTAAAACATCTGATTGGCTGGTGCAGCAATCCAGAACGATGACTGCAACTATATAAGGAATACCTGAGACACGAGAGCTTCAGTATCGGAGCTCTCAGCCCTGATGATGCAGACTGTAACGTTTGCGAAACGTCGGCACAACGCTGATCCTCAACACGGCCTCCATCCGGAAGCCACATATTCTTCTCAAGCTAAACTTTTCTTACGTATTTAAATCCGCTGAATCCAAATAAAACAATTTTTCAAAAAATTAAAGTTTTTTGGGATGAATTATTTGTTTTTAAACATTTTGAGCTATTTTAAAACGAAAGTATTGTTTATACAATTTTGCTAAAGTTTATAGTTTTTGAGTAATACATTTTTGAAAATTTATGAAAGAGTTTTCCAATTTTACACTTGATTTATGTAGAGGAATGCTAATTAAAAAATGACTTACATCGAATCCTCAATTCCTGGCCCAAACAAAATGTTCAGTTACGAACAAGACGGTTTATAAAATATAATCGGCGGGGGGGGGGGGGTCGAAACCGTTTGCTTGCAGCTGCCGTCCGCTACCTACCATGGGGACCCGACGCCCCTTCACTAATTGTGGGATATCCTGGAAACTATTCATCGGATTGAGTTGAAATTTTCAGGGAATATTTTCGAAACATCATACTTCAAGAAAATGTGAGAAAATTAATTTTTTGAAAATTCTGACTGCATCTCACCCCTTAACGCTTATCGTATCGAAACGAAAAGCTTTTACGCAGACCGTCATGTTCTGATCTTCCAGTGTTTCTAATATTACCTACGATGTACTCGCCCTTGTAGCTTTCTGAAGCTTTGGAACTCCAAGTAACTGCTCACTGTTAAATCCTGATACTATTGAAGGGAGTCCGTCAATTTTGTCATGGTTATCAATTTCGGGGAGTAATTTTCCGTCCCAGTGGAGTACCTAAGACGTTGCGATGTGCAAATTTTGTTTCGTTTTTTGGATATATACAGTATACGAATATACAGCTCGGAGAATAAAAATTCGAAAACTTCGAGAATTGTCACAATGCCTTCCTTCGAAGAGCTCATCATAGAGCAACAAGCGAATTTCGAACAACTTCGAAGAATTTTACCGAATTATCGGAAACTCGGTAAAGATCGACTCACGATCAGCAAAACATGAATACGCATCCAAACTCTACAGGAGTTATGGTCTGCATGCAGAGCTCTGGACGTTCAACTTCGTCAAAAGGCTGATGACGCAAAAAACCAACACGCATACTTTATCAACGCTGAGTTCATCCAGGCTGAAAACAACTATGAGGACGTTTTGGACAAACTCACGGACCTTTTGGATCAACAAGAGAAAGCGGTACATCCAGTCCCGGCGCCAAAATTGGCGAACTCCACGACGTTCGGCGAGACATAGGGGCCATCTATGTTCGCTCTCCCGAGAATTACGATCCCCAAGTTCAACGGTGAACCTACGAAGAGGGAAAGTTTCCGCGATTCTTTCCAAGCACTAGTCAGTGAAAATGCATCCCTAACGTCAGGTCAGAAGTTATAGTACCTAAAATCTTTCATCACGTGAAATGCTGCTCTTATGATCGAACACGTATCGGTTTCAGACGCAAATTACGGAAGCGCTTAGTAGCTACTCGAAGACGAATATGATTATCCACGCGCATTAGTTCTTGTACACATTCACGCGTTTGCAAATTTACCGACTGTGAAGACCGAAAAAGAAAGTGAGCTTAAATTGCTGCGTGACACGGTTAATTCGTCATTGACCGCGTTAGAAAACTTGAAACGTCCTGTAGAACATTGGGATGACCTATTAGTCTACATGATTTCACAAAAATTCAGTTCGCGCACACGTAGTGAATGGAATCTGAGTCTCGGTGCATCAAATGAATTTCCGTCATTCAAAACACTTAAGGATTTCTTGACCGAAAGAATCTGCGGTATTTCTGCTCCCGTTCAGATAGAGAAACTCACTAATTCAAACGCGAGCGTGTCGAATATAAATAAGGGTAAAGCTAATGTACACAATGCGACTGCCACGCAATGTCCCGACTGCTCGGGAACACACAATCTTATTTTCTGCCCCACGTGGTCCCAGAAAACACAAGATATTAGGTTCGCGTTCGCGAAAAGCCAACGGCAGTAGATGCATACATCTTTAGGGAGACGACGATGACGGCACAGGTGGGATGTAGTGGGTATCCCGCGGCGGCGCGTGGTGGGGGTGTCTGGCGGTCGCGGTTGCGTCGCTGTGGCACGTATGGAGAATTAGTGGTGGGGGGAGTCGGCGGTGTCGGCGGGGGTGGGGGGGGGGGGCCCTTTTTCGGGAGCTCGTGGCTAAGTGGGGGTGGTGTTGTTATATAGGTATAGTGCTTATTCGTGGCGGTGATTAAGACAATGGAGAGAAGAATAGGGGTGGGTGTGTAGATGCGTTCGACGTCATAGGTATTATTGTGGCGCTTTCTCTCTCTCTCTCTCTCTACGGGTGGTAGGTGATTTCCGTGGTTTCAAGGAATGACTCTGTTGTGTAGGACGAATGTAGCAATATGCTGATTATGTGTAGTGCAGTGTAATGTAAAGCTGGGAAAGCGAGGTTAGGGTGTGGAGGCGGATGGTCATATTTTCCACGTGAACATTGGTTCGTTAAGTGAAAGAGAGAGTGGGGGAAATAGAGAATAGCTATATTTTTCAGGTGTTTAGAGTTTGTGCATTGCAAAAGGTGCAGGGTGTGGTCGCCAGTAATTAAGTATGTAAATATTAGAAAAAAGTTTGCGATTGGTCTGTTTTACGACGTTAGGTTTGGGAGTTTCTACGTTTCCTTAGGCGAGTCTTTACTTAGAACGACAGAACGTTTTTCGAACTCGTACTGCGAGCATTCGAAGAGTTTCGAACGGAAAAGCGGGGATCGTCTTGCTCGTGCAACAACGGTTGAATTATCGCCTGGGAGCTCTGAAATTAAGAGTCCTTTTTACATCAACCGAGTAAAATACGGTGTCTCGCAACCGGTATCAGCTCTAGGAATCCAGTTTGTGTGCACCAGCAGCGCTACGATCAACCACCAAATCGCTGACTCGCCACAGAAGATCGCAGTAACCAGACGTTTCCGACTACTCGCCTGATAACCTTATTGTGAGATTCGACAATGGCTGGCATCATTCTACCTGTCGAGCTCAACGCGGTGGACGAGCGAAGAAATTTGGTTGCGCCAGTGTACATACCCATGGATTTCGGGGTATATGCACCACCGGAATGGGCCTCGTTGGACATCGGGACACGGCGTAGGTGGGCCTACACAGTGCGGTTGAGCACAACACAGAGCATCATCCTTGGGGGCGTGCGATACCGGAAGGATGGGCTGGTGGTTTACCCAGTGGGGCAAGATCGAGCGCGTATAATATTATGGAACGAATTTCACGAGATTGTGACGTGTGATTTTTTCGACGTGTGAAAATGTAATCATGCAGAATATAAGTTTATAATGATCGAAACCTCGATATTTCAAAGTTTTTATTTACCAAACTCCTGTCCCTTAAGCATGTTAATATTATTATTATTATCGGTGTTTTGTTGCGGATCCGAGTAGGTGTCTAGGGTGGTAAATGATGGAGCGAAAATTCGACTGCACAAGCATATTTTTTTTTTATTACAGGGAAGCGAAAATACTACATGGTTTTAAAAGTATAGTTACATGCTAAGAGTGTCTACTTAACAAAACGGGGGCGGGTTCGAGGACGTGATAGTCGAAGGTGTACACGAAACTCATAAGCTAGGAATTACACATGCTAATTACTTATAAGAGTACAGAATAAAGTATCGAATAATAAAAAAAAATACGTTATTCTAGAATGATTCTCAGAGTGTCCATTTGTTTATCGCTTAATTGTGTTCGTCTCTCTCTCTGCGGATAGTTCACACTGTTGTCTAGCACACGAAGCACTCGTTGCTCGTATTTGGGTCCCATCGGATGATTCTTTCGCTGCGTAGTGGTGTTGGTTGTCGATGGTTTTGTAGGTCTGTTGGTCAAGCGGTCGGTTTCCCAGAGTCGAAACTTTCAGGCTTCGTTCGGAGAATTTATGCAGAAATCTACCCCGAATTGTATTGCAGCGCTGATCCCATGCGTAGCATTTGGTCGAGGTTTCGTATTTCGGCCAGGATGGTTTTCTTGCACATACTGACGATTTCGAAGAAGACGATGTCGAAATAATGCTCCGCGAAGACAGAGTTGACGCAGCTTGCACGTGTGGTGTCTTTGAATTTATGAATGTTCTCGACAATGTATCGTTCAGCATCGGCATCGGTGAAACCGGTTGATTGTTGGCCAGGTATTTGCGTGTGTAACTATATGGCTATATCCGAGAGACATTTTGTCACATCGCCGGAGAATCGCTGCAGTCGTCGAAACCGTTAATCCACACACGTCATCATATTAAGAAGACCATCAAACGACGGTTTTTGCATGACTATAGTATTGAAAGAACTTTCCCATTTCTTAGGCGTTACGAGTCCCCGCTGCACCGCTGTACCTAGGGCTGGCTCAGCAGACGTTGGTTGATTTGCCAGGGCTATGGTTATAGATTTCATCCCATACGATGTGGAGAAAGAAATCATATAATTTCCGAGTTGTATGGTCTGCGTAGGACCAGCTTGTTTCGTTGCGAAGTATTGACGAATCGTGGCTACGTGGGTTTGAAATCCCACCCACTCACTCTGGTTGAAGATAACCGTACTATGTGAATAATTACCAGACAGCTTTACAACAGGTTCAAAATGGTTGCTGTACTGCGGCTGCAAACCCACCGTGATCTTTTTACTACCCGAATTATTAAGCGGATACGTCGTTGACAATAGCACGGGTAGATTCTGTTTGGCTGGTTCCGTTGGCTTCGCTTCGAGGTATCGCACCGGTAGCAAATTTGTATTTAACGCCGCTTGAGTCATTTTTCAACGGTATTTCCGAACACGCGTAATAAAAAGAGTTTTCTTTGCAGCCTGCTGGACAGTTCGCCAGTGTCACACTTCTAAACTAGTATTACGAACAGAAATGATAGCTTGAAGCGAAGATACAGCGGTTTATAAGGTGATCGAAGATTTAAGTGGGGGGTGATTATGATAAGAGAACGGTAGTGGGGAAAGGGTTTTTATACAGGATGAGATATCTGGGTGGGGAAATAGGACCATGGAAAGGATTACAATTCATTTTCTAGCCTCGCGAAGCTATGACTCATTATTTATACAGATGCACGAACCCTCGGTTGGTGCACTTTGCTATGAAGAATTCACGGGTCAACGTTCTAGATGTACACAGGATGTGCGCGACGGTTTATTGTCAATATTACCCGAAAATACGTGTATCTCCGGTCGCCACTTTCTACGATGGCTTTAAAACTGCTGTATTCTATAAAGAACAAAAGATCAAGAACTGAGTCACTGCGGGTGTATGTATATTTCCGAGCGATGCGCTCTATATACACCAAGGGATTCCAATAGTCCTTCTGGTTTAGGAAGTATTTACCACATAGCCTGCTGTTTGATGAGGGTAAGGTGTGGTGGTAAGCGCCTCGGCGCTCGCGCTAATTTACAATTCTTAGAGCTGAAACTTCGCGCCACAGGTAATGCGTTGTACACGTGCCAGACCCTTGGAAAATAGAACTACAGTGACTCACTCTAGACACAACGTATTGGAGAAATTTTGAGACAATGGTGTCGTATGTAAAACCGTAGAGTTGATTCTTCCGGGTAGAAATTTCGACCGTGTCACGCAACGTGTACGAGGTCGGGGGTGTGGATCTTTTCATCCTTGCATTTTTAGGGGACGATTTAGCGGTGACGGTCCAGTAGAACTATGGGTGTTTCCTGAAGCATAATTTAGCTGTAATTTACGATTATTAGAAAGTCGCCACGGAGAATATATATTAGCTACTTATAATGCGCCAAAATGCCACTCGCCTATCTCCTATTTTCTTTCCGTTTTGGCCAGTGATATGTTAAAAAGTTTTCTCGACGCATTTACATTTGTATACTACGACGGGTTTATAACAACACCCCCCTGCGCTTCTCGAATATATAGCTCGTATCTCGAAAATACCATGACCCTAGAGCTGTTAGCAATGCCCCCGTTTTTTATAAACAAGTAATACCTACACCAAAAAGTGGAGGGGAGTTGAATATAAAAAGACGGCATCAAGCCGCTTCGAATATTATCACGATAGGTGTTACCGGTGTTGCTGGACCACGTTCCAATTTATCTTAGACGTAGATGCATCGTGGATAGTGATAGTGTTTGCGGACGCCTCTGTGAAAGATACGTGTTTGAGAAGCGTGCGATTTCATAACCTAGTGTTTGAGTTTTCGTAAAAAGATAGCGAATTTCGAAATGGCTGAATTGTCTATTGTTGAAATCCGGAGAAACGATCGTGTGGCACTGTTGACGTGCATACGAGACATAGTGGAAAGAGTGCGGCATACTAATCGTTTTGTTTCTACGGTTTATGATGACGCTCGTATGTCGTACATCGCGACTTTTAATCACGAAAACCTTGTGGATGAGCTTTCCTCAATTTTGTACAATCTGCTGAGACGTGCTATCGGCAGACTATTCACGGATGGTTTTCTAAATAACTCGCGACATGCCGAATCGTTAGCGCGGGATATCGTTTTAAGACGCGGGTCAACCAGACAGCGGTGTACACCCGAAATCGCAGCACTTTTAGATTCTGCAGCCTCCAACGATCGTAAGTATTAACATACATCGTCGCACCATCCAAACTCGGTGATAAGACAGTGTTTGTAATAAAGCCGTATTTCTGCAGCATATTTACAATTCCACTGTAGCAGTGATGAGGAGATATCTGAGGGGGAGGACGAGCGTCGGAGCCCTATGGCTTTAGAAGGAGAGGTACGGGTAGAAGAAGTCGAAGAAGAAAGTATGACCGATCCAGACATTATAAACGGCATATATTGGTGGGAACACGAAGGGGCGGGTGCAATTCCTCTGGACTTTCAACCCTACACGCAGAATGAGGTGGCCGATGGTTGGTATATTTTGAAACTATCTCTCGCCAAATCTCGCACTCGCACGCGTCGCTCGGTTGTTCACGAAATAAATCTTGGTGACAGTTTCTGGAGGAGACGAAATTATAGCGCGTGTATTCGAGAGCGAAAATGCATCACCCGAAACGATACGTGCCCCGGTCATTGAATAATCATAACCGAATCGCTTAGATGGAACCCCGCCGGATCATCCTATGGGGGTAACACTTCTCCAGGCAACGGTGGCGGCAGAAGGCAAAGTGGGGCAGAATCCCAAAAAGCTGGCCAAAATTCGGAAAGTGTCCAAAATGATCTCCAATTCTCTTCTCGGGGGTTTTCGGGGTCGCTGAATACGAATCTGTTATCAGAATTACGATTTTCAAAATGGCGGACCCAAAGTGGCGGACATAATTCAACCAATTAGTCAAATAATTCAGTAAAAAATACCCAATCATATTTCTTAATGGTTTTTGGGATCGCTGATTACGAATTGGTTATAGGAATGTTAATTTTCAAAATAGCAGACGCGATATATAGACGATTCCACAAAAATTTTCAATTTTTGAATATTTTTTAATAGAAAATGTTTCATAATATTTTTAGGTTTAAATGAGTAGAAAATCTCTTGAGCCATGTTTTTATTTTTGAACAATTTCTTGAGTACAAAATTTGCAATAAATCAAATATCTGTTATTTACTTCTAGTAACAAAAATCTTGTATGTCATCTTCAATGTTGGAATCATTCGATTCGGATTCTGATGTTGACCCACTTGTATCCAAATCGGAATCGTTCCTTATCTCTTGTCTGGTGACTTCAGGTTGTTTTAACATTTCTATAGGTTCTTTATGTAAAGATTTAGCCGGTCTCTGGGGCAATTTCCTGATGCTTGAGAGAAATGGATCTGATGATACTAAGAGCCTATAGAAAATGTCTCTCATATTCGATTCTCGAGAGCATTTTCTTGAATGATGTAACCTGTAGTTCTTTATATCCTTATTGCGTGACTCTTGGGCCTCTTCAGAAAGTTGTCCGATCGGTAAAAGGGCATATTTTACAATTTCTGCTCCGTGCATCAACACTTTGTGCACAGATGTTGGCATGTAATACCATGGATATAAAGCAACGAATAAACGGGCAGTATTTACACAATAGTCTTTGAATTTTTCTTCGTCTATATCATACCCGCTCGAAATTGCCTGCAAAATAACATGAAATCGGTGAATTAAATTTTCATCGACTCCTGTTATTTCAGCAGATATATTAGCATTTTCGAAAAAGCGGCGGGCGGTATTTCCATCGTTTGAGCTGCCATATCCTGGCTTTGGTCGATCAACGATAAGCCCCAGTGTTGTCTTAAATTGAGTCTGTATGTCTTCCTTGCGTACTTTCACAATCTTTTTCACTTCCTCTTCACGAGCTTGCCACTTTTGAGTTGTGAGCTTATACGACAAATGCAAACAGCACTCGAAAAAACGAATCCACGCATGTAATGTAGATATGCCAAATCTTAAATTATCTGTAGTAATGTCCATTTTTATAATTTTGTCGATGTTATTAAAATCTTTAGAGGTGGCTTTGCACAGGAAGCAGCGTTGTGCAGAAGTGGTACCGGTTACAGCGTTACAGACTTTGCCGTCTATCATCGTAAACGACATACAATAGGTTACTGAAATTGATTTTTCATTTTGTTCAGTAGTGTATGGTGCAAGACCCGCAATCTGCTGTTCAATGTCGGTAACTTCTTTCAATGTTGATTGTACATCTTCATGTACAAACTGCAATCGTATTGGTCTGCAGAATCGAGGAGATGAAGGTCTAGGATTTTTCCACACAATAGTTCCTTCATCCGTCTCGTGATTGTTGTAGATTAATTGCAAAGGTAGCAGAGAAGTATAAAAAATGCTTTCATCAGATTTTCCAGCCTCATCAAATTTTTGCTTATAAACGCTTTGACCGCTGCTTCCATCACATCCCCATTTACAGTGAAGTACTAATTTTTGCAGAATTTCAGAATTTAGAGTATCGATGACATCAGCCTGAAGTTGTATAATTCTGTATGTGGTATGATCAAGTAAAGCCTGTAGTTTAATTTGTGCGCACGACTCAGTAATATTCATGTACACAACTGATGGATAACAACGATTTTTTGCTTTTTCTACTTCATGGTATGATGGGTATAATTTGCATTTACGTGCTCTAGCTGCATTTCTTGATAGCTGATAAGAGCGCTTTGATTCTCCTTTCTCGATCATCAAAGAAAGTGCTTCGTCTGGGGTTAAAGGTGTCTCATTTTTTGACCGAACAGCAGCTATATATTTTGAGGCTCTTGTTGGGCTGGTTAATGTGACATCTTTAAGAACTTGAGCAGCATCCACTTGGCCAGAAGTCCTTAAACTCATTTGAGCAGCATACGTCAATTCTTCTGTAGATAAAGTAGAACGTATTTCTTCAGTCTTTCGCCTCTTAGATCTATCGCTGGATGAAGCAAAGGATTTCGAAGGTCGTCCAGATGTTCCTTTTTCATCATTCTTCACAATCTTCTCAGATGTTGATGTTGTGCATTCAGTATCGGATAATGTTGAAAAACATACGGTGCCATTCAACCATTCTTCATTATTTTTTAGAAACTTTTCTTGGCCTCTATTTGCTGCTTTCCATCTGGATCGAAAATTTGCAAATAACAGTCCTAATGACTTTTCATCCTCGTCTACTTGTATCACATGTTCTGTTTTCTTGAAAATTGCATCTTTCAAAACTCCAATAACGAATTTCTGTTCGTTTTTTAAACTGTCTTTCACCATGAAAAAAAACATCTTTTCTTGATAATTCCATATTTGAAGATTGGGAAGACTCTGTAAAATACCAATATAAACATGTACAAAATTGAATGACATTATTTTGAAATCATTTTATACTTAACAAAACTATATACGGTGTTCTGACTCGAAATGTACAAAAATAATTTATTACTACTAAAAATGATTTTATATTTATAAAGAAAACGAATATTTATGATATAAATGATTAACAAATATATTTACATACATTCTGCACGAAAAAAAACCGAAATTACATGAAATCTGTCTTTACGAGAATCACCTCTGTGTCAGTATACAACAGGTATAATAAAGCCTGAACAGCAGGCGGGCTCCTTTCTTTCATACATGGCTGCTCTAGGAGCCCCTCGTCAGTCCTTGCCGAATCGCCGTCTACACTACGTATACACTAATACACCTTTACTGCCGAAAACCGTTACGCCGTACAAACATGGGGGAAACACAGTTCTAGCTACTGAGAGTTCTTGCAGGAATATTTTATAAAATGTTGAGATTTTCGTAAAGCGTACATTTAGAATAATAAATTACTGTATTAAAATTTAAATGATCTATGAATATTAATCAATAAATGAACATACTACAAATAGAATTGATAAATAAATATTAATCTATGTTAATAGACAGAAAATATACCAACGCGCTGTAACGTAATAATCAATGGATTACATTCACACGTCCGTTAATGTCGCGCCACGTATTTCTCCCTAAAAATTAGTCTAACTATTCGTTGAGCACTCCTGAGCAGCCAGTTTTTTAGTATATTATATTTAGTACTGTACACTATCAGTTTCTTGTTGAAACAAGGTCGAGACTCGCGAAGACATTTTTAAAACTACTTTAGAAAATCGATTTTCGAAAAAAAATGTATAATTTTTTATGTTTACTTGTTGCAAAATTTAGATATTTCAAACATAAAATAAGCAATAACTGTGCATAATTATATTTTCTGCATACCTTCAGAATGTTTTTCCATTTTGCAGAATTAAAATTGAGACAGTTTCGTCCGTTTCACAGCACTTCGAAACAGGCAAGAATTTTTTGACGCGTACACTTGTTTAATGCGTACCGAACAGCGGCTGAATGTCGACTGATGTCGAGGCGACCCTAGATCAGGTATAAACCTGCCCGGTCCGGAATTTCGTCCTAGGACTATCAGTAAACAAGATCTGAACATATATAGACGAATATATACAACTCAAAAATTTGACTTTTGGCCAGCTTTTTGGGATTCTGCCCCACTGTGCGTCGCAGGGTCCAGCTTTGGATGGGACAGCGGAGGAGGCCTCAACCACCGCCGAATCGACCAAGCGTATGTTTTGCGATGACCCAGAAAAATCTAACTTGTTAGGTGTACAAAACAACCGTGAAGACCCGTGTTGTCAGGTAGGCTGTGGTAGCAAGAGAGGAAAAATAATTGAGATAGCGGAGCCCAGCACCAGTGGGTGCTCGGAAATCGAGTCTGGCGCGGAACAAAATGACATTCGCGGTTATGAAACGTCGGTGGTTCAAGATGATAACGAAATTGGTCCACCGGTTAAACGGTTTATCGTAGAATCTCAACATGATCACTTTTATGAACGCTTCCGTACTAGTTGTAGACAGACACGTGTAAGACTGCGACCCCCACCGTTAAACGTGAGCCCCGTAGTTTGGTGCAATGACGCGTTACGTGATATGCATGCATATTTCATTGCAAACCGCGACCCAGCGGACCTGATTGGCGTTTCGTTCACATCTCAATCAATGGAGTTGGGTGCTGCGGGGCAATCTGTACGGCCTGTAGCACGATTCAGCTTCTCCGATCTCTGGGGCCTAATAGAGAGCGTAAATCAGAGTAAGCGTATATTATGCGCTGATGACTCGCTATACTTTAACATTGCATATATAAAAGTTCCTCTGGGTCGTGGCGATGATCGAAGTCTTAGCGCTCTGGTGCTGCGGAAGAGGTCAATGATCGAAATTTCAAACGTCGATTCTCTATGTCTCCCTAGAAGTTTAGTTGTCGCAGAAGCCCATAACGTTTACGACCGGTGTAAAAATAGGGAGTCTAAAAGAATATGGGATAATATACGGCATAAAAAATCTAAGCTGCAACGCGTGAGGTCTCGCGAGTTGGTCGTAGCCGCCGGGGTTACCGTACCCGAAGCAGGGTGCGGAATACCCGAGCTCCAGTTATTTCAGGAGTACTACAAAACGAGAGGTATAGCAATTGTTGTTTTCTATTATGCCGAATACGGAAGTGGCGCACCGCCGATTTTTGATGGACGCAGTTGTCTTGACATCGACCCTACTGCAGTTTTACATATTGCCTATATCGAGACGCGAAATCATTACACCGTAATTGTGAACCTCTTAGGATCTTCGTCTTCTCGTTTTTATTGCGCAGCGTGTAACAAGGGTTACAGAATGAAAACGGGTCATAAATGTAAAAGCGTTTGTCCTCGGTGCTTTTCTACACCCGCATGCCCTATTAATTATACCGAAGGAAGTACGGCGGTTGAAATGACTATGGGTTGTGACGAATGCGGGTGACAATTCCGAGGTCCTGTATGTTTTCAAAACCATATTGCAGTTAAATATCGTAGAGTTGGCAACGCAATTCAAAAGACAACCTGTGAAGCGGTACGTAGCTGTAAAATCTGCTCGCAAGTTGTAGATTCAACTAGTGGGATACATCGATGCGGAAAGAGCTATTGCCGGACGTGTAAAGCTCTGCATGGTTTCAACGAGCAATGTTTTATGCAACCGTTACCACCTCGCGAACCCATAGAGGTTGGTGGGCGTCCTGGTGTGCTTTTCATATTTTACGATTTTGAAACCCGCCAGGATGCTGACTTTCGGAGTGGTGGAGCCGACGGTCAAGAGCATATCGTTACCCTTTGTGTGGTACAACAGGTATGCGAGTTCTGTTTGAAGGAACACGACACCGTCGATGGGCACACACCACACTGTCGATGGTGCGGGGTACACACGTATGTTTTCCGGAAAGACCCCGTGGCCTCTTTAGTTGATTTAGCAATCCGTGATAAAACAGAATTCAAACAGATTATGTATAGCCCAGTATGTATAGCCCACAATGCAAAGGGGTTCGATGCGCAGTTCATTTTACGCTATCTTATAGAACATGGGGTTGGAAGAGTAAAGAAGCCCAACGTTTTGCTCACAGGAACCTCGATTATGTGTATGCGTGTGGGGAAGACTGTCTTTATCGATAGTTTAAATTATTTTCAAATGCGTCTAAGTGCGTTACCGAAAACATTCGGGTTCGCGGACAAAGTAACCAAAGGGTATTTTCCACACATGTTCAACCGTGTCGATACGCAGGAATATATAGGCCCTTTACCTCCCATCGAGGATTACGCCCCGGAGTCAATGTCAACCAAAGAGCGTAACGACTTCCTCGAATGGTACGATGAGGAGATCAAAAGCGGCAGAGAGTTCGATTTTAAAAAAGCAATCGATTCATATTGTCTCAAAGATGTAGATATTCTCAGACGTGCATGTCGACGGTTTCGGGGTATTTTTCTCGAAGCAGGCGGTGTATGCCCCTTCACCGAAGCGATAACAATAGCCTCGGCCTGCTCTAAAGTTTTCCGGCGTAATTTCTTAAAACCCAACATGGTGGGCCTTATACCGTCACAGGGGTACATACTCGGCGGTCAGTATTCACGGGTGGCTCTCGAATGGCTTTTCTGGCTTGAACACTCTGAGTTCCACCAGGTAATAGCCCACGTGGGAAGGGGGCATGAGTACCGGTTACCTGAGGGGCACACAGTCGATGGTTATTTAGAGAACGAGGACGGCAAATACGTATTCCAATTTCATGGTTGTTACTGGCACGGGTGTCCAAAATGCTTTAAAACCAATCGCACGAGAGAGGCTAGTTACGGTGGGTTCAGTCTGGAGGCCCGATACGAGAGGACGCTAGCTGTATCCAAAAATATTTGCTCGTACGGTGTCTATATCATTCGCGAAATCTGGGAATGCGATTTCACGATGATGAAAAAGAATATCCCCGCTTTGCGTGAATTTGTAAAGACGCATCCGCGACTCTCGCTCCAGGTTTTAAACCCCCGCGACGGATTTTACGGTGGACGTACGGGAAACACAGTCACTGCGTATGACGCTGCCCCGAACGAGAAAATCTCATACATAGACATCTGCTCGTTGTACCCGTATATATGTAAAACAGGATGCTTTCCTGCAGGACACCCCGAGATATATACAGGTAGCGAGTGTGACAAGTTATTCGAAAATTCCTCGCCCGGTGATCTACTCGGAGCAGGTATCCATGGCATGATAAAATGCACCATCCTGCCCCCGCAAAATCTTTTCCACCCCGTTTTGCCGGTGCGTTTGCGTGGAAAACTCCTTTTCGCACTTTGTCGAAGGTGCGCAGAAGAAATGGCCCAACAACGATGTAACCACGAAAAGGTCGAGGATCGAGCGTTCACGGGTACCTGGGTGATTGAGGAGGTTAGAAAGGCCCTGGATATGAGTCATATTATGATGAAAATCCATGTAATTTGGTCGTATACGCAGGTTACGTGAACAAATTTTTGAAAATTAAGCAGGAGGCAAGCGGGTGGCCTGTGTATTGTGTAGATGAAGCCGCGCGCAATAAATATATAACAGAGTACGAACGAGTCGAGGGGATAAAACTAGAACCCTCGAAGATAGTAAAGAACCCAGGTCTTTGCGGTACAGCAAAACTAGCGCTAAACACGCTTTGGGGAAAAATGGGGCAGCGCGATAATTTACCGCAAATGGAAATAATCAAAACGCGGGAAGCATTACTTAAACTTGTAACAGACGCCGAAAAGGAAGTTACCGGTGTATTACCCGTGAACGATTGTATGATGTATGTTACATGGTCATATGTGGATGACGCTGTCCCCCAGATCAAGCAATCTAAAGTTGTTATAGCAGCGTACACAACGGCTCAAGCGCGTTTAGAATTGTATAAATATCTGGAAAAACTTGACCGTCGTGTTCTCTATTATGACACAGATTCAGTCATTTATACAACGCGTACAGGCGAGTGGCTACCACCCCTCGGCGGTTTTCTCGGTAACATGATAAATGAGCTCGAATGTTACGGGGAAACAGCATACATTAAATCGTTTGTATCGGGTGGACCGAAATTTTATGGGTATTCCGTTGTCACCGAAGAAAAGCCTGACGAAATCGTAGTCCATTGTTGTAAGGTAAAGGGTTTAACGCTAAATTACGAAAATGCTCAGTATGTAAATTTGGATTCTATCAAGCGGCTGATAGGAACCTCGCTACCACATTTGAACGACGCAGCGATAAATTTAAATTTTAAAGCGATTCGACGCACTGCGTTACACGATGTGGTCACGACTACAGAGCGTAAAACATGCAGCGTTGTGTGTCACAAGCGTCGATATGTGAGCTGCAGGTTATCGTACCCCTTCGGGTTTAAGGAGTGAATGAAAATCATCGCATATAATATAGTTTTTAAAAAAATGTAACAGCATTGTGTAATTAATAAAAAGCGTTTTATGAAAAAAAAAAAAAAAAAATGCCTACGAAACTTATTTTTCATCCACCCAATAAGCTTCTGGTTCGTACTGCTAACGACGGTGGTGTGGTAGCGGTTACGCCTAGTCGGTAATCACGGTATGCTCGTGCTGGAGGAGTATAAAAGCTGATGGTCCAGTGTTCAACCCATCATCCTTACTCCGTAACCCGAGGTGAAAAGTACTTTTTATACGCTGGGTATATTTTTTTTTGTTTCGCGCGAATGGATGTCCGGTGGAAGCACCCGTGGACGTCGTTAATATGCGGGCCCACTGGATGCGGCAAAACTGTGTTTATCAGACGTTTTCTACGGCATCTTAGGGTAACGAGTAACGTGACGTTCGATCGGATCCTCTTCTATTACGGCGATACTCTTGATGTAGATACGCGTACCGCTTACGATGGCTGTCGAGAGGGCACTGCGCTAGCGAAAATCGAATTTCACGAGGGTCTATCGGACCCGGACGCTTACTCGCACGATAATGAGCGTAAAAAATTAATAATAATCGACGACCTCATGCGTGAATCATCCAACGGCATAATTGTCGACCTCTTCACGAAAGGTAGCCATCATAAAAACATCAGCGTGATGTTTCTGACGCAGAACATCTTCCACCAGGGGTCGGGTCAGCGAGACATTTCTTTAAATGCTAATTTCATCGTCGTTTTTAAAAACCGTCGGGATCGCGCACAAATCCAGCATCTCGCTAGACAAGATTTTCCTGAAAATCCAAAATTTCTTATTGAAGCTTATCACGATGCGTCGGCACGGCCCCACGGATATTTACTTTTAGATCTAAAGCAATCAACGCCGGATGATTACCGGTTCCGCACAGGAATATTCCCCGATGATGAGCGCTCTGAAGTGTATACCCCGAAAAATGACCGTCGAAAATAGGGTATTGCGTCACTGTATCTTATACGCTATTCAAAACAAATGCACGACACAATATGCTCATAGGTATAAGCACCCATGGTACTTGTGCGATCGTGTCAGTGGATCTTGTACCACACTGTGGGTAGTATTGAGCATGGCTGATACGGTGAAGCATTCTGCGAAACAGGGTAAAACGAAAAAGACACGCACCCCGTTTACAAAACGACATCTTGCGCTTTTGCACGTGTTATACCACGGTACCCCCATCGAACGCAAGGCGCTGCTTAAAAAAGCCGATAAAGGACTCATCAAGTGTATCTGCGAATGCGCATTGAATATCTTACGCGGTGTCGTAAATATAAAAGCAAGTGCAAAAAAACATCTTAAAAAATACAAAAATACTCTACGCACCCTAGCGTCATCGACGAAGTGTGTGCAACGGGGTCGGGGGTGGGGGTGGAAAGCAAAGAAGCGTATCATTCTGCAAAAAGGCTGCGGTGGTGTTCTCGGTCTCTTGCTGGCTCCGATCATCGATACGTTACTCGGGAAATTATTCTCTGGTCGTCCAAATACTCAATAGCCATGCAGCATGCAAAAAAAATGGTTTTGGTTGACGAGGCGGAGTATCAACAACGTGGTGGAGGGTGTACACTACCATCGACACCGCACACATCCTCTACGA
This sequence comes from Ophion obscuratus, assembly GCA_964007375.1. Lineage (NCBI taxonomy): Eukaryota > Metazoa > Arthropoda > Insecta > Hymenoptera > Ichneumonidae > Ophion > Ophion obscuratus. Next base: position 69,248,937 of record OZ023312.1, on the reverse strand, counting down.
GTGATAGAGCATCCGAGAACACGCCTGAAACCTAACCAGAGAGCATAAAATCCCCTGGTGATGTGATATCGCGCCTCGATCTGGAACTTTCGAATATACTCCGTTCGGATAAATTTGAAGATGATCAAGAAAGGTGGAAGCAATTTTTACCGTTGTTTCAGAGGTATCTCTTTCAGACGTTATGACAAACAAAAACAAACGGTAAACTCAGCTCCACGGGCATTGATGATGAAAAAACGGGCATAATGTCAGTCGACGATATCGTTAACAGTATACCGGGGAAGTATAAGCGAAGAGCACAATCTTTACTCGAATATATACAAAAACCCACAGGAGAGCCGTCGAATATAACGTGGGACGACCGCGGACGAGTGAATATATACGGTGCACTCATAAACGGTGGTAACATTATCGATCTTGTTAACGACGCTGTACGTTTGAGAAAAAAGTTCCGCGCGAAAGGACGTATCGAATTTATTAGCGCTCTTCGGGCAGCAGGGATACCTCGTGAGTTTATCGGGAATGACGAACTGTGGAAATCCTACGATAGAGACAGCAATAACGCCACTTCGGACAGACGTATAACCCAAGCGAGTGCGGGCCGGGGTATAATAAATCACACAGGTGACCCTGTTAAAAGGAGTAGAGGTGTGAAACGCAAAGCAGTAAATAGTGGAGATACATTCGAGAGCACACACCTACACTCGAAGCGACAAAAGATGCGGCCAGCGTGTTGGTTAAAGCTTTGACCGTTTTGAGTTGGGCTGAGACAGAGCGAGAGAGAGAGAATGCCTCGGAAGCTAACACTCGAAGACGTTTACTACAACCCAGGCAACCCTGCGGGTTATTCAGGTGCATATCGCCTTATAAACGGTAAAAATAAATATGTGCACGACTGGCTGACGTAACAGGATGCATACACCATTCATAGGCCCGTTCAACGACGTTTTCATAGGCTTCATTATAATGTCGACAATATAAACGACGTGTGGGAAGCAGACCTCGTTTATTTACGCTCAATTCAGACAGCTAATGATGGTGTAGCGTATTTACTCGTTGTTATAGATGTCTTGAGCAAATATGTATGGGTTGAACTACTTAACGACAAGACCATGCACCGGGTCACGATGGGTTTCAAACGAATCCTTAACCGTACCGATGGTCGATCCCCCATATATCTACAAACAGACCGTGGTAAAGAATTCCTCGGAAACGTTTTCCAGAATTTTCTCGCTGAAAAAGACATCCGCTTTAGAGTTGCGAGAAATCCGGATATCAAGGCATCGATAGTTGAACGATTCAACCGCACCTTAAAACAGCGGATGTGGCGTTTCTTTACACACCGCAACACACACCGTTATATCGATGTACTCCAGCAATTTGTCTACGCGTATAACCATGCAAGACACTCAACGATAAAGATGGAACCCGCTGCTGTAACAGTATACAATGCGCAGATAGCCTACCAAAACACAGAGAAAAACAACACGGTCCGCGATGGTAAGAAGCGTCGCAGCCACCATAAATACAAATGCGGTAATTATGTACGCATCAGTAGGACTAAGGGCACATTCGAAAAGGGTTACGATCACGATCTATGAATTGCACGATCTTCACGGGGAAGCGATAGATGGATTTTTCTACCCCCAAGAGGTAACAGAAGTCAATGCTGAACATCTAGAGGAAGACAAGGAGTTCAAAATCGAGCGTGTTATAAAAACCCGAGGTCGCGGTGCACGGAAAGAAGTCTACGTTAGCTGGTTAGGTTACCCAGCGAAATTTAACTCCTGGATACCCGCATCCAGCGTACGAAACAACAGTCTATAAAACGCCGTTTCTAACACACTCCCCGCGGTATGGAGGCTGAAAACTTTTTCATCGTACTACCGAGTAATAGTAGTATGAGGTATTTCCCCGATAACACAACGACGAATTTTACAACGCAACTGCCACGTGAAATTTCTTTACATGGCACATGGGTTGTGGGTCTTACCGAAATTCACATTCCTTACACCATTACGCACTTACAACGGGGAGATTGTATTATACTCTGGAAGCCGTGCGGGGATAAAATCGATGATGTGAACGCGCGAAAGGTCACTGTTAACATACCGCACGGTGTATACCAAACACACGGTCAACTCATGTGGGAGCTGAATAACATACCCCGGTTCAAAAAACAAGGCGTAAGATTCGTCGAATCTCGATCAGCGATTGGACACGTTTCCATTGAGATGCCGACAATTGAAGAGTGTAAAGGAAAAACGCAAGCCGGAACCGTAATTTTACCGGATAAAATTGCCCGTGTATTAGGCCTCGACGCACAAGCAGGAGTTGATGAGCCTCTGACGTTTTCCATGGCGCATCATATACCAGCAGGCCAGACGACCAGCGGGGCGAGACCAGCCTGCCTCAGCAGAGCCCTGCCGGATCAACTCTTCGTATACACGGATATCTGCGTACCATACACAGTGGGAGATGTGCAGGCATCACTATTGCGAATCGTTAATTTAGATACAGCCCGTTATACATACGGCTCAACCTGTGTGAAATACTTTTCGCCCGCGAACTATTTACCGATTATGAATAATCATTTTCGAGTGATCACCATCGATATAAGAGACCATCTCGGTAAACCGGTAGCATTCGAGTATGGAACACTGACCGTCACGTTACATTTTAAGCGCATTGGGTAACTTTCAAGACAACGATGTCCCATTATTATGCATATTACGAGTGTCAGGCTGGGGGCGGTGGAGCCCGCGGTCTGCACGGCGTCTATGTAGGAGCACCGTATCAACGGAGACACGGAATCGGAAGTTTTCTGGAGAGTCTCTTCCGGAGAGCTCTACCACTTCTAAAAATGGGAGCACGCGCCATAGGAAAAGAAGCACTACGTGCAGGGATAAACGTTATCGAAGATGTAAGCAGATACAAAAGACCGTTCGGGGCATCTGTACGCGAGCGACTCGCAGAGTCGAGTGGAAACTTGAAACGCAAAGCTGGTGAGAAGATCGATCTACTCATGAGTGGTTCGGGATATAAAACCGTGCGCGGAAAAAGGAGTATACATTCGCTAATGGACCCTGCAAGTGGACGTGTCGCGGTACAAAAAAGAAGCACTGTTAAGAGTCGCGTAACGAAGAAGAGACGTGGTGGTAAACCGTGCAAAAGACAACGATCGAGAAAGAAATCCTGTAAACGTACGAAGTGTAAAAAAACGGGGAGAAAAACAGCTACGAGGAAAGGTAAAAAACGCATCAGTCTACCAGATATTTTTGACTGAATTTGAAAATGTCTTTTCTACACTCCCATTCTCGCGAGTGCATGAAGAGCGAGCTTGATCTGTTCAGTATACCACCGACACAGACGTCTATAGAAGCCTCGCAATGGGTGCATTATAAACCCGTGTCCTCACTCTCAGATGATGGACCGCTCGAGTTTGTTATACCAGGTCACGGGGAGGAGTATCTGGATCTCGCGCATACGATGCACGCCCTCAACGTTAAAATTTTGGCTTCCGATGGCGGGCCAGGGGGGCGAGCTGCACCTGTTAATAATTTCCTCCATGCCATATTTAATCAAGTGGATGTGTACTTTAACCAAAAACTCGTTGCACCGCCGAATAACGCGTATTCTTACAGAGCGTACATAGAAACTCTATTAAATTACGGTCCTGCAGCGAAAGATTCGCACCTCACATCAGGATTGTGGTACGCCGACACACCTGGTGCTTTGGACGCACTCCCCGGAGTGAAAAACCCGATAGAGAACCAGGGTTTGGACATACGTCGAAAACTGACATTCGATGGAAAGAACGTTGATCTACTGGGTCACCTTCATTGTGACGTATTCAATCAGGATAAATTTCTACTCAATGGAGTCGAGATGCGTCTACGCCTGGTCCGATCAAAGGACGCTTTTTGCATCATGGCACCCATCTTGCAACCGCTCGTTACATATCGCGTGCACATCGCCGAAGCAACTCTTCTTGTGCGACGCGCTAAAATAATACCAGGTGTTCTTATAGCTCACGCAAAAACACTCGCTAAAACAACAGCGAAATACCCTATAACGCGTGTCGAAGTAAAGGCTTTTACGATGCATAGCGGTATTCTCGGTGATACCCTGGACAATGTCATACTAGGATAACTACCGAAACGAATTATACTTGGTTTTGTCTCAAATAAAGCGTTCAACGGTGACCTAGCATCCAATCCGTATAATTTTCACCACCAGACCATACATTTTCTCTCATTATATGTTAATGGTCAACAAGTCCTGAGTCGCCCTTTACAGCCACATTTTACGCAAGACAGCGAGCTCTCGGTAGAAAGCTATCATACGCTTTTCTCGGGCACGGGTCTGCATTTTCGAAACGAGGGGTTGGGTATATCGCGTAGGGACTACGGTAAGGGTTACTGCCTTTTCGCATTCGACCTAACGCCAGATCTCGATGCTAATTGTTTTATACATTGGAACCTAGTGCGACATGGAAGCGTACGCATAGAAGTGCGTTTGACGAGCCGCTCCCCTCCACAATAAATTGTATTGTCTACGCGGAATATGACAATATAATTGAAATAGATTCCTCACGACAAGTTATAACAGACTTCAGCGCGTAAGCTTATATACAGGTGAACGACCGCTCATAGTTCACCAATCAAAACCTGTACACAGAGCAAACAAATTTGGAAGGGGCGTGCCTGTGCACGATATAAAAAACGTTCCACATCCGCGGCTGATACACCAGTATCGCGTCTCCATCGTCATGGACTTTGTCATAGACATTCAAGCACTCTACGATAAAAACGGCGGCTTTCAGCCGAAAGAGCTGGCTATTGTTTGCATCCAAGAGCCCGGATCATCGCATTGGATCATCACCCCTCCGCACGATTTTTCGGACCTGCCTCCAAAGTTCGCCGCTAGTAATAACCGCATCACATGCTTTTGCCATGGTCTTGAATGGTTCGACGGTGAAGCGGAATTGGAACGTGTGTGAACGACGCTACGTGCCTTTGTACGCCACGCAGTGCGGATATATGTAGGGGGTCTGCAGAAAGCAGAATTGTTACGGAGAGTCCTCGCTCGAGATATCGTTAACCTGGAGGATTATGCTGGGCCTACTCTGAAGAATATGCCTACTAGCGATGTCTGCTGCATGCATCATTTCCTTGCACGTCACAACAAACCAAAATGTGCCTTGAACAACGCGATGAAGATAAGGACTTGGCTACGTGGACGGAAAGACGGATCAGATAGTTCAATTTATATCGAACCAATCACTGTATCCCCGCAGTCAAAGAAAAGTAGTTGGGGTGGAGTGTTAAACAGTGCTATTCACCACACAACTATACCCCGACCATCGAGCCTCAATTTCATGAGTGGCAATTTACGGTGTAAAACCCCACATGTTTGTTCACCGCTGCACCAGACACCGGAGATTTTGGAGATAAACACAAACGGGTCATTGACATCGCTTAGTAGACAGAGTAACACATCTGCATCTTACGTCACAGGAGAGGTGGTTCACCTAAAGTATAAAGATTCGTCGCGGGTTATCCCCCGTCTACCGACACCCCCACCAGCACCGCTACATCCCCCACCAAATCGCTACTCGTTGAGCAAGAATTACAACAACGAACAGTCTAGAGGTGCTCGATGGTCTACGGATGATAAAAGCACCAACGAAAGGGGTGTACCCTGCAGACCGCATTCCGAAAGTCTGGTGTAGACCTGCTGCAATAGTCGCCAATACCGATATTCATACACGGCCTGGTACTCATTGAGTTGCGATTTACGTAAACGAGGATGGCCACGCTATCTTTTTCGGCAGCTACGGGCTCCCACCAATTATCCCACAACATTACAATCGTTTGCGAAGAAACGCCAGAACTCTCCGATGGAGCGGAAAACCTCTACAATCGCAGACCTCGAAAGTTTGTGGGGAATATTGCATTATGTTTCTGTATTACATGGCTCGTGGTTGTACTCTTGATCGTTTCCATAGACTTTTTTCATCGGATAAAATTAAAAACGATCGAACAGTGAGTCTGTTCTTCCGAGAAAAGATAGCACGAGCAAGGCGTGGAAAACACCCTCTTTCTGCCGATGGCCTCTTGGGTGAAGGAAACCCAACCTGTATCCAGTCGTGCATACCTGTCGAGTGCTGCTATTTGTGAAAATTTTAATTACCGTGGGGATCTACTCTCAACCACCAACCCAGGGTGTTCGGATAGGGAGGGCCGCTTTCTACAACTACCACCACCACCACCGTCACCACCACCACCACCAGTGCGATACTCTTTCCACCACCATCCGACAGACCCCCGAAACCACCTTTAAATACGGGGGTAACACTGTTTGTGAACACCAAACGTCGTGTTCTTCCTCACTAGCTTGATATTACTTCACCGTCGGAGTCAAACGTCGATCTGCAGATTCGAGGCCGTTCGGCAGGATTGGTTGATCCAGGTCGATACCTACCGACATATTACGGATCACCGAGATTATCGTCCATTTCCAGCCGTAGACGGGGTCTATCGTATCATCTGCATAGCTGATGAAGGAATCAACCACGACCACCATTCCCGATATTAAGCGGTTCAACTACAAGTTCCCCACTCTTTGGAAAGCTCCTTTGTCGAGCACAACGATAAATTATCAACTCGAGGTCCTGCCCTACGACCACAACACGCAACAATTGATGCCGAGCGAGGCTCCAGCCTACGCATACTGGGAGGTATGCGTAGGTACCCATGATGACATCTGGGTACCACCGGAGTGGATCAACCTCCCCAACAGGATACGGAAAGCATGGCTACAAATTGTGAAGACTGTACCTGGTGAGGTACTCTACCTAGGTGGGGTCAACTACCATCGACGGGATGGGGTGGTCTACCCCGTGGATCAACCCTTCGACGCGATTCTCTTCGAGGATAGCGAGGAGGTCTTGGGGGACGCATCCTATTTACGCAGTTACTACGAGCTCGATGTTCGCCCATACAATCGTATCCCCGATCACCTCAGCCCTGGTCAAGAAGTCGCCTACACGTACTGGGAGGCGCACGATGATATTTGTGTGCCACCGGAATGGATCAACCTCCCCAACATGATTAGGAAGTCATGGCTATCCGTCGTGAAAAACGCACGCATGGACGTTATATATATAGGCGGCGTGGAATATTATTTCCATAACGGTGTGCTGTACCCTGTGGACCAACCCTACGACGCGATCCTCTTCGAGCATTCCCATATTGCCACAGGGTACGAAAGTTCGATTAATAACACCCATACACACGCGCGCACACACACACACAGGCACACACACAGACACACACACACACACAGACACAGACACAGACACAGACACAGACACACACAGACACACACAGATACACACAGACACACACAGACACACACATACACACACAGCCACACACACACACAGACACACAGACACACACACACGCACGCACGCACGCACGCACACATGTGCGTGCTGTGTCCATATGCTGTGTCCATCTGCTGGACGGGATGGACCACCCCATCCCGTCGATGGTAGTTGACCCCACCTAGGTAGAGTACCTCACCGGGTTCAGTCTTTACAATTTGTAGCCATGCTTTCCGTATCCTGTTGGGGAGGTTGATCCACTCCGGTGGTACCCAGATGTCATCATGCGGCTCCCAGTATGCGTAGGTTGGAGCCTCGCTCGGCATCAATTGTTGCGGGTGTAACCCTACGACGCGATCCTCTTCGAGCATTCCCATATTGCCACAGGATACGAAAGTTCGATTAATAACACCCATACACACGCACGCACGCACGCACGCACACACGCACAATATGTATGAACGGACAAAATGTTGAATAAAAACTTCGAAACGTGTATTCACGTAAATCATCGCGTTTTTTCTTTACCCGAAGCTCCCTATCCCCACGGTGTAAGACCTTCCTCCCCCATACGATCCACGCGGCGGAGCCCCCACCAGCTTGCTGTAGCAGTAAACAGGTCTTCGATATATGCAGAAGACACCACCAGTCAGTCTATTCGGAAAAGCAGCTCGAAAATAACCACCCCCACTTAGCCCCGAGCTCCCGAAAAAGAGCCCAATCCCCCCACCCCCCGCCGAAACCGCCGACTTCCCTCACCACTAATTCCCCATACGTGCCACAGCGACGCAACCGCGACCGCCAGACACCCCCACCACGCGCCGCCGCGGGATACCCACTACACCACACCTGTGACGTCGTCGCCGTCTCCCTAAAGATGTATGCATCTACTAACGGCTCTGTTTTAACTGCTTGAAAGCTGGTCATTTTCCGAATAATTATTCTAGCTCAAATCGTTGTAAAGAATGTAAAAAGCCGCTTCATACGACGTTGCATCGCGCTTCGCCCGATAGCCATGACGCTACAGTCGCGCCTTACGATCATGTCGCCGACGTTTCTAATCCCGCAGCCAGCGTTAACGTGCTTCCTGCATAAGCATCACACTCTTATAAGTCGATCGGTGCGATTTCTGCGAGCAAAGAACGTTCGCCGGACCGGACCGCAACAATTTGCACTATGCAAAAGTGCCTCACTTCCGTACTTTTCGCTACCGCATGGGTAGGACTACGAACTCCGGAAGATCACGTCATAGAAGCACGAGCCTTCATCGATCAAGGTTCATCACATAGCTTTATAACGGAGTCGCGTGCTCATAAATTGCAAACTCCTCGTCGTCGAGCCGATCTCGACATCACCGTCTTTGGAAACGGAAAATCCGCGCGCTCTACGTCCTACGTGAATCTCCCGAATAGAAATTTCTTAGGGTTAGCCTGACCACGATTCTACCCCGATCGGGGTGTGATACGGGTAACGCCTATTATGTACATTCTGATCCGGCCCCGATCGAGCCGGAAGTATTTAGACCCTAAATCAGGCTACACTAAAATAACCCTACTATGGCCGTCCCTGATAAGACCCTTCTAAGGCTTTCCCCGATAGGGATCTACCAAGGCTTGCCCTGATAGGCCCTACTATGACTTTCCCTGATGAGGCCATAAATAGGCTTGCCCTATAACTGCCTCCGCAGTCGATAGATGCACTTAACCTCTTATTTTCCTCGTGGAAACTTCGATTTTACGTTAGGCCACTCGGATGCGTGTTAGAAGATTTACGCAGCTTTGTAAGGCGAAGAGAAAGAGGAATTATATATATATATATATACACAGGGTGTCCCAGAACTCAACGTCAAGCCGAAACGGGGTGACAGGATTGATTGTAAACATCATGAGAAAAATCAGAAAAAAAATAAAGCAGGGCCTTTCAAAGTAGACAAATTTTGAAAATTTTAAATTCATAGTTTAACAAATAGTCTTAATTCTAGGAAACTTGGGTTTGTTTGGGTTTGTTTGGGTTTGTTTCACAATAACCGAAAAATGGTTACAGTTTGACCAAATTTCTAGGTTTTTCTTAAATGCCCATAATTGTCAAACTGCATGGGATAGATTTTTTTCTGATTTTTCTCATGATGGTTACAATCAATCCTGTCACCCCGTTTCGGCTTGACGTTGAGTTCTGGGACACTCTGTATATATGTATATATATATATATATATATATATATATATTGTGACGGAAGATATTTTCTCCAACCAAAAAAGTCCAAAACGAGAACTTGAACTCGAGATCTAAGGTGCGAGAAACCGTCACCTTCGGCCGTCCACCCCGCTCGCGTGCATCCGCAGTACCCGGGGCGCCAGACTTTTTATCGCCGGACGTCTCAACCGGACTAAACTGGGGTCGGAGGGATCCAACCCGACCGACCAAACGGAGCTGGAGAACTGCTTGATTTTTGGTTTCCCCCGGAATCCTAACCAGGTTCGGAGTCTGGAGGCCTTCTCGATTTTTGTATCGCCGGAATCGTTTAACCGGACTAATCTGGATACCGTTACACGGGAGGACGGTTGCGGTACTGCACGGCCGCTCAGGGTGTGGGTTGTGGTAGAGGGGTCGGGATTCACTGGGGAGTAGCGTGAACGATCACGGGATCTGTCACTTTCGCGATGACGGTAACGTCACTAATAAAATAAAACCATGTTTTATTTTATAGTGCGGGAACCGGTGGATGAACCACCCGTGAACTTTTTACGGAGACGAAACTTAACCGCGAACACAAAATGCACGCGGAAACGTCACCCGAACGTGAACGAGAGAGCACGACGACGTGCCTCTAACGCGAAAACGAGAGCGCGACATCTCGGGCGCGAGAGAGACACGACACGTCTCTCCATCGCGACGTCTGATCGACAACTCCCACGATATCCGGACAATTGGGAGCGATAGCGATTTTGGAGACAACCGTCTCCCGCGAAGATTTGTTAGCAACTCTGTACCTCGCGCGACCAAGGCCGACGTGCGAGGGATTATGCGAGAGCAAGACAGAGCGCGTTAACAGAAAAAATGTCAACACGCTCGCGGCATCGGACCATGCGAAATCGCCGGTTCAAGCGAGAACTTTATCTCATATAATATCGAGAGCTTAAATATTATTTCGGGAACTGGAATATTCTGATAGAATATTCCTTTCGGAACCTATATTTTCTGCCCGAGTTACCCCGAAAGCGGAACGGTAACAAATCGGGACCTTTTCTCATCGGTGACATGGAGACTCGCGGAGATCGCATCCCCGGGTCACCGTACGAAAGCGAGCATAGCTTCTATCCAGAAGCGCGGCGCGGAGATCTCCAGCCTCCGCCCGTAACCCAAACGGCCCGCTCTCCAGCACGACGCACCACTACGGTGGGGCGCCGGCGTTTCAGCCGGGCGTGCACCGATTCCCCGAGAGGCCTCACTGGGTGCATCCCTCGGTCGGCATTGCTCAGTACGTCGAGCCACGCGCCGCTCGACCGAGTTTCGCACGCCAACCTAACCAAAACGGAAATACAACCCAAAACCTCAAACGTAACGAGACAAACATTCTAGAGAAAAGACCCTTAACACTAACGGATGGGTCGCAACTCGGGCATCGAGAGCATAACTTGATCATCGATAGCATTTCTGTGACGTGGCTCAAAAAATCACGTCACAACTCCCCACCCCTTAAGGGTGGTTACGATCAGGGAACTACGTGATCTCTGCTAAGCAAAAGCCGTAGCTGAAATGCCGACGGTAGCAATCATTGTCCTTCCCAGTTGCAGTCGGTAGCTTAAACGGTGGGAAGGACCGAGACCTACTGCGGAGAACCAAGCACCCGCAGCGCGAGAAAGGAAACTAGAACACGAAACAATTGTTCGTATTCGATGGCTAAAATTCATCTCTCCCGTTACAGTCGGTAGCCTACACGTGGGAGAGACCGAGATCTCCCGTGGGCGATGAGTCGTCCCACAGCACGAGAAAATACAATTGCAAAACACAAATTACAAAATATGTGTGTTTTTGCATAAACGGTAGCATGGTTGTCTCTTCCAGTTACAATTCGGTAGCGTTAATATTGGGGAAGAGACCGAGACCTGCCACGGACGGACAACCGTCCTGCGACGCGAGAAATAAAGGATCAATCTAGATCCACTCGTACCACCACCAGGGATGGAACCAAACCAATCGTAAGCGGACTCACCAAATTAGCCGTTACGTCCTTACTTCGGTAGTGACGCCGCGAACTTTACCGGAACCGTTCCAACTTTTCCATCACCTTCTCCGGGGTAATTAGTGCCGAGAACTGAGTCGCGTCGACGCGACACACGGGAACTGCGAGATCTATTTTCCTCGGCGGCGAATCAGGGGCCTAGCCCCGTATCACGGGAACTGCGGGACATCGCTGTCCTGCACGAGAACTCGGGCCGGAGGCCCCTCACGGCGTGAACTGCGGGATGCTGCCGCCTCGCGCGAGAACCCAGGCTAACGCCTGTATTGCGACAACTGTGAGGCGTTGTGGCCTCTGCGAACGCTAAGGCCAGAGGCCGGGCTGGCGCATGGCGGAGATCCATTACCGTGTTGCCACTTCGTATGAGAACCATGGGCCAGAGGCCCATATTGTGGGAGCTGTGAGGCGTTACTGCCTTACGCGAGAACTATGGGCCAGAGGCCTTTAACGGGAGCTTTTAGGGGTCAGCCACGAATGAGGGCTCTACCCGATGGGTACCTCTACTTGCGTCCGACCCGACGTTAACTATTACGTCATCCCAAGGAAGGATTTCCTTCGGGGGAGACGTATCGGTAACTGAGGGTGTACCTCGGAACTGCCTTCGCCGGTTTGCGGGTTCGGTAACTGGTCGGCGTGGTGTCGCTACACGGGAGCTTGTCGAGAAAGTAAGTCGTCAAGGCTTATAACGGGAGGTAGAGGAGAGTTCCTCACTCGCCTCCTTGCCCGTTTCCCCGATTGCAAAGGGGTAACGGGTCGTGGACACGCCTGACGGTCTTATCGGTAGCATAAGAGACGCCGGTAGTCCAGACATTCTCTATGCCGGTGACCCGTTTTGCCGTAATTGCAGCAGCTGGATTCACTCGGCTTTTCGGTAGCCCCCGTGGTCTTCAGAGGATCACTCGGTAGCGAAGGCGCGGCTTCGCCAGTCTTGTCCCTCCGGAACTGGCCCATAAAGGGGCCTCGAAAATCACTGGCGTGGCGGCGCAGACCGGGAGAGGCTGCGCTCACGTATCGCCATTTCGGGAGCTGACGTCCGTTTGTTGTGTTTTAGCAACGAGGCGTCTAAGGTCTCGAGAGCATCGTGGCTGCGCGTGGCTGCGCTAAGCGTCACGCCTGGGCGCGACCCGGTCGGGTCGGCAGTCCCAAGGTCAAGCTCCGCGGGCCCAGTGCCAGGTCCTCGATCGGTAAAAACCTCGTCCGCTTCTTCGGACGAGCGTTTCGAGAGCCGTGACGGGAGTGCAGGTACCCGTCTCCGGTCGCCATGGGGTATTCCCCCCGGGACACTCGGAGCACGAGAATGTGCCTGGCCGAAGCAGGAGCTGAGACACTGTATCCCCTTTTCGTCGAATTGAATTCGACGAGGTCGAGAGCGGCAGACAGAACAGGAAAAAAATAATTAAAAAAACAAAACAATATGTCTGACTGTTTGGAAAAATAAAATTGTTCCAAAAGGCGAGATCGGGTGGGACTTTCCTTCCCCCGTCCGAAAACCCTGAAACAAGATCACATGCGACAGCGAGAGAGAAAAAAATAAATAAAAAATGTCTCTCTACCCGAAATACATTTTCGGGTTTCGTGAGCCGGGGGAATCTGAATTCCCTTCCCTCGAAAGAGTCCGACGGAAACGAGACCGCGAGAGAAAGAAAAAAAAGAATCAAAACAAAATTCTCTCGATCCGAAAGAAATATTCGGATTTCGGGAACTGGGGAAATTTTAATTCCCTTTCATCGAAAGAACACGACGGAATCGAGAACGCGAGAGACATGAAAAAAAAGAATAAAAAAAAATTTATCTCTCGATGCGAAATCAATTTTCGGATTTCCGGGAACTGGGGAAATTAAATTCCCTTCCGTCGAGTGAATTCGACGGGACGTGAGCATGAGGGAAAATTCATTCCAGAAAACAATTTAAAAAAAATGCTGATATTTTCTCTCGATCCGAACTATTCATTCGGATCTACGGAACAGGGAAATTTGATTCCCTCCCGTCGAGTGAATTTGATGGGACGTGAGCGAGAGAGAAAATTAATTTAAAAAAAAGAATTACCAAAAATAATATTGTCTCTCGATCCGAAATGAATTTTCGGATTTTCGGGAACTGGGGGAATTTTTATTCCCCTCCGTCGAACGAATCCGACGAGGTCGAGAGCGATAGAGGAAGAAAGAAATATTAAAAAATATTAAAAGAGTTTCTTCTCTCTATCCGGGAACGATGCAAAAACCTCAAATCGAAATAAATTTCCGATGAGGTCGGAACCAAACAGGAGAACAAAAAAAATAGATAAAAAAATAAATAAATAAAACACAAAAAAATCCTATTGGCTCTGCTCGAGAAATGTAAGGGGAAAGAAAAAAAAACAAACAAAAAAATTGTTAAGGCCTTACCCCCACTTGTAGCGCAAAAAACGGCCTTATTCATGAATTTTTTTAAAGAAAACTTCAAAACTTTTTTAATCGATCAATATACCATCTTAAAGAGAACATCTTGAAGAACTTTCAGTAATTTTTTTATTGAAAAATATTACATTGTTTAGTGGCAAATGGCCGTCAATGAAATAATGTTTTTACATACACGATTTGCGGTGACCAACATTGCGACGAAGTGAATTATCTGAAAAAAATGCGCATAGATTTAGTCAAATATAAGTATAAACTAGTCTTTAATCGAAGGATTTTAAAAAATATTCATTTTTCACAAATTGGCGGATAGTCAAAGTTAATGGTTCGATTTTAACGAAAAAAAAACGACCGTTTTTTGGCTATAAAACGGCCATTTCTTTCGAAAAAAAAATCGAACGATTAAAGACTACATTTTTATGTATTAAATAAGCCTGCAAAATTTCAAGAAGATCGGTTCATTAGTCTTCGAGTAATCTTGGTCACCGACTTCAGAAATGCCATTTTGAGAAAAACGCGGTTAAAGTTTCAATTTCAGCTTACACGAAGAACCGATTCTTCCCTTTCAATGCTCATATCTCAGTCAATTTTGTTCGGATCGACTTGAAATTTTCTGGACATATTCTCAGATACTTATACGTCAAAAAAATGCAATAAAAAAAATCGATTTTTTCAAAATTGCAAGTGGGGGTAACCCCTTAAACCCACTTACAACGGGAACGCACGACGCATAATCAAGTTTTACTCGATTAGGCGGGCCACCTCGGGGACACCCGGTATATGATATTGCGCGTGCCACCTCGGGAACACCCGATGTGTCGTATCGCACGGGTCTCGCCGCGAGGTACGAGAACGGGGCTTGAGAACAATTTTTGTCGTTCTCGAAAATTCGAGAGCCGGCCGAAAAGAAAAAAAAAAGGAAACAAAAAAAAATCTTTTCGGACTAACGGGAGCAATTATTTGCGTCTCGAAAAATCATTTTCGAAACCCCGGTAGCAGATCGAAAAAAAAAACACGCAAACAGAACAACAAAAATACAACATTTCGATATCGAGATCCCTGAGAAAATCTACGAAATTCTCGGGTAACGAGAGCAGAAAGATCCCGAAATAAACTTTCGAGATCACGGGAGCGAATAAAAGAAAACAGGAAAACTTTAATAAAATGAATTACTCGACAAAAAAAGCCACGAGCAAATTCAAGGGACGGAGCACATAACATGAAAAAAATTCCATGTCGAGAACTTGATTTCTTTCCCGAAATCAGCGAGAGCAAGTTTGAAATTGACAGTTCTTTTTTTGTCAAATTCGCAACCGCGGGAGCTAGCATTTTTTTGTCTTCTAAATAAATTCTCGAAGTGCTCTGGATCACAGAAAGAAACAAAAGACTTTTTTTTCTTTCCCTTCGAGATAATTTTTCGAAGTTGCGAGAGCACCGGGGAGGTCCAAGGATAATTCCCCCCGATAACGAGAACGACGCAACTCTGCGGAGCCTCGCATCGCGGAAACTTCGCAGGAAAAAAAATCGTAATTTTTCTCTTTTTTTCGAAAATAAAATTTTCCGACTGCGCCGGGAACTCACCAGAAGATGATCAATAATCCAAATGGACGATAATCCCTGGGAATCGAGGACAGTTGTTTTTTTTTTCACGGGAGCACTTTCTTTTTCTTCGGGAGCACTTTTTTTTCTCGAATATATCGGGAACACACGACAACGCGTTACGAGACTAGGAGAAAAGAAAATATTTATTTTTCTCGACGAGAGCAAGAAAGGCGGAAAGAACGGGAAAATAAATAATAATTAAATTATTATTTTCCTTGATTCCCCTTAAACTTTACCGAGAACAGCTACTCGCCGGCGTGGCCCCACGTTGGGCGCCATTTGTGACGGGAGATATTTTCTCTAACCACGGTAACGAGAACTTGAACACGAGAGCTCGGTGCGAGAACCGTCACCTTCGGCCGTCCACCCCGTTCGCGTGCATCCGCAATACCCGGGGCGCCAGAGACTTTTGATCGCCGAACGTCTCAACCGGACTAAACGGGGGTCGGGGGGATCCAACCCGACCCACCAAGCGGAGACTGGAGCTCTCCTTCATTTTTGGTATCTCAGAATCCTAACCGGGTTCGGAGTCTGGAGGCCGTCTGGAGGCTTCGCAAGGTGACCGGTTACACGGGTCACCTTGCGAAAGCGGGCATAGCTTCTATCCAGAAGCGCGGCGCGGAGATCTCCAGCCTCCGCCCGTAACCCAAACGGCCCGCTCTCCAGCACGATGCACCACTATGGTGGAGCGCCGGCGTTTCAGCCGGGCGTGCACCGATTCCCCGAGAGGCCTCACTGGGTGTATCCCTCTGTCGGAATTGCTCAGTACGTCGAGCCACACGCCGCTCGACCGAGTTCCGCACGCCAACCTAACCAAAACGGAAACACAACCCAAAACCTCAAACGCAACGAGACAAACATCCTAGAGAAAAGACCCTTAACACTAACGGATGGGTCACAACCCGGGCATCGAGAGCGTAACTTGATCATTGGTAGCATTTCTGTGACGTGGCTCGAAAAATCACGTCACAATATATATATATAGATGTACAGGAACGTCTCAGTAATAAAAAAAAAATAAAAAACCCCACCGTGCAGTCAGGAATCAATCGACTTCATGATAGGAGGGGAGGGGGGAATAACGAACTACCGGAACAAAAAAAATTAACAAAACTAGAAGCAAACAGAAAGACAGCGAAGAGAAAAACAAGCAAAGGAACAAAAACAGAGTACAGGTAAACTAATTTAATTAAAAGAAAAAAAGGTTAACAATAACAAAGGGCAAAGGAAGGGGAAAGTCAAAGGCAGAACAGCCAAGCAAGGAGGAAGACAAGGAAAAGAAAAGAAAGGAAACCACACAAAAACAGAGAAGAAGTAAAATTTATTCAAGAAAGGAGAAAAGGTTAACAATGAAGGCAATTACGGCAATTAGGGGACAAGTAAGAGAAGGGGTATGAAAAAGGCGGTAAAACCTGAGTATATAAGGACGCGAATTTTGGAAGAAAGGCACTCCTCTTTTCGTTCTGGAGAATCGAGAAGTACGAGGTGACGCGATTATTAACTCTTAAGGGTGGAGAAAGCGTTACTGAGGAAAATCGAAAGAAACGAATAAGTGGAGTCATCTGTTTGCAAAAAAAAAAAACTCATATTCTTTCGGACAAATCGAGAAGTACGAGGTAACGCGATTATTTACTCTCAAGGGTGGAGAAAGCGTCACTGAGGAAAACAGAAACAACTGAACGAATGGAGTCGTCTACTTATAAAAAGCACTTTCATATTCCGAGGATTGGATGAGTACTTTGAGGCGTGAATACGAGCTCCCAAAAAGGGATAAAGGAAAGCGTTGCGAAGGGAAAGAAAAAGAAAGGGAATTTGAAAGGAGCAAAAATATTCAAAATAAAGTCAATAAAGAGTAGAAAAGATAATTCATTAATTAAACTCGGAATAATTATTGGTTCAAGGGAGAGGGAGCACGAGAGGAATACTAGGGAAAAGCATACAAAAAGATTTACGTAGGTAAAAATAGGGAACCTCTCGCAAATACCGACCCGCGGATCGAGAAAATAACGAGTTAAATAAAAAGGGATTACTGTATAATTAATTAATAACAAAAAGGAGCGATTTATTGTAAATTAAATAGACAAATAGTATCACGAGAAAATATAGGGACAGGAGGTAACAGGAGGTTAGAAATCACACACACACACGCGCGCGCCCGCGCGCGCACATACATCCGCGAACACACCGATATCCTAATTATTATAATCGAATTATAAAAGGCAAGAAACAAACAAAAAAACGGACCCGGGCGAGCCACATCAGAAGGCACGCGTACGCCAAGTTTGTAAACAAAGGGCGGGCAGCGACCGTGACGAGCCAGCGCGCCGCGATCTACGGCGTCACGATCCATCGCGCCACGAGCGTCGGTAAGGAAGGGGTTACGGTTACCGACGCATGGTAATCGATACCGGCCGCGCTCGAGAACGTTACCACTCGGGTAATTCCTCGAATCTTTATCGACCGACGCGTTAGTTAGTGACGAATTACATGAAAACAACCCAAACAACATATTACACTTATACACGGCGTTAAATAACATTGTATCGCATCCATAAAATTGAATAAACGATTTTTTATTGTAAATTATCACCAAAATACCTGAGTCTTAATTAATTGATTCCCTGATTGAGTCTCGAACAAACAAATGTATTGTAACGATATTTCGACCCGTTACGATATATATATATATATATATAATTCCTCTCTCTCTCTCTCTCTCTCTCTCTCTCTCTCTCTCTCTCTCTCTCTCTCTCTCTCTCTCTTCGGCTTACAAAGCTGCGTAAATCTTCTAACACGCATCTGAGTTGCATAACGTTTGGTATGATACAAATGCATTGCAGTGGAACTGTAAATTAAGTGGTTCATTCCATTTTAGATTTTTGAAATATCATATGCATTTCTTTCTGATCACGCAACCAGATCAGGCCCATATATGACACAACGTTACATTTTCTAGTAGGGCCCTTTCAGGCTGCCTTATTAGTGCCCTACTAGGGCAGTCAGGCAACCTGATCGGGCCCTGATTTGGGCCTCATCAGGATTTCTACACAGGCTCTCGCTCGAATCATGCTCCGGACAAAACGCGCCGCCTTTTAAAATGAGAGCATATATTTTTAAAAGCCTCACGAATTTCGCCGCGAACACCTCGCGCAAAATAAATTCCTAGCAACATTTACGGGGTCTACAACGCGCTGATCCCGATCCCTCCAGTAAGGAGCCGATTAACGTCTTAATCGGTGCAGATCTCTATGGTCAATTATTACTCGGGCCGCTCCAAAAGAGTCCTCTTGGGTCACCGACGGCCCAACTCACGCGGTTAGGATGGATAATCTCTGGACCTATCGAAAGCTCTCCCAACTAGCGAGCTTCTCACGCATCCCCGATAGTAGTATGACAGGACCGGTTCTAACTGCGGGGTCTCAGGAGTGAGCGAAGCGGGGGCTCCAGCGCGAGGAACCGAGGGCAGACGTCACGCGGCAGGGAAGGGGAAGGCGCTGCAGAGGAGAAGGCAGTACACAGGGGTCTAGCACGAGGTAGCCGGGAATGGTGGTGTGACGTCACACGACGAGGGGGAGGACGGCGATGCTAACCATGCGGGGAAGTGGGGCGGTGAATAGAACGAGACAACAATTATAATTAGCAAGTACTTCTTTTTCTCCTATAAATTGTATACAGTATGCGTGCGTGCGTGTGTGTGTGTGTGTGTGTGTGTGTGTGTGTGTGTGTGTGTGTGTGTGTGTGTGTGTTAAAAAATGACAAATAAAATAAATAATCGACGTCGATCCAATCGTTCTGAAACAAACAAATATGCATTTTCATCTCATCAATGTACGTGACACATTGACATTACTTACAATGATACCAAAGTTGCCTAGGAATACTTACAATTGGTTCGGTATACATTTATGCAGATGGTACCATGTCGGGTGGAATTATTTGGTGCAGTGGATCTCGACAGTCGTTGCAGAAAATTCCCGTCATCTCAGTAATAGCGTTCGCGGTAGTGACCGCACACTCTTATGGCTTCTCCAAACGCGTCCCGTACGTGGAAGTAGCACGAAGTGCAATACTTCGCTCGACCATTTGTCGTGAAGTAAAAATAATTCACGCAATATTTGACGTTCTGGCCGAGAAGATAAATTTGAAGCATGTCCATTTTATTTTCCCGCACATCGTGGTTTTCACTATCAGATCCACTTTCATACGTGGAATCTACCGATTCGATACCACTTTCCAAATCATCTACATCCATAACGTCTATTTCGTTGTCGTCGTCGTCGACGATATTAATAACATCAACTTCGCGGATTTGATCAGCCCTTATTGCACTTTTCTTTTTCTGCAGCTCTTTCGTTTTAAAAACGCGCCTCGGAAGTTGGAGACTGGAATGGGGAAAATGCTGTCCCGATTCTTTCTGAGATTTCGATTTTTGGATCTCTACTGGGATGCAAAATAGTGGGGATGGTATTGCTCGAATTTTTCCATACTTCAACGCTAGGATATGCAAACGGTTTTTCTCCTCAGCCTGTAGGAAACAGGGGGATGGGTAGGGGGAACCTTCTACGATGGGAACCTTCTACGATGTCGAAAGATTTTTTTCTCAATGTTTCTTTCTTTCTTGACTGTCGGCAAGGTCGATGATGCACTGTAAAAAAGTGACCCTACATCGTGGAGGCGAAGGCTGACCTGATGGGGCTCATCTCAAGTATTGAATTTTACGATCTCCACAAAACCACACTTGAAAAGAACGTATGGAGACCCATAGAAGTGGTTTCTCATAGCGAACATCCCAGTATTTTGGGATTTCGGATTGCTATGCATGCACGACTTGAACACAGACGTCCTATCGGTATGAATATATATATATATATATATATATATATATATATATATATATATATAGTATGTCTCTCTCACTCACGCCTCTGATACCAGGTTGAATATTCGGTCTAGATATCGAATAGCGTTTAATGTCAGTCAGCAACACGGCCGGTCCTTAAAAACTCGTAAAATCCCTCACAGACCCTACATTAATCGCTCTATTTGTTTCTGCTCTATCCCCGACTCTATACGAAGGATGGTATAAAAAAGCCTCAGAGGGGAGGCTGTTATACTTCTAATATAATGATAAAGAGGGAAAATATTTTTTTCTTTAAATTGTGGAACGTTGTGATTGCTGCTGCTCGGAAGTTTTAACACTTTGAATGGAGCAGTCAACAAACCAACATCGTTTCTTACTTCAACAATTTTTCAAACTTATAAGTATGTGTAGCATCGTGTTAGAACAAAGACTACGAGAACAAGCTATACTCATGAATTCGGTGAAAGAGTATGTGTGGGATCAACAATACAGTGAATTAATTGAATCGTTGGAGAATCAAAGTCGAAATAAACGTCCGTGATTGACAATTGGTAATCGCCAATCATTAATCGTTCTTGAATAGCGCGACTTGGAGGTTTGAAAAATTCGATACGTCAACGTTTTGTTCATGAGGGGGCTGGATGTAGTGCGCGGGGAAATGGTTTGATTTGGTGGAACATTGAGACGGTATTCGAAAGTCCCATACTGACTGGTATGCGACTAACCGCAACCTTATTGAACCACGCCAATTTCTCGAAGATACCCGAGACAAAGTGCTTTTACATGTGAAAAACATTCTTGAAGAACATTTTAGTGTAAAGGATAATACCACGTTCAATGGTGAGTTTGTGGCAGGTGATAAGCACGCAAACAAAAATGTCAATGCAAAAAACTTGGAACTTTTTCAAACATTTGATTTAGATGAGTGGTATGAACAACGCGTTGTCGAACCCACTCAAGCATCGCTTGACGAATTTGAAGAACGCGATAGTGGCTGGACCTTGTTAAAAATTCTAAATTTAACCATAAGTGTGAATAAATATAATCCAATGCTTGCCGGTTGCCACCTTAAATTGCCACAGGAAGTAATGACAAAGCGTGCAGTAGTAAATACAAAGTCCAATCAAAATGCGTGCTTTGCGTGGTCCGTGGTCGCGGCTCTATACCCTGTCGAACGTAAAACTGATCGTGAATCTTCATATCCACATTTTTCGTCGGTTTTAAATCTGCAGGGTATTGCCTTCCTCGTGGCTCTAGAAAAAATAAAAAAATTTGAACGACAGAATAATTTATCAATCAATGTGTATACCGTCGAGAAGAAGAAAACCCTTCCAATACGCATTAGTGAGCACAAAGGGATAAGCATATAAATTTGCTGTACCTTCAAGATCCATCAGACACCAATGTTGGATATTTTACGTGGATTTAAAATTTATCCAGGCTGGTGAGCTCGCAACATAGCATACTGGGCGATCGAAAATATATCTGCGATCGGTATGTAAACCTACAATACAATCAAATATGCGGCATACTTATACATTTGAAAAAATCGATCGAATAAAAACAATTAAATCCCTTTGCACAGGTGCTTGCATTACTTCAGTTCGAAAGTGAAACTAGAGTCACACACAACGGATTGTGGAAAGCTGAACGACTATGCCATTCAGTTGCCACGCGAAGAGGACAAGTGGCTCACTTTCAACAACTTTGATCGGAAGCAGCGTCTCCCCTTCGTGGTATACGCAGACGTCGAGTGTGTCTTGTCGAAAACCGACGATCGAAATAGGTATCAGCATCACAAAGTATTCAGTGCTGCGTATTACGTGCATTGTTCATATGATAGATCCCTATCTATATATCAGTCGGCTTGCAGTGATAATTGCATTTCCTGGTTCGTTCAAGAACTAAAAAGTTTAGCTATTCGCGTGAATACCATTTTATGTACTGATGTCCCCATGATACATTTGACACGCGAGGAAAGGGCAGAATTCCGCCGCGCTACGCACTGCCGCATATGTGAGAAAACATTTACGCAAGGCCATACACGTGTTCGAGATCATTGTGATTTGAAAACGGATGTCCTGTTATTAGCTGACATATTTGGAAATTGCCGTGATAGCTGTATTGAGAGCTATGGACTTGACCCAGGATATTACTATTCACTCCCGTGGAATACATAGGACGCAATGTTGAAGCATACGAGTATTCCATTCGAATTGCTGACTGACATCGACGTGGTCATGTTTATCGAACGTGGTATACGTGGAGGACTAAGCCAACGTTCGAACAGATATACTAACGCGAATAACAAATATATACGTGGATGGGGTGAAAAGTTTCGGGCCTGACCAAGAAAAACGATATTTAAAAATTTTTTTTTGCTTTATTTTTCAACATAATCTCCATCAACACTGATACATTTCTCATAACGGTGTTCTAATTTAGTTATACCAGTTTTAAATGTAGATTCGTCAAGCTCCTCAAAATACTGATTTACAGCTTCGATAACTTCTTCGTTGCTCTTAAATCTTTTTCCGCCAAGCCCTTTTTTGAGGTTAGGAAACCGGTAATAGTCGCTGGGGGCTAAGTCTGGAGAGTAGGGAGGATGCGGCATCAATTCAAACTTCAATTCGTGGATTTTGGACATGGCAATAATCGACGAATGCGCTGGTGCGTTATCGTGATGAAACAAAACTTTTTTCTTCGCCAAATGAAGTCGTTTAATTTGCACGTCGTGCTTCAAACGTTACAATAACTCTGCGTAGTATTGACCAGTGATAGTATTACCCTTTTCAAGGTAATCAATGTATATAATTCCTCTCGCATCCCAAAAAACAGTAGCCATAAACTTGTTTGCCGATAAAATTGTTTTTGCCTTCTTTGGGGTTGGTTCCCCTTTTCCAACCCACTGTTTTGACTGTTCTTTATTTTCAGGAGTGTAGTGGTGGACCCATGTCTCATCAACAGTTATGAATCGACGCAAAAATTCGTTCGCATTACGCCTATACAGCGCCAAATTGTCGGTAGAAATGGTTTTTCGAAGCAGTTTTTGGTCGAGCTTACCGGGCGGGTTTTCCACGCGTTGGACACAACGGAAGATCGCTGTGTTAGCAAACGCGGCACCCACCTTGAACACAGCTTTTCCATTTTCAAATGGTTGTGCAAAATATTTCGCACACGTTCAGCTGACATCCTACAGGTCTCCGCTATCTCATGCACTTTCAACCTGCGGTCTTCCGACACTATTTTATGGATTTTTTCAATCATCTCTGAAGTTGTGACTTCAACGGGCCGTCCTGAGCGAGGCTCGTCAGAGGTGCTCACACGACCCATTTTAAATTCAGAAAGCCACTGCTTAATTGTTGAATTTGATGGGGAGGAGTCTCCTAGTGCTGAATCCATCTCTTCTTTTATTTGTTTTGGTGTAAAACCTTTCAAATGGAAGTATTTGATGACAGCACGTTTTTTTCAATTTTTCCATTTTTACGAAAACAACGGAAGCGTCTCGCGCAATGTGCTCTCAAACGGAAACTAACGTAGCGATTGGGCTGAAACTGTACGTACAAGCTCGGTAGGAATGGTACTGTAGGACGCCGCTCCAAAACTAGACCTAGTGGCACCATCTCCTGGTCCGGCCGGAAACTTTTCACCCCACCCTCGTAGAGTCACACGATCTGTCTAAAGCTTCATCGTATCTCATGTATTTCGATGTAAACAATTTGTACGGCTGGGCAATGTGTCAATTTTTGCCTTATGCAAATTTCAAATGGGTCAACGACCTGTCAAATTTTGATGTATCATCAATCTCAAACGATTCACCTACGGGCTACATTCTCGAGGTAGACTTAGATTATCCACAAAATTTACACGATGCACATTGCGATCTTCCGTTGTGTCCAACGCGTGGAAAACGGCCCGGTAAGCGGCAGGACAAGTTGCTCGCAACTTTCTACAATAAAGAGCGCTATGTTGTACATTACTGGAATGTTCAACAGTGTCTACGCCATGGGCTCCGTATAACAAAGATCCATCGAATATTGCAATTCCAACAATCTCCATGGTTACGGCCTTACATCGAGCTAAACACGCAATTCAGAACCATGGCGAAAAATGATTTCGAAAAAAATTATATAAGTTGATGAATAATGCGGTATTTGGCAAAACAACGGAAAACAGCCGAAATCATGTTGACGTGAAACTGTGTCCCCTCCCCTGACAAAATGGGAGGGGAGATATAATGCCGAGGCGATGATTGCGAAGCTCAACTTTCACCGTAGGAGCATCTTTTCCGAAAACTTGATTGCCGTTAAATTGCATAAACTTGAAGTGAAATTCTACAAACCAATATATGTAGGTATGTGCATACTCGATATGACGAAAACGTGTTTGTACGAGTTCTACTATGATCATATGGCTCCGCTGTATCGTGAAAAATGTAGGATAATATACACCGATGCCGATAGCCTTGTCTATCACATTGAGTGCGAAGATGTATATGAAGGTATGAAGCAAACTATTGTCCGGTTCGACACGAGTGATTATCCCATCGATAATGTTTGCGATATTCCATTAGTGAATAAGAAAGTACCAGGTCTTATGAAGGATGAAAACAACGGTGCTATAATGAAGGAATTTGTCGGATTTCGGTGCAAAATGTATGCGTTAAGAGTAGATGGTAAAAAGGATACCAAAAAAGTTAAAGGTGTAAAGAGTGGCGTTGTCTCAAGAACAGTAACTTTTCATGATTATATGCAGTGTTTAAATGAGAAGATTGAAGTGTGTCGGAGCAGAATGTGTATAAGATCCACACTGCACGATGTATGTACTATTCGCGAAAGAAAAATTGCTCTCAGCCCACCCGATGATAAGCGATATATCATACCCAATAGCACAAACACATTACCATGGGGACATTACAGAATACCATTTTAACACCGATATCTTCTATAGCATCGCAATCTTTTTTGTACATTTTTAAACTGGTAGAAAATAAAGAAGAAAAAAACATTACCATATCGTCGTGACGCATTTTTCCTGGGGAAAAAAAGATTCGAATGCGAGGAGCAAAAAAAGAGCTACCCAAGGGACACATGATGCGGCGACGGGGAAGACGGACTCTTCATCCTTTGCCGCACATGCGGAGATGGAGAAGGCACTTGACCGCCACTTGTTGGGGCTTTCGGCAGAAAGGAAGGAGTCATAAATTAAAAAAGAAAGATTTTTTTATTGTTCACTACAAAACAGATGTATGTATCCAATTATTGTGGGTATTGTCGAAACCCAAACATTTTACAAACATTCGATTGCCACGTTTCTTTAGTACTCGATTATCGACTTCATTGCGGCTGCTGTATCTCTGCCATTATTACTCAACATTGGTGCGGCCCAGGCGAATTTTGAGAAAGTATCGATGACGGTGAGGAGAAATTTATGTTTGGAGTTTTCACGCGCGTATGATGATATATCGACGAGATCAGCGTGCCAGGTTTCGTCCAAACCACGGATGTCCACATGTCGACGAGGATAATTTCGTCGAGCAGGCCTATGTAGCTCCAGCACAAGAGCGCTCTTTTTCTCGTTCATTTTCTAGTCCACTCAGTTGCGCATCCAGTGCAGCAGTGGTGCGTGAATTACGAATCACCAAATCTTGTAGAGTTTTGACATCAGCCTCGAGTGTTTTTGCAATGTCTCTCACGGCAGCTTCAAGTCCATTAACCAATAACTGATTACTCTCATTCATTTCTTTGCATATATTCTTAATGATATTTCAAGATTTTTTATGTAAAGTACTTACAAGGAAACGTTGCGAGGTCGATGTCTCCGATTTCGATGGAATTTGGCATGCTTGTAGAATAGGTAAAAATAGGTGACACGAATTTTTTTATATCGGCGGAATCCGATTTTTAAGGGTTGAAAAGCACCCTTGAAAATTAGGGTGTTTTTCGTTTTTCGTCGATAACGTTTCAACGGTACGAGATATGAAAAAAATTCAAATTGCAACAATATTTATTTTTTCGTGTACTATACATTGGAGATGAGAACGATGCAGATAGCAACAAATTTCATATTGTTTGTTGCAAAAATGCAATTTTTTCAACTGTATCTCCGAGAATTTTTAATCGATTGGGATGTAAATTTGTATACATGTAGGGAATGGAAAAGTGCGGACACGGATTTTTTCTTTTTCCGAGTTCTCACAATTAAGGGGTTGAAACTGCCCGTCGATCTTTTTGCCGAGAGCATCGTATAATCAGCTAGCCTTTTGGCATTTCGGTCTAAATCCACGTCAATATTTGTTCATGTTATGACGCAATTGCATATTTGTAACATTCCAGCCCCCCTCCAACGGTCCCCTTCTCGAAATGCAAACTAAAACTAAACTAAAAATAGTCGATACACATTTTCTCGTTTTCGAAATAAAAATAAAGTTCGAAGGAAAAAAATGTTGTATTCTTCGACTACTAGATGTTCATGATGATAATGATGAGTACAGCAACAAATGGCGTGTTGTTTATTGCAATAATTCGCGAATTACTTATGAAAAATCACTCTTCAGTTTCCCACACATATGTACAGAGGCAAGGCTCGCAATCACGGACTGACTTAGTCCTTCGGAAAGCAACTGGATTACAATTGTATATTTACGAAGAAATTCCACTCCGCTCACCGTATCGAAGGAATTATCTGCAGAGATTACAGCGTTTTTGGGTCGCCGCTGCAACTCGTGAACAGAATGATGCAAACATTTTTATCAGCTTATAACGCAGCCTAATTTAATCTTTATCTTCAATTTCAATTTCACAAACAGCAGAACCAATGAACGAAAGAAATAAATCTTACCAAATAGCGACGACGGTGCGAAGAGCGGATCTCATGATGACCTTGAAATCGCCTTATTAAAAATTAATAGCAGTTCTGGTAATAGCGTGTGTCGTCGTTCTTTTTTTCGTGTGTATTTATCAATTGGGTTTCACATCATATAAATTCACCAACGATCATTATTGCTGCAGTTACGACGGAGAAGCCAGCCATACAGTTTGAGTTCGAAATACAAATAAAAATGTACGTTAATCCGGTGAATGTTATTCAACTTCTATCCATAGCGATAAGTGCTATTAATTTGCCTCGCACTCCAATCACTAAACAGGAAAAACAGTTCAGTAAGGATCTAGAAAACATGATCGTTAAAGCGATGGATCAATCTATGAAAATGGAAGTCGAAACTGGTTTGGTTTTTCTGTCACCAAATGAAATTCATGGAGCAGCCGCAATAGAAGATGATAGTGAAGGAGATTGGCACGGGCAACGATACCTAGAACCAAAAATTGATGAAAATGTATGTTCCCAAGATATAGAAGAATTGAGTTACGAATACAAGACAAGAGCTGTAGAATACTTGAAATCCGGGGCGAATGGGATTAGAAAGTTATCATCAGTTCAAACGAAATTCAAAAAGGTGAAAACAGGGGCGCAGTTGCGCCGGTGGGCCCGTACTATAAATAAGGGTGGCACCTACAAAGAAAAGTTAACAAAGATAGCTCACTACACGTTAAACAATTTTAATGATGCTTTGGACAAAAGGCTGCCTATCCATGATATAGATCTTCGACGATGGGCCTTACGTGTATAAGAAATTGTAGAAATAACAGCCGTAAATTTTCGAGCATCCGCTTTTTGACTAAGGACATTCAAAAACCAACATGGAATTGTGTCACGAAAGATTACTAAATATGTAACAAAACAACAATTATTAAACGCTGATACACTTCAAAACAAAGCTATCGAATTTATAGAAATGGTGAAAGTCAACATGGCCAACATTGGGGCTGAAAACACATTCAATTCTGATCAGAGTGGATTCAATTTAGAGCTACATACAGGCCGCACATTGGCGAAAGAAGGGCAGAAATCCGTTGAGACAGTGGTGCAATCGAAAACATCAACAACACACAGTTATACTATACAGCCTTTGGTTTATGCGAGTGGCAAGCTTTTGGCACCTATGTTGATCGTTTTAAACGAACCTACTGGAAAATTTGATCCTCGAGTGGAACAAACTATATTCAGAGCTGAAAATATATTTCTATTGGCTTCGAAGTCTGGAAAATTGACGTCTAATCATTTCAAGCGATGGTTCCAAGAAGTATATATTCCCAATACGGGTCCAAAATCGGTAGTACTTCTGGATTCTTGGAGCGGTCAATGTCCAACTGCATTTAAAGAAATGGATATGCAAGGGAAAGATATTAAAGTTTTAACCATTCCAGCAGCTAAATATATTGCACCAGTTTCATTAGTTCTGTAGGCAATTAGTCCATATGATAATTAGTCATTCCTGCAGGTACGACTGGAATGACACAGCCCTTTGATATTTGTGGCTTCCGTGTATGGAAAAACTTCGTGAAACACTTTTCTGACGCGGTAATATTACACAATTACGACGTCAATCTGCATTTCAGAGACAGTATTGTTAAATTACAATTTCTTACACACAACCAGTTTGCTTCTCCACGGTTTACAAACCTTTTTAAATATGCGTGATACAAAAGCGGGTACGAAGAGAAAGACGACCAAACTTCGAAAATCCGGTAGAATTTTGCTTTTCACAAAATGTACCGACATGCGATATATGCGGCGAAGCAGCTATTATCACTTGTGCGTGGTGTAAGAAATCTCTTTGTTTCAAACACTTTTATCATGACTATCATTATTTTAATAAGTATAATCCATATAAAACATAGAGTTGAAACGTTTCCTAAATGAGTAAGCATGAGAACACTTTTCCGATAGCGTTGTAATCTTCAAAGGTAGTTCGTGGCGGGGGAGAATTTTTTCGTAAATATACAATTGTAATCCAGTTGCTTCCCGAAGTACGAAGTCAGTCCGTGAATGCAATCCTTGCCTCTGCCCATATTAGTGGAAAACTGAAAAGTGATTTTTCACAAGTAATTCACGCATTAGTGCAATAAACAACACGCCATTTATTGCTGTACTCATGATTATCATCATGAACGTCTAGTAGTCGAAGAATACAACATTTTTTTCCTTTCGGACTTTATTTTTACTTTGGCACGTTCACGAGCTATAGAAAGAACGAAGTTTTTAAGGCTGCGTTGACCCCTTAAGAGTGTCGTTCCGCCAAAACGAGAAAATGTGTATCGACTATTTTGACTGATTATGCTTCCTTTGTAACCCATTTTTATTTCTACAAATTTTCGTTCATGCCGCACGGTAAGAACTTTGAACGTTTGCCTTTCGAGAGGGGGACCGTTGGGGGGAGGGGCTGGAATGTTACAAATATGCAATTGCGTCATAACACGAACATATATTGACGTGAATTGAGACCGAAATGCCAAAAGGCTAGCTGGTTATACGATACTCTCGGCAAAAAACCGACAGGCAGTTTCAACCCCATAATCGTGAGATATCGGTAAAAGAAAAAATCCATATACGCACTTTTCCATTCTTTACATGTATGCAAATTTACATGCTAATCGATTAAAAATTCTCGGAGATACGGTTGAAAAAATTTCATTTTTGCAATAAACAATAAGAAATTTGTTGCTATTTGCATCGTTCTCATCTCCAATGTATAGTACATGAAAAAATAAAGATTGTTGCAATTTGAAGTTTTTTCATATCTCGTACCGTTAAAACGTTATCGACGAAAAACAAAAAACACCCTAATTTTTTAAGGTGCTTTTCAACCGTTAAAAATCGGGTTCCGCCGAAATAAAAAAATACATGCCGCCTATTTTTACCCATTCTACAAGCATGTCAAATTTCATCAAAATCGGAGACATCGACCTTGCAACGTTTCCTTGTCAGAGTGATGGCGTCGTCTTGTCCTTCCGGATTAGCGATGTTACACAATCGTTTCTGCGCCAAGTCATAATAGCCATCTGCGGTCGTTCTAAACCCAATCCCAGGTCGGCCCGGAGGACCTTGCTTACTGAGGAGCCCACTCTTATTTAATTGGCGTCCAAACACATCGACACTCATGTTGAGAATGCGTGAATTCTCCGATGCTGAGTTAATAAATTATTTCAGCTTCGCGCAATTCCTCGATAATCGATGTGATTTCATTCGAATGCGCAGAATTTCCGGCTGCCTGCGATTCCAAAAGTAAGCAAAGACGATCTACTAGCTCATTTGGATTATCCGAATAAATATATTCCAATTGGGTATTTTTTCTAGCTAGCTTATACTTTGGCATACCCTTTCCCGCATGATGATCGACTATATTTGCGATATAAGTGTTGAATTTATGGCAGATATTACGTCGTATAGCCTCATTAGGCTTGTAAAATTTTTTGTTCGCATTTGTCGAGATGACAATCTTTTCATAGTTTTTCAAATCGTCCGGTGTGAGAGTTTCGACATTGGGCTCTTTTTTAAACAACAGCTTCGTTAATCCAATAGTTTTCGGATAATGCACATCATCCACACGAACATGTTGAGTCTCGAAAATTATTGGAGAATTGCCAATCATTAATTTGTTTTTTGCGAGATTCCGTACACCATATAATTCATCCAAGCCTGCCTTTCTATTTTATTTCAAGTTTTACTTGCACAGCCTTTTCGGCTTTTTACAAGACTCCACTTATATGTCCACCGCTCTACACTTGTTCTTTCTCTCCATCATCCCCGCTCCCCATTGCGGCCGCAGCCGACTTCCCCCTCTGTATTATATTCATCATGACATTTCTGTCATGAGTATAGGGAAACTGCGGAAAACCTATACCAATACAGCCGGTCACGAGTTCGCTTCCCAGCCTCGGAGCTAGTCGCGTTTCGTCGAGAAATAGCTCACAGGCTACAGCCATACCCATCCGACACACACACGTACCGGTCCGCGTGCGCGACATCTGTGTACAACTGGAGCTACGTCACGCCTGTGTTTTTATTTCTCGACGAAACTACGAGACGGTGATTCGAACCCGCGACCTCCCGATGTGTTGATTTCAGAGGCAGGTACGCTAACCACTAGACCAACACATCGGTTCATCCTGCCTTTCTATTTGTTCGTAATAATAGGAGATATTTACCGATTAATTCATCAATATTCTGCGAGTCATCATCATCCTCATATATCAATTTGAAAGAGTCATGTGTTTCACTCTTGAAGGAATCATGTGACTCATTCTTCAATTGATTTTTCACGCTATTTATCGCATCTCCTTCTTCAGCATTATCACTCACTTCTTCATCCTTTATTTGCTCCTTCGCTACCTCGCTGTTTTTATACGACACCAATTGCTCCAGTGGTCTCACTATAGGCTTAAAGACATCTTGCATTCTCTATCTTTTCCCATTTTCATCATTCGATGCTTTCGTCTGATTGCATTGCTCGCCTTGGCAATTTCATACAATACATCTTTTTCACACAAAAGTTGTTCGATCTTCATGTTGTCACGGTCAAGGTATGCACAATACTGTCTCTTCAACCACCAGTAATCGTCATTTATCGATGGTGAGAAAATAATCAAAACCTTGTCTATATCGACCCTCATTAATACTTCTATCCTTGTCAATCGTGATAAATGCATACTTGTGGGAATACCAGCATTTCATGCACATGTTTTTAAAGCACGTATAAGTCATATCCGTATTAACATGATCGTTGTAGACGTGTTTGAGGTTCATATCGTCCTGCTTGAAAAGCGCCGCGAAATTTGCATTATCTCTCACGAGATGTTTGGGGATACGCGTGTACGACTGAAAAAGATAAAAACTGTCAACAATCTCGTGTCTTCCCATGGAAAAGAAGGCTCTAACATTATCCTGTTTTTCACACGCTATATCATCAAAGATGCATATAGAGCTGGATTATGCCTCACTTGGTGCTATCACTTGTTCATGCGCGTTGAATGGATGATACACAACTCCACTCACAGGTTCAAGCAACCGTTCGAGCAACTTATACTTTGGCTGCTTCAGCGATTTGGAATGCAAGTAAATGTTCTTAAATCTCAAACCATTGGGATGGATGATAAGAGCGAGCAGAGCGTTTTTCCACAATTCGATGGACTACAAAACAGTGCACGTATACTATCCGGCAATAAATTTCTATGACGTTTTTGCCGTTTGTTTGAAAAAAAATAATTGGTGCCGCAAAGAAGAGAACGTAATGATCCAAATGTAATGAGAACGTAATGATCCAAAGAGAGAAAGTAATGATCCACAAAAGATTGCTACATCAGCTCTAAAGGGTGCTCGTGCAGCTGTAAAGATACGAGGTAGCAAAGTGTGAACACCTCGGGTTCTACCTGTACCTCATAAAATTGGTGGTTTATTACCGTTCCTCGTTCCCATTTTTGCGGGTATTAGCGCTGCTGGTGCTTTGTCAAGTGGTGCGGCTACTATAGCTAAAGCTGTAAATGCTGCTCAAGCAGCTAAACGTGAACTGGATGAATGTAAGCCCCATAATCGAACAATTGAAGCAATTGCATTGGGCAAGGGCTTACATCTGAAACCATATAAGCAGGGATTGGGTCTTCATATCAAACCAAAAAACTAGAAGAAACGCTACCTCACCGACCCCTCACCGACATCGACCTTCTTGAATATGCGAAAATCCTCAAGATTCCATATTTCCGTGGGGTTTACATGCGCGATAAATTACCAGCGAGCGGACCCCTGAAATGTGAAGCAGCAATTGTAAGTTTGGATAAATATGTCGGTCCTGGAACACACTGGGTCGCTTACAAAAAGACTGGATGGAAAGTCATGTACTTTGATAGTTTCGGCGATCTTCCACTACCATCCGAACACATGAGATATTTTAGTGTTGGTAGCGTTAATTATAATTGTAGGGGATATCAGGAATATGATACGATTGAATGTGGACATTTGTGTCTGAAGTTTCTTTCCCGACAATTGCAGCACAAAAACAAATATAAGTAGGTACACTATATATGTCAGATATCAAGAATATAGAGAGCCAGGAATTCCGTTCATGAATTAGAGAACGATGTCTATCTCACTGACTGCCGCAGTGACACGGCTTACACGATTTATTGGTGTCTCGATACAATAAAATATTCGGTACAAAGTATAATCACCGGATAGCAGTGCTAGTGAGGTGTGTTACACAGAGCCTTTTCGAAAATTAGTCCTTTCGACCCAATGACCCGAGAAGGAATGACTTCGTGACCCGAAACGCATACGTCTCCCACTCCACTTCTTCTAGGCCTCTATGCAACACAACACACTCGTGGATCATACACCACGCACTACCACCGGGGTAGGTTCTTCTCCGAACGCCTTGACGCCTTTTCGTCACTCGATGCCCACCACTTGTCTCTCCATAAACATCGTCAAGAAATCAAAAGCGCTGTTGAAAAAGCCATTCCCATGGCGATGCGACATATATAGGTAGGAAATCACCTGGAGAATTCAGTTGTCAATTTACCAGCACCATGGATGATAGCTTAACCTTAACCATGTCTGGCTCATCGTCCATATTCGAGGCACAGTACCTTCCCTCCATCGAACACTCGCCACACAAAAGTTATAACCTCGGTCTCGTTGAATTGTTAACCTTCAACTCTATTCCAAATATCGACGTTGACCACGATAAACTTTACGTGGGAGATGAGGTGGTGACGATACCTACGGGTAGCTATGAAATAGAGGATGTTGAGGCGTTTGTACAAGCAGAGTTCATGCGTAAAAACATCAAAATCAGCATTAAACCGAATAATAATATGCTACGCAGTGAGATCGAGTGTGATCATGATGTCAATTTTGAGCCGAAAGATTCTATTGGTCATCCCCTAGGCTTCACCGCACGCAAATTGGAAGTCAATAAAAGACACGAATCTGACCTTGCTGTAGTCATTTTTAAAGTGAACGCCCTACGCATTGAGTACATTATTACCGCTGGAGCCTATATTAGCGGACAAAAAGTACACACAATTCACGATTTTTTCGATTAATGCCACCGGGCTATAGGAGCAGTGAAGTTCCTTCACACGTTATTTATCTGCCAATCACGAGCCGAACGACTGATGCCATACAGCTTTACATAGTGGACCAGGACGGCGATTTGGTAAATTTCCACGGTGAAGTAATCACCATACGCCTGCATATAAAGTCGTGATAGGTATACTTTTCAATAGATCTTCCAATAAGAATAAACTCTCATGAATAAAAACAATCAGTCGTCGGTCAGTGCCCAAAGTGCTAAGATCTCAAAACGTCCTACTCTTGAAGAATTTGGGTTTCAAAAGTGCGTGGCGAAAGCGTGTAAAAAATGATTTAGTCTGTGCTTTGTGCATCTCTTGCGTGAAATGGAAGAAGAAATTGTAAACATTCAAACGCCCATGGTCTTCGATGAATCCATCATCCATTGTGAGATTCACGCTCATCAGCCATATGCATCTTCAATCTTCAATATCAGCGATGAAGTCCGTATTGCCATTTAACATCAAGACCTCTCTATCCTGCCAAGCAAGAGTTTCCGACACATATGTGGGAAATTATCCAAGCGTGATGGGGCGTGAACCACTGCTACAAGTCTTCTCAACAATGCCATTTGTCATTTGTTTGAGAAAGTGCGATATGAATTGAATGCCATAGAAATTTATCGTAATAAGAATGTCGGTATTACGAGTGTAATTAAGGGATATTCATCTCTCTCACCGGCCAAAAGTTCTATCCTCGAGAACACTGGATGGCTCGATGTCGAAGAGACTAAGCAGATTGTAGATGTATCGGAAAACTTTGATGTGTGTATACCGTTCAGCATGGTCCTCGGATTTACTGAAGATTATCGGAAAATTGTCGTAAATGTCAAGCACGAGTTGATTCTCACAAGATCAGAGACCGATGACAATGCTATTGTACAAACAGCGCCCGAAGACTACAAACTCGCATTGCATAAAATAGAATGGCTCGTACCGGATGTCACAGTCTCAGATCAGCGAAAAGTTCAACTGTTAAAGTTTCTCGCCAAAGACGCACCAATTTCCATGAGTTTTCGTACATGGGAACTGTATGAATATCCATTGCTGCCTGCCACCTCGAAACACGTGTGGTCTGTGAAAACCTCGAATCAGCTAGAGAAGCCACGATATGTCATACTCGCGTTGCAGACGGAACGGAAAAATAAAAAAACAACACAATGCGAGCCACTTTGATCATTGTAACCTGAGCAATGTCAAACTATACCTCAACCCGCAATGAACCTTGAATTTGTACATTGATCAAAATCAATATGCTCTACTCTACGAGATGTATGCATACTTTCAGCCGACCTATTCCAACAAAGAGGCTGAACCATGGCTGAGTAGGATGGAATTTTTAGAAAAGCCCCCCTCATTGTCATTGACTGCTCAAAGCAAAACGATTCTCTCAAGTCCGGTCCTGTGGACGTGCGTCTTGAGTTCGAATTGAAAAACAATATTCCACCGCAAACCTTAGCATACTGCATGATCCTCCATGATCGTATTGTCGAGTACAATCCAATTAGTGGTGGGGTGAAAAAATTGGTATAAAATCATGCCGATGATTCGCGTCCATGTCAGTCAACATGGATCTTATCATCGATGTGCAGGGCTTTAGGAGACCCATCAACAAATTTGTCCTAAAGGAGATGTCCATTGTCAAACTCCACGAAAAGAATGCTGAACCGCTGACGCTCGCCTTCGACGCACCATTTGCATGGGACTCTTTACCGGCCAAGTACAAAATGACAAACAAGTGGCTGGAACGTACTTTCCATGGAATACGATGGGATCACAGCGGTATATCATTCGAGGCAGCTAGAAAGACAATTCAAGTAATCTTGCAAGGAGCTCCAACTTTCTATGCGAAGGGTTTCGAGAAATGCTCATGGCTATCAAGATTCACGGATCCCGCAACAAAGGTCATCGACTTGGAGACTCTGGTCTGTCCATCGCTGCAGAAGTTGCCGAAAATCCCAAACTTCAAATGCCCGCACCATTTCTTCTTCACGAAATACAACTGCGCCCACGTGAATGTAAAATCGCTGAAAAGCTGGTTAAGTGTATACGAAGCGTTGTTGACCGAGGGATTTTTTTTTAATGAATAAAAAAACATTTCGATGTACATATATATCATTTGTGTTCTTCATTTATTCTACGACGAAAATAGTTTGAATTTCTCTTTCTCATACATTTCAATATTACAGTTTTTTTTAAATACATTTTTACATATTCAACACTAAAAACGTCGAAAGCGATGGCGAGGCGACTGTGATGCAGACGGCTGTTGCACTCAACGATGCTGCCTCAACGAATTTTGTCTTTTCCACCATGTTGAGAGACGATGAAACTTGACGCTGTTGTATTTTCCGCAACTACATGTAGAGTTGACCATGGCGCGCCAGTTACAGCATACTCTCGATGATGCGGACAGCCGTTCAACGATGGTGTTCCAACGAATTTTATCTTTTCCACCATGATTTGCTCACAGTCGATAGCACTCGACGCTGTTGTATTTTCCACCCATGTACCGCATGAATAGATGATGATCGCGTGCCTCTTGCCGCATTCGTTCGAACGTTTCCAAATCTTTGTCGAAGGCCTTTACAAGTCGCGCTGGTAAGAACACAGTGAACGCATTCGGGATGTCAGCGATGTAGCGTCTCCCAAATTTGGTTTGTACGGCCCTGAAGTCGGAGATTGGATGCTCCGAGTGAACGAGGAGTTCTGACAGCTTCGTCGTTGTAAGGAATTCCGCCATTCGGCTGACTTTGTTTATACTCGTGAAATCTATTTTCCACACTTGTCGCTTTTCAAAAAATGTTCAAAGTTATTGTTGAAGATATTGATGTAGCGGTGAAATAGTGCAGTCTGAGCTTGGTCCATGGAATTATAAGCTCCCTCGTTTTGTAACCCCACCACTCAAATTTTCAAACTTCTCCCCACTTTCCCAATAACGAAAAACGGGTTCAAACACGTTGGTGGAACCCGGTCCTCCTCCCACGTGGAAAGTTTCCCACCTCATGACATTTTTCACAGTTTCAACGTTGAGGTGGGGCCATCAATGTGATCTTTCATTTGTGGCATATTATAATGCCCCGTGCATGGAAGATATGGTATCACTTCACTGTCATTGCGATAGTGTTCTGGCAAACGATCCCATAGTAAACCGATATAATGATCCCACTATTTTAAGAGCAAGACCTTTGGAACTTGTTCGAGCTCGTTTTTGGTCAAGTCCAGGGGGTGTTTGGCCGGATGCACTGCATACATACTCGCACATGTGAACATCTTGATATTATATTTCGGAATGAATCCAAAATCTCGATGGGATTAAAATTTTTTTTTTTTTTTTTTTGGAACAATGACTCCTCTCATAGCTACAGCTGCACATAATAAATAAGGCATTTTATGGCACTTTGAAAGGCCGCCCTTCATATGGCAACTGCAGTATTTTATATAGTCGAAAAAAATTGTAGCTACTCATAGTTGTTTCTCTCTCTCTCTCTCTCTCTCTCTCTCTCTCTCTCTCTCTCTCACACACACACACTTCGGTCAAGGCACTGCATTTCACAACGAATTAAATAAATATCGCGAGCTTCACTGTAGCTTGCCATCGTGACCGTGCGAATTATATTGTGCTAAAAAATCAGCGTTACGAGCACGGTTTTTATTATATATATTGAATTTAAGAAGTAACACATTGTTCTGCCCCACCTTCCTCTACTATATGCAAGTTTGAAATTCAGTGTATATCATTTCGCCGAAGTGTAAACATATTTTTTGTAGTGTTAACCCAGCCAAATATCGTACCCAAAAACTGTATTTGCGGGAAATTTTACGGCACTACTTTATTTAAAGAAAATCTGCAGCTGAAGCACACAGAATTCTTGTTGAGACTTACGGCGACCATGCTCTGTCGGAAACTGCATGCAGAGATTGGTTTAGACGCTTCAAAAAGAATAATTGTGATGTGTTGAATTGGCGGCATCACTTCATGAAGACTCGTGGAGTTTTTTCGGGGGATTACAATAAATATATTAAATGAGAACTTTTGCCTTGCAATGCGAGCATTTTTGTACACTGTGGGACTTCTGTGTGGATTTCCTGTGCTAGACCATATCTGGTGAACGCAGAGGAGGCAGAAACAGGAGATATAACGAGAATGAGGCAATGAGAGAAAGAGATATAGAGAGAGAGAGAGTGCTTCGTGCTTTTCGCAAATTGAATTCCCGTGACTGTTATATTGCACAATCACGAGAGCCCCGAGGGATGGGACCGACTATGGTGGAATTAGTAAATCCTCTTAGCGTTGTAGACGTTACGACAACCCTGAAGATGCAAACGATGATGAGAAAAGCATTAACATAATAGCATGGCAATATATCCGGAACGACTATGGATCTGTATTACATAAGTATGTTGTCACCGGTATTGTTCACAAGAACTAGGCGGTACGTATACATTATATACTAACTTTATACAGATATCGTTTCATTTTAAGTGTGGTGATAAAATATCTCGAGAGTACTTGATCGAATACTTTTTCAGTCGAATTTGAAAATCAATTTGTTCAAATCACTTCAAATGTGGATGAAACCTACTTCATGATATTTTCTATCGTATGACCGGATGATTTTTTAAATATGTTTATCCATTTGTTAATAATAAATTATTAAATGTATTTTTTTGCTTGGAAATCGAAGTTTTTTCCCTATAGCTTGCCATTTTTGTAATTGTCAAAATTGTGATGAAGTTTCCGGTCACACGAAATTTTTATTATTATACACTGTAAAAACAAACGCGTTGTTTCAAGACGTTTCACGTGTATAATCGTGTCGCCGTTTTCATCACGGCAACTCATGTGTTGATGTCGTAACGACACATTTTACGTGTGTTCTGTCAATACGCTTCAAGCGTGTTTTAGCAAGTTTTAAGTTCAGTTCCAGTCGTCCTGAAATCAATTCCTGCGAATAAATTTGATTGTCTATACCCGGTTTCGAACCTATCTAACCTAGTTACTTGTATACCTAATATATGTACGCTAACCATTGTGCTATCGGCTATACTTGCGGTTTTTCATCAAGAAACGGAATACATGGTTATATTGAACGAGAAGAGTAATTATTTCACATATGATGTATATATATATGTGTGCGTGTCTACACCCAGTACACATAAAATGTGAAATGTGAACAGAAATTTCGTTCACTCCGAACAGGCAATTTTCTTTGCACTGGACAAAAAAATTCGTCCCCAAAGAAGAAAAGAGTTTTCTTTGCCCCAAACAAGAAATTGATCTCACTTTAAACATACAATTTTCTTTGCACTCGACAAAAAAATTATCCGCACAGAAAAAAAAATTCCTTTGCCCCGTACAAGCATTATTCTTCACTCCGAACTGAAAACTTTTTTAGCATTGGACAGAAAACATGGTCAGCACAGAATAAAAAATTTGCTTTGCCCCGAACAAGAAATTTCTCTTATTCCGTACAGTCAATTTTCTTTGCCCTCGACAGAAAAATTTGTCCGAACAGAAAAAAAAATTCCTTTGTCCCGTACAAGCACTTTTCTTCACTCTGAACAGAAAACTTTCTTCGCACTAGAAAGAAAACTTGGTCCGCACAGAATAAAGAATTTGCTTTGACCCGTACAAGCAATTTCCTTCACTCCGAGCAGACAATTTTATTCACACTGGACAGAAAAATTGGTCCGCACAGAATAAAGAATTTTCTGTGCCTCGAACAAGAAATTTCTCTCACTCCGAACTGACAATTTTCTTTGCCCCAAACAAGAAATTTCTCTCACTCCGAACACACAATTTTCATTGCCCTCAACAGAAAAATTTGTCCGCACAGAAAACTTTCCTCGCACTGGATAGAAAAATTGGTCCGCACAGAATAAAAAATTTCGTTTGCCCTGTACAAGCAATTTCCTCCACTCCAGACAGAAAACTTTCTTTGCACTAGATAGAAAAAGTGATCTGCACAGAATAAAAAAATTCGTTTGCCCCGAACAAGGAATTTCTTTCACTCTGGACAGAGAATTTTCTTTGCCCTGGACAGAAAAATTGGTCTGCACAAAATAAAGAATTTCCTTTGCCCCGAATAAGAAATTTAGTCCACTCCGGACAGAAAAGTTGGTCCGCACAGAATACAAAATTTCCTTTGCCCGGAACAACGAATTTCCTCCACTCCGCACAGAAAATTTCTTCCCATTGAACAGACAACTTGGCACGCATAGAATTAAATTTGCCCCTAAGAAGCATCTTTCTTCACTCTGGAAAGAAACTTCTCTTAACAACGAACAAAATATTTATCCGCACAAAATAAAAAAGTTTCTTCGCAGTGACATTTTACCAAAAAATTATTTTATATATACGTTAATAAACTGAGTGTTGCAATTACCATGGTTTCACAGAGCACATTATTGTCTTCATTCATGTAGGTGTTCACGACGAGCAAAAACTTATGTGTTTCGCTTTTAAAATAACACAATTCGCAATTCAAAAACTCTTTCGTAAGTCCGTGCATAACGTAGCGAGGTTATAAAGCCGCCATATTGTCATATCAACTCACTGGACGCGTGTTGTTTGTGGTACACGCGTGCAAGTGAGTTGTTTCACGACGCTTTGTGACGTTCATGTGTGTTACATGAGGCGTGTTCTACAGCAACATATTTAAAACGTGTTGTTACCAAGAATGGTATAGAGCGTATTGTTTCAACGCGGTAAAATAAGTAAAATACCTTGTTTCAACGCGTTAATCAGGTCCTACACACGTTGTAGGCATGTTGTGTGTTGCTTCAGCATACCGACAACACGCTTATTTTTTACAGTGTACAAAAAGTACATTTTTTATTCTTCATTTCAGATGAGCTTAGTTTCCAGGAGCATCGACAACATTTGGCCATGCAGTCACGGCGGCACTATGTTTAAAGAAAAATACGTCCATTGCTTATAAAAAAAATTTAGTTGAGGAAAACTCGAGTTTGGCAAGACTGCACGTAAAATCATTCAACTGTACGTAAAATCCTGACGTCGTTATTCCAATACTCTCATCAGAAAGAATATTGAAAATCGACCTGTTTTTTTTTAATTGCCAAATGTACGCAGACCTGGTCAACCATGACGACAGCTCCCATCACCTTCAATGATATAAACGAACTTCATATAAAATTGCCAATACGTACATAACGATATACAGCTAAAAATTGAATAAACCGTCCATTGCATACTTCCTGTAAAATAAATTCGTAAAAATACATTTTCTCCGCCCTCATTATATTACTGTTCAACCAAGCCAATTTTATTGGCATCATGGATACATTTATTCACTAATCGTAAATCACACACACATATAAATATACGGTGTATATACGAAATGTGAAATTAAATGCGAGACAGCTCATCGTCACCGCGATGAGAATTTTCGTCGGTTGCGTCGGTTAATCGTGGCTCAAACAAATACCTTTGTATGCAAATTTCGTAAAGGGTACCGCACCTTTGTTCGTACCGTATCTTGATTAATATTCTATGGAGTGCACTTGTAATACATTTTTTGCGTAACAAAAATTACATTTTTTGCGTTCAGTGTATCGTGATTGTGCACTAGTTTTTATTCATTCGGGAGCGACACAAGAAAACAAGCATCGCCACGACGTAACCTACGCCAAAATGAGGCTTGTCCATAACTGTTTATGACATCACGATAAATCCTCCATGAATCATGATGTTGAACCATTGCACGACCCCCCCCCCCCCCCCCCCCCTCATCGATCCCATTCTTCCATACAGCAGCAACTCTTTGCAAACCGAATGACATACATATCCGCGGCGCCCCATTAAAAGCTATCTTGGCTATTACCATCCCCCCTTCCGAGTTTTTATCTCTTCTCGTTTAACTACGCAATTTAACGTCCCCGAAACGCGAACCACCTCAATATGCCGATTTGTCGTAAACACGATACAGCAATCCCCGCATGGCCTTTTAAAAATAATAATTTCGAAAATGTTGTGTTTATTAGATTGAAAAAAGACCAATTCACATTTATGATTCATGCATTGCTTATGGATCTTTATTAACTTGTTATTATTTCTAAACGCAACGATGGGGCTGCTGGAAAAGATCACAAACATGTTTTTTTTATGGAGGTATTGAGACTTGGTCTGTATTTTCACTCTTTGAATTTTTGCGAGTCTTGTCCTATAGTCGGTTGGCAG
Source organism: Ophion obscuratus (assembly GCA_964007375.1). NCBI lineage: Eukaryota > Metazoa > Arthropoda > Insecta > Hymenoptera > Ichneumonidae > Ophion > Ophion obscuratus. The sequence goes on along the minus strand of OZ023312.1, from coordinate 69,206,276 downwards.
GGTAATAAAAATGGTCCATTTACGACGCAGAATTTTTTTATTTCGACAATTGTGGGTCACTGCCCACAATTGTCAAAATAAAAAACGATACACTTATCAAGATTCTGCTACATATATTATTATTACGGAAATATATTTATATTGTTCCAGGCAATGCACTTTCTCAGTTTGCACTGTATGAGAAATATTCGCCTACCTCCGGCCATTAGGCTCGACCTCAATCTACATGAGAACAATAATCCTGACATGAGTGGCACTCGGGGGGATCCGACACTATCTCCAGTGTTGCCCAGTGGAAGACGCGATAAACAATTAATAAACAAAATAATAAAATCGCTCGAAGTCCACAATGGTGTTGCCTGCATAAACGGAGGGACCCAAGGATGTCTTGTGTATCCGGCCGACTAGCAACCAAACAGTGGATTTGAAAACCGCTATGCCGGGGAGGCCCGATACGAAAGACTCTTTCATCCCACCGAGCGCCGATGATGAGGACAACGGGAGTTACCCTGAATCTCCGGTACAGACGATGCAGCGGGTTATTATTATTAATTAATAACAATAATAATTATTATTATGATAATAGACCCGACTAGAAATTTTGCTACAGGGCAGAATAGGGCCGATCCGACATACCGTATTTCGTACTACGGGGCTGTATAGGCTGCCGGATAAGAGCTTTACTAGGCGTGGAATCCTTTTTAACATCCGGCCCTGAAACAGTTACGCACCTGATCAGTATACTTTTTTGATTTATTTATGTTCCTGCGTGAATGATAATTGGATTAAAACATGCCCTGCCTCATTAACCCTCAGGGTACGGACTAAAGAAATGTAACGGTCCGTACGGACATGGGAACCCGGCAATTTTGATCGACTGTACAGTGGACTGTAATGCATAAATTAATACATTGTTTTTCAATCGATCGGAAGTTTTCTCAGAAATGCAATGGTTTAATCAGGTTTATGATGTTTTTTTTAGTTATAATTAAAAATATGAACGACTTCTTCCAAAACGGCACTACTTTAAAAAATCGCTCGGATTACGGTAACCTAGTCCATACCCTGAGGTAGTTATAGGTAGCATGTAGTTTATATCGCAGACGCCAATGAAACCTAGTCTCAAAATCTCGATTCGCGAACTACGGTTCCACTGATCCGGTCGAAATCCGGCACTGATCAGGGGTGCCGTACTACGACATTTCGAACCGCAGTTTGATAGCGGCTTGGCCAGTCTTCAGAGTGTCGCACAGACTGGTAAAAAGACCAAAACCTGGCGAAAAGATTTTTTTTTTTTTTTTCTTTATCAGGTAGTCGGCCCATGACGAGAAATGATATTTTTCATTAAAAAATATAAATTTTGATGATATTTGGTGAAGGAGAAAAATAAAAAATTTGATTATATGAGGAAAAAATGTATTGTGGTAACAAAGAATAAAATACACGTTGAAATGGCTACGTCACATCTGACCCGACGACAAAACATCCGCGACAAAATATCCGCGACAAAATATCCGAGGACAAAATATCCGAAAGACAAAATATCCGAAAGATAAAATATTCGAAAGACAAAATATTCTCATGACAAAACATCCGCGAGACAAAATCCTAAATCTCGTCCACCACATCAACGGGGTCGCGCGCAAAACACCTTTGTGGGGTGTGTGAGATAGTGGGGTGGGGGCATAATACGAGCTTCTTCATTGCACTTATTTCTTTATTGTAAAGTTTTTGTATATAATATTAGTTTAATAAAATATTGTTAGCAATGCCACGCAAATATACTTGGATACTATAATAATAGTATGTACTATAATAGCATGTACTATAATAATATTACATGAACGTTGCTTATGCTCAACACAACGCCAAGTTATGCTTGTTTTATTCACACTCTTTTTTGAATAAACATATCCGTCATATATTAATAATTTTGCTCCCTTCTTTAAACACTTTAAACTGTAGCACTATATACACAGCACACTTTAAACTGTAGCACATACATACACAGCACACTTTAAACTGTAGCACTACATACACACTTTAAACTGTAGCACTACAACGTCATTCCTTCAAGAAACATTAGCACTACATACACAGCAGAGAGAAAAACATTGACTGTCTCATGAAGCCAGTTGTCCTAGTTTAAGAGTAATAACGTTAATCATAGATTTAATTACCGACAGCGGATATAATATAGGCAGAAATTGTGTCTTGCGGACATTTTGTCATGAGGATATTTTATCCTGCGGATATTGTGTCGTCGGATATTTTGTCGCGGATATTTTGTCGAGGATATTTTGTCGTCGGGTCAAAACGCGTGTTACCGTTGAAATACAGTAAAACTATGACTTCTTGAATACTAGATTTACAAAAATAAACAAAAAAACGTTTACAAACAAAATAAAAACTAAAATTTTAGGTACAAATAAAAACATTATTCATCATCACCTATTGTCTCATCTTCAGGTATAAAGAAAGCTGCTGCTTCTTTAGAGAAAGCCTATCTATTTTTAGCCCTCTTTTTCTCACTTTGTCGGCTACTTATGTAAGGGTCTGATGTCAGAAAAAGACGGTTCAGCACATTTTCATCACAGTCTTTTCTAGAAAACTTCCTAGAGAAGCTTTCCCTATATAGCCGGAAGTGCTTGTTGCCGGCCTCCGCAGCCTCTTCTGACAATTGACCAATAGGCAGAAGCGCGTGAGATATTACACTTGAAGAGTGTACCAATATTTTATGTACAGTAGGGCTTATTGGTTGCCAGCTGTACAAGTTAATGTAGTAATGCGCTACATCCATAGTGTAGGCTGAACATTTTTCTAAATCTATTTTAAATCCTGACGATATGACTTCTAAAATCATTCTAAATTTTTAATAAGATCTTCGTCAATACCCGTGATGGATGCTGCTTTTTCTGGGCCGGAAAAGAATTTGCGAGAGGTATTCCCGTCATTCGTGTTTCCGTACCCAGCCTTGCGAATATCTTCTAGTAAACCCTTGCGGACTAGCTCTAACTAATTCATGAAGCTCTTTCCTAGTCATAGATATGACAATGTGGACAGTCTGAAACAATAAAAAATAATCGTTAGAAAATCGCGGTCAAAGAGACAGTTTTCATAGTTAAAATTATATTTTATGTGAATATATGTGAATTTGTTTGCTACCTAGTATGATTACACATATCCTCTAGTTTATTGAAATATTACTATGATGCAGTTGCGATGAGTTGCACATGTTTAAAAATAAGAATTTTAACAAAAAAAATAAGGAAAAAACCAATATTTTTAGGTATGTTGATATACTGCAAAGTAGGACATGAATAAGCTCTCTTAATAAATAAAATGGATCAGAGAACGTAGTACATACCTTGATTGATAGAATCCGTAGCACTTTTTGTATCTTGAATCATTTTGCACATAAATTAAGGCACGGAGAAATGATGGTTTTTTAGTGTTACCGCGAACAGACACGATTGTTGTGACCAAGCGCTAGGTTCCGACTGCCCGTCTGGAGGATGGGAACTCGGAAGCAGGTAGAGATTTTGCCTAGTGACACATGGATTATCTACCTTTTATGGGATTAAGCTTGAAGTGTAGTAGACCATTTCGAAAAACTTGATTTATGGCCAGGTTTTTGGTTGTTTTACCAGTCTGTGTCGGTCCAAAATTTCTAGTCGGGATCTTATTGTTCGGACGCCTATAATCCCTGCCGAGGGCCCCTGAGACACCGTTAGCGTCTTGCACAGACCGCTGATCGATACAAAGGTAACGGTAAGAGCCTCCAGCGTCCAGGTGGTTAACGATGCTCCCGTACACCAACCGAACATCAATCGCAACACCCTCGGCCCTTCCTCTCATAAGATGAAGGGCCGAGGCTTAAGGTAGTACGAGCGCCCAATCTTGTCTTCTATAGGTTTTGTTCAAATTTTAACCAGTCATTGATCATATCATTATGCCTGTTTGAGTGAATTTTCAGAACAGTCGACTATTTAGGTTGGGAGATAATGGGTTTGTAAAATGGCAACATTGAAATCGTTTTTACGTTAAAAGTTGAAATTTTGATACCCAATATCTCCCAATCTAAGTAGTCGACTGTTCTAAAATTTCACTCAAACATGCCTAATGATATGAACAATGTCTAGTCAAAATTTGAACAGAATCTACAGAAATCAAGATTGCGCGCTCGTACTACTTTATGCAAGTTTTTGCTTTGTACCTGTGTGTAGCCGCGAGGCGAAAGGTAGGGGTAATCGTAGGACGGCAACAGGAGAGGACTGAGAGAATCTCCCCGGATAATCCCTCTACACCCCATCACTCCAGTCGGCACGTTGCCTTCACTATTTTTAAGGTTGTTGCTGAATAATTTTTGAAGGGTGGAGGGAGAAACAAAGTTTCTATGCTAAAACATTGTGTGACCTCATCAGTGCCAACTTAATGTAGCAAAATATGAATTATGTATACAAATCGCGATGTCGCGAAAATTTTCCAATGTATGGTAGATAATCGTAATCATTATTTATATACATGTTCATTTGAAGGAATTTGGATTATCAGAACGTTAATATTCAATTTTTTTTTAATACTATTAAAATAGACATCAGTTTTGGCAACGTCGGACGGTTTTCTCATAATTTAAGGCTGTTAGGTTTATCGCAGTGACTGTCACAGGTCATAGCTGTGTTACGCGCGTTTTGTGCCCGTCGGTATTATGAGAGATTATGTCAGAGCAAAAGGAGGCACCAAATGATTCAGAAAAAAGATAAGTGCGCTGCAAAATTTCTGATATAAACAACGATTTGGCAGTGCGCGTGCCCACAAACATCGTGCTATGCTCACCGAAGCCAGAAAAGGGGAATACATCATAACAAATAAATAAATAAGTTCGCCTTACTCGCATAGAGAGATAGGCGTGGGCATCTACGTAATGAAATTACATATCTAATTACTTATTACTTTTAGCGTTTGTAATGAAAAATCATTTAATTACAAATTATTTCGATCGTTGGTCATTCAAATTTATTTAATTACAAATTACTTCGAGCGTTTGTAATTGAATTATTTTTTTAATTAAATTACATTTGTAATTTAATTACTTTTGTAATTTGATTAGTTTTATAATTTGATTACATCAATAGTTTTATTTTTTATTTATTTAATTACAATTGTAATTCAATTACTTTTGTGATTACGTTGTTACTTTTTTTAAATTAATTACATTTATAGAGTTTGAATTATTTGATGATGATGTAAGTAAATGTGCGAAAGACTGTGTCTGGATGAGGATTCTGCCCGGGCCTTAGAGAGCGTTTGTGACCGGGTGTGTATAAGTGAATGTGGATGTGGTTATGCCTCTCCGAAATCATGTGTGTGCGCATAGATAGGTGACTTTGAGTAACAAGGTGAGTGACTGTCCGTGTTTGCAGTGAGCGTTGGTGCTGGTGTGAAGCGTAGTATCGTCCACTTTGTGGGGGGGAGATAAGGGCAAAATGGACAGTAGGGCAAAACGGGCACCTCGCTTGAATACGAGAATTGTGGGAGAAACGGGCACCAAGCCTAAACATAATAATTTTGTCTTGAGGGGTTACGTGGGGTTCGAAGCCAAAAAAGCATATATTCTCTATTTAAAAAATATAATATATAAATAATTTTATTCAAAATGTTAAGCATATAAAAAAGCAACATTTCAACGCTATGTAGAAGAAAATTTATTAAAAGATTTGGGAAATTCAGCCGGGTGGAACATGGTTTCCGGAGACCCCTGAAAAACGGTGGACACGATTTCTCAAAAATGAATGCATCTATCTTATTGAAATTTTACTTCTTCAAAATAGCATTGACTAATCATTGGAGGAAGGATTTTTTAAACTGAAATTTGAATTTTTGGCAGAGTTGTATGCGAAATAGTTCAATTTTTGGTACAATTTACACTACGTAAAATTAGTAGTGTAAAGTAGGTGCAATTTACGTCTTGTAAAATTAGTAGCAATCGGAATAAAAAACCTTCATTCAATCATTAGTCAATGCTATTTTGAAGAAGTGTGCAAATTTTCAATAAGAGAGGTGCATTAGTCTTTGAGAAATTGTGTCCACCGTTTTTTTAGGGGTCTCCGGAAACCAGGTCCCACCGGCTAAATTTTCCAAAACTTTGGATGATTTTTTAAAAAATATTATTGAATTTTTGGATGATTTTTAACAAAATATTATTGAATTTTTGGATGATTTTTAACAAAATATTATTGAATTTTTGGATGATTTTTCAAAAAATATTGTTGAAATATTCAAGCGTACAATTTATTGAATTCAACAATAAATACATTTTAAAAATCAATATTTTGATTGTTTCGAAAATTTCGAAAAAAAACGATCGAATGCTATATTGAAATGTAATCTAACACTCGGGGATTTTGAGGTCACTGAATTAAAATCCCATATCAAATTTAATAAATTCTAAATGGCGGAGCCAATATTGTGGACCGAAAAAGCTAAATGTTATTTAATTCAAACGAAGTCTGTCACTCGAAAGTTGTTGACTTCACTCGATCTCAAGTTAATGTAAATATTTGAAATTGAAAAGAGCTTAGAAACATCTGCGAAGAATTGAAAAAAAAACTGAACAAATGAGGCATTAAAGAAAAAAATCAGAAAACATCTAACGATCGCGCCAACTTTACTAAACAAAAATATAGTTGAGTTTAGTGAAATAGGTGGGTTTCATCCTAATCTAACAATTTTTTAGATTTGTAGAAACCATTTTGAAGTCGCTAGGTTCCAATTCATTATACGAAGTTCAAATTCAGCAACCCCCTGAATTTGAACTTCGTATTCAGTACGAATACGAAGTTCAAATTCAGCAACCCCAAACTCCCCTAGCTTCAGCTTTTACTTTTAAAAAATTAAATTTTGTTTTTTATCCATCGTTTTGAATTTTGAATATTTAGTTCCAGATGTGAATTCATTGGTCTCAAAAACTGAAATATACTCGGTTATTATTTATAGGTTATAGTTTCATTTCACTCTTGTCGAAATGAAACTATATTTTTAATTTATATCCACGATATTGTATCGACCGTTGAAAATATGTAAAAACTTATGTTAGATTCAAGTTAGTAGTAATACTACGGGAGTTCTGGAACACATTGTGGAGGGGGGAAGCCGAAAGGAGGGGTTCGGCCGTGTGGAGGGGGAAGCCGAAAGGAGGGGTTCGGCCATGTGGTGGGGGAAGTGGGTGGTCTATGGAGAGGGGGAAGTTGGTGGTGAGGAGTTTATGGAGAGGGGGAGTGGGTGGTGGGAGAAGTGGGTGGTGGGGGAAGTCGGTGGCGGGGGAAGTGTGTGCTGGGGAGTATGCGATGAAGGGGAGGGGGTGAGGAGTCTATAGCAAGGGGAGGGAGGTGTCCGGCTGTCTCGCGAAGGTCTAGGGACCCGCTTGGGGAATTGGGGGAGGGGGATTTGCGGCTCGCGGAGAGAGGTCGGCGAGTGACGTCACGCGGGGAAGAGGATGCCCAAAATCATGGGTCAATGCCCAAAAGCACGAGAGGATAGTAGTTGTAGGTGCGGGCCAAGGGAGGGCACCGGCAGCCAGGGGACATCATAGACGATGCGTCGTTTTTCTAAGGGGGCGTTATCGTCACAGGTGAATCGTTTCCAGACAATGGAGGAAAATTTCTCTCAAACATGTAGATATGCATGTGAAAGCCAGCATCTATGACACACTCTCGGCAACTTAATAGAATTTTACTGCTAGATGTCAAATTAGACTTTACAGATAAACTTTTTATGCAGCTATAGTAACGCAGGCCCTTATAAAATTACATTGCATTCGGTCTTGTATTCATTCCGAGAGATGACGTCGAGATGTTTGCATGTGCGAGTATGTATGCAGTGCACCCAGCAAAGAACCCGTAGGACTTGACGAAGAATAAGCTCGAACACGTTCCAAACACCTTGCTCATAAAATATTGGAGTCGACACATTGGTATGCTGTGGGATCGTTTGTCGGAACATCATCGAAACGACAGTGAAATATTATCATATCTTCCATGCATGAAGCATTACAATACACCTGAGATGTTGGATCATATTGATGGCCCCCCACCACCGCAACGGAATTGTCAAAAGTGTTGTGAGGGAGACAATACTATTCGTGAGAAAAAATAAACGTTCTTCGACACATTTGAAGTTGTTTCGTCGATGAAAAATGGATTTCTCATTGTCAGCAAAACGGCGGAATTCTTCACAACGAAGAAGCTGTCTCAAGGTTCCATCGTGTTATCCAATCTCCGACATGAGGGCTGCCCACACCAAATTAGCAAAGCGTTACGTAGTGGATATCATGGACGAGTTCGCCGTCTTCTTACTAGCACGGCTCATGAAGGCTTTCAATCACGGTCCAAAGATGTTCGAGAAGATATTGGAAATGGCTCGCAATGACGAACTATACATGACCTATACATGAACTATTATGGCGGACAATACAGCAGCATCGCGTTCAATAAATAGTGAGCACACCGTTGTGCTGGTCGGAAATGATGAGTTCAATGGGATCATCGGTCACTAACATCGTTGAGTTTTCAACATGCTCACAACAACATAAACAACATAATGCTGTTGGATGTAAGAATAAATACAATCGAAAAAGATATATATCAAAATGTTTTTTTTATCTAAAAATGTTTTTTTATTTAAAAATCCTCCGCTCACGCAGCGCTTCGTATACACTCAACCAGATTTTCAGCTATTTTACATTCGCATTGGCGCAATTGTATTTCATATTGAAGAAATGATGGGGACATTCAAAGTCGGAGATATTTGGCAATTTCTGCAGCGAGGGACAGTCCAGGGTCTCCAAATCAACAGTTTTGGTTGTAGGATCTGTGAATCTTGATATCCATGAGCACTTTTCGAATCCCTTCACGTAGATGGTAGGAGCTCCTTGCAAGATGGTCCGAATTATGGTTCTAGCTGCCTCGTATGGTATATCACCGTGATCCCATCGTAATCGGTGAAAATTGCGTTCTAACCATTTGTTTGTCGTTTTGTATTTGTCTGGCAACGAGTCCCATGCAGATGGTGCGTTGAAGAAAAACGTCAGCGGTTCAGCCTTCTTGTCGTGGAGTTTGACGATGGAAATCTCCTTGAGGACAAAATCGTTGATGGGTGTCTTGAACCCCTGCACATCGACGACGAGCTCCATATTAACTGAAGAGTCCGCAGACAGTTGACAAGATTTGTACCAATTGTTTAACCGCACCACTAATCGGATTGTATTCGACAATACGATCATGGAGGATTAAACAGAATGCAGCAGTTTTCGGCGGAATATTCGTTTTCAATTCAAATTCGAGACGCACATCCACGGGGCCGGCCTTAAGAGAATCATTTTGCTTTGAGCAGTCAATGATGGCGAGGGCGGCTTTTTCTAAGAATTCCGTCTTATTTAGCCATGGTTCAGCTTTGTTGTTGTGATAGGTGAATTGAAAGTTCGTATACATCTCGTAGAGTAAAGCATACTGATTTTGATTGATATTTAGGTTTAGATTTCCATATGGATAGCATTGGGAGTTTAGGTATAGCTTGACATCGCTGATGTTGCAATGATCAAAGTTGCTCCCATTCCTCTCTTTCATATTTTTTCGCCCCGTCTGCAGCGCGAGAATGACATATCGTGGTTTCTCCAACTGATTCGAAGTCTTGACAGACCACACATGCTTAGAGGTGACGGGGAGTAGTGGATATTCATACAATTCCCACGTTCGAAAACTCATGGAAATTGGTGCATCTTTGGCGAGAAATTTCAATAGCTGAATTTTTCGTTGATCTGAGACTGTTACATACGGTACAAGTCATTCGATTTTATGCAATACGAGTTTGAAGTCTTCGGGAGCTGTTTGCACGATGGCATTATCATCAGTCTTCGATCTCGTAAGAATTAGCTCATGCTTGGCATTTACCACAATTTTCCGATAATCTTCGGCAAATCCAAGCAGCATGCTCAGTGGTATACACACATCAAAATTTCCCGATACATCAACAATCTGTTTCGTCTCTTCAACATCGAGCCATCCCGTGTTCTCGAACATAGAGCTCTTAGCTGGACTGAGAGACGAATATCCTTTAATTACACTCGTAAAACCGACATTCTTATTACGATCGATTTCTATGGCATTCAACTCATATCGCACTTCTTCAAACAAATGGCAGATGGCATTGTTGACGAGACTTGTGGCAGCGGTTGGCATCCCATCACGCTTAGATAATTTTCCACAGATGTGCAAGGAACTTTTGCTTGGCAGGATGGATAGATCTTGATTTTGAATGGCAATACGTATTTCATCGTTGTTATTAAAGGTCGAAGATGCATATGGTTGATGAGCGTGAATTTCACAATGTATGATGAATTCGTCGAAGACTACGGGCTCCTGAATGTTTACGATTTCTTCTTCCATTGCACGCAGCAGATGCACAAAGCATAAAATAAATAATGTTTTACGCGCTGTCCCCACGCACTTTCAGACCCAAATTCTTCAAGAGTAGCACGTTTTGAGGTGTGTCTAATAACACAAAACAATCCATGGTTGTTTTGTGTTATTAGTGACTTTATTAAAGAGTATACCCATCATGATTTTATATGCAGCCGTATTGTGAGTACTTTACCGCGGAAATTGACCAAGTCTCTGTCCTGATCCACTATTCGAAGTTGTATTATGTCTATCGTTCGGCTTGTGATTGGTAGATAAATGACGTGTGATGGAACCTCAATGATTTTATATCCTGGAGGGACCGATGGGAAAAATTCATGAATGGTGTGCACTTTTCGTCCGTTAATATAGTCACCAGCGGTTATATTGCACTCAACCCGTAGAGCGTTCACTTTGAGAATGGCTACTGGAAGATCAGATTCGTGTCTTTTATTCGCTTCCAATTTACGTGCTGTAAAGCCCAGTAGATGTCCAATCGAATCTTCAGGCTCAAAATGTACACTATGATCACACTCGATTTCACTGCGCAAAGTATTATTATTAGCTTTGATGTTGATTTTGATGTTTTTCCGTGACAGCTCGGCTTGCACAAATGTATCAATATCCTCTATTTCATAGCTACCCGTAGGTATTGTCAACACCTCATCTCCCACGTAAAGTTTGTTGTGGTTAATGTCTATATTGGGAATAGAGTTGAATGTTAATAGTTCCACGAGACCGAGAGTATAATTTTTGTTTGCTGAGAATTCTATAGGGGGAAAGTATTACGCCTCGAGTATGGATGACGATCCAGATATGGTCAATGTTAAACTATCTTCCATGACGCTGGTACTTTGACAACTGAACTCTCAGCCTTATACTCAACGTATATATAACATGTATTTGTCTTTGTATCGTAATTGTTGACAAAGAAACTTGAGACATAGATGTCCGCATTCAATCGTATCATATTCTTGATATCTCTTATAATTATAGTTCACGCTACCTACATCAAAATATCTCATGAGATGGTGGTGGAAGATCGCCGAAACTATCAAAGTACATGACTTTCCATCCAGTCTTTTTGTAGGCAACCCAGTGTGTGCCAGGGCATACATTTTCATCCAAGTTCACAATCGCTGATTCATATTTGCGTGGCCCGCTGATTGGTAATGTATCCCGCATGTACACGCCACGGAAATGTGGAACCTTCACGACTCTTGCATATTTGAGTAGGTCGATGTCGGTCAACGGTCGGTGTGGTAGCATTACTTGACGTTTTTTGACTTGATATGAAGACCCAATCCTTGCTTATACGGTTTCAGATGTAATCCCCTACCCAAAGCAATCGCTTCAATTGTTCGATTATGTCGTTTACTTTCATTCAATTCACGTTTAGCCGCTTGAGCAGCATTTACAGCTTTGGCTATACCAGCCGCACCACCCGACAAAGCCCCAGCAGCGCTGAGACCCGCAAATATAGGTATCAGAAACGGCAATAAACCACCAATTTTATGAGGTATAGGTAGAACCCGCGGTGCGCGCACTTTGCCACCTTCAGTCTTTATCGCTACATGAGCACCCTTTAGAGCCGATTTAATAACCGTATGCGGATCATTACTTTGAATCATCGTCTTCTTCGCAGCACGAATAATTTTTTTCAAACAAACGCCGCCCTTACGTGCTCCCTTCATCCCCATGCCAAATTTTCTCTTTGTCTGCATAATATTTGACACACTCCAAGCACTTGCTTTCTCGCCGATGCTAGCGTCTTTAGTGGTAACGCGGTACCAAGCTTGTTCGGCCAACACTTTATCTGCTGAATGTCTCGCTTCAAGGTCATCTGGATTTTTTGAATATGCAATGTCGTTTTGTTTGCAAGCCATGTCTAATGGATTAATTCCCGGATCACCACGAGCAAGGCGCTTAGCCAGCTTTGTACCCGGCCCACAATACTGGTACCCAGGCAAATGTAATTCAACAGGGAGTTTGTTGATTAGTTGGTTGACAAAACCTTTACCGCTCTTGCCATGAACGATCATGACTACGGACAATACTGGACTGATAGACAATCCCTATAAAATGCCTTTTTATATTGATTTTCCATTACTCGTGTGTGAGATGGCGTCCAAGAAACAAACTTTCGGAGGCGGGCTTCCCGTAATAAATTTTGATAAATTTGTCGACGATGGAAGAATGAAGAGGCAAAAGAGTCATGGAAATATATTGCCGGATAGCATACGCGCCGTTTTTTGTGGTCCATCGAATTGTGGGAAAACGAATGCACTGCTCACTCTCATAATACACCTAAATGGTTTGAGATTTGAGAATATTTATCTGTATTCCAAGTCGCTGAAACAGCCAAAATATAAGTTGCTTGAACGATTACTCGAACCTGTGAGTGGCGTTGAGTATTATCCATTCAATGAGCATGAACAAGTTATAGCACCAACTGACGCACAACCCAACTCTATATTTATTTTTGATGATATAGCATGTGACAAACAGGATAATGTGAGAGCCTTCTTTTCCATGGGAAGACATGAGATTGTTGACAGTTTCTATCTTTGTCAGACATACACTCGTATCCCCAAACATCTCGTGCGAGATAATGCGAATTTTGTGGTGCTTTTCAAGCAGGATAATACGAATCTCAAGCACGTGTACAATGATCATGTTAATACGGATATGTCTTATACATGCTTTAAAAACATGTGCACGAAATGTTGGAATTCCGACAAGTATGCATTCATCACAATCGATAAGGATACCAATATTAACGAGGGTCGATATAGGCAAGGTTTTGATTATTTCCTGACGCTTGATAAATAACCTGTCATTGATTGCGAAAAGACAGTATCATGTACACACCGATCGCGACAACATGAAGAGCGAACAGCTGTTGAGGGAAAAATATGTATTACGTGAAATCTCCAAGGCGAGCGATGCAATCAGACGAAAGCATCGAATACTCAAGATCGGAAGAGACATCGATGAGCAGAGAATGCAAAAGGTCTTTAAACCAATAGTGAGACCATTGGAACAATTAGTGTCAAACAAAAACAACGAGGTGGTAAAGATGGAAGTTAAAGATGAAAAAGTAATGGATAATGATGTGGAATATTTGATGAATGGTGTCGAGCCCCAATTCAAGAATGAAACACAAGATTCTTTCAAGAGTGAAACACAAGACTCTTTTAAGGTGGTATATGACGATGATGATGACTCACCAACTCAAAATGTTGATTTAATCAGTGAATATCTTCCGTAATTACGTACAAATAGAAAGACAAGCTTAGATGTCTCATATGGTGTACGGAACCTCGCGAACAACAAATTAATGCTTGGTGATTCTCCTATATTCTTCGATTCTCAAAATATTCGTGTGCGAGATTCAACCTATCCGAAAACTGTTGGATTAGCAGAGCTATTGTTTCAAAAAGTTCCCAACGTCGAAGCTCTGACACCGGATGACTTGAAAAACTATGAAAAAATCATTATCTCCACGAATGCTCACAAAAAATATTACAAGCCTGGTGAGGCTATACGACATAGTATCGGTCACAAATTCAATACAATCGCAAATATAGTTGATCATCACAAGCACATGGGAAAGGGTATGCCAAAGTATAAGGTGGCGAGAAAAAATACCCAAATGGATTACATTTATTGGGATAGTCCCAATGAGCTAGTAGATCGTCTTCGCTTACTTCTAGCATCACAAGCAGCTGGCAATTCGTCACATTCAAATAAAATTGTATCGATAGTTGAGGAATTGCGTGAAGCCAAAATTATTTGTTAACCCAACATTTGAAATTTCACGCATTATCAACATGAGTGTCGATGTGTTCGGACGCTAACTGAAAAAGAATATCGTCCTCAATAAGCAAGGTCCTCCAGGCAGACCGGGGATTGGGTTTAGAACTACCGCAGATGGTCATTATGACTTGGGGTAAAAACGACTGTGTAATATCGCCAATCCGGAAGAACAAGACGATGCGATCAATCTAAGTGATTTACATCAAAGATCTCGAACAATCATTAAGAACATACGTAAAGAAATAAATGAGAGTAATCTGTTGTTGGTTAATGGATTAGAAGCTACGATGAGAGATATTGCGAGGACGCTCGATGCAGATCTCAAAACTCTACAAGACTTGGTGATTCGCAATTCACACATCATTGCTGAACTGGATACACGACTGAAAAGACTGGAAAATGAATGAGAAAAAGAACGCTCTCGTGCGGGAGCTGCACAAACCTGGTCGCCGAAACTATCCGCGTCGGCATGTGGACATCCGTGGTTTGGATGAGACCTGGCAAGCTGATCTCGTTGATATGTCATCGTACGCACATCAAAACTCCAAACAAATTTCTTCTAACCGTCATCGATACTTTCACAAAGTTCGCCTGGGCCGTACCGATGCGGAGTAAGAATGGTAAAGATGCAGCAACCGCACTGAAGTCGATACTCGTGCAGGGACGCATACCGCAGAAGTTACACGTGGATCAAGGAAAAGAGTTTTATAATCGTGACTTTAAAACCCTAATGAAAAAGTACAATATCCACATGTATTCAACATATAGCAATTTGAAAGCTTCCATTTGCGAGCGTTTTAATCGTACATTGAAAAATAAGATGTGGGTACAATTTAGTATTCGTGGTAATTATAGGTGGATCGATATAGTTGATAAATTAGTAGCCGAGTATAATGATTCCGTGCACCGCACGATTAAGATGAAACCGCGAAATGTCAATGCCCGAAATGAGAAACAGCTACTACAACATGTCTATAATAAGACGCCATTGAAAAAGTCATCGACATCAAAATTCGAAATTGGTGATAAAGTAAGAATCAGTAAATTCAAGAGTGTTTTCGAAAAGGGTTACACACCGAACTGGACAACGGAAATATTTACTATATATAGAGTGAAAAACACAAAACCTGTAACATTTCACCTCAAGGACTATGACGATGAACCGATTGCAGGTAGTTTCTACGATTAGGAGCTACTTAAAGTTCAACATCCTGATATTTATCTCATCGAAAAAGTATTGAAGAAGCGTGGTAATCAAATGTTTGTAAAATGGTTGGGTTTCGATAGTACCCAAACAATAGTTGGATAAGCAAATCTGATTTGTAGCGGACAATAAAAATGTTTTAAATTTGATGATTCTTCTCCCTCTCTCTCTCTCTCTACTCATCCCAGATGACGAGGCCTTTGTGTCGAAAAGGGTCGACCGTTCTCTTCAGCGTAGCATGTGTTTTCTCGCTTGAGCAGCCTTCTCCTTCTGGCTTTTTCAAACCTGTCTCTCTCACAAAAGTGTGTTAGGAAAGTGTGGAGAAAAATATCGTGATTATAGCAAATTACAATGAGGTTTTCTTTATTTCTCCACTTGAAAAATTGACAAACCAATTCATTAGTTACAAAACAATTATTTACAAAGTCGGTTATTCTTAAAACATTTACAAAATACATGCTATGATTGTATTCTAAAATGCCCCCATGGTAGCGTTTTCGTGGTTCCGGGTATGATATACCGTTTGTCATCGTGCGGGCTTAGAGCAATTTTTGTCTCGTTCATGGTGTACACTTCATGTAACTTCGATCTTATGCACGATTGTTGGCGAGTCATTTCGATTTATTCGTTTAAGCATTTCTTATTTTAAGTTACTCTTAACACCTTTTACTTTGTATCGTCTTTGCCATCGACTCGCACCGCATACATTTTTGCTCTAAGCCCGACGAATTCCGTCATTATCCGACCATTATTTTCGTCTTTCATTAGTCCAGGGACTTTTTTGTTGACAAGCGGTACATCATACCCATTATCCGCGGGATAGTCGCTAGTATCGAAACGATGAATGTTGCGCTTCATGTCATCATACACATCCTCACACTTAATGTTGTATATGAGGCTGTCCGTATCGGTGTACAACACCGTACATTTGTTTTTATACAGAGGTACCATATACTCATGATGGAAGTCATATAAACATGTCTTCGATATGTCGAGTATGCACATACCCACATATATCGGCTTATTGAATTTCACCTCCAGTTTGCGTAATTCGACAGCAATAAGGTTTTCTGAAAAAACGCTCCGGCTATGAAAATTTGGCTTTGCAATCATTGCCTCTGCACCGTACCTGCCCTCCCATCGTGTCAAAAGCTTAACGTCTACATGATTGCGCACATTTTGGATAGTTTTCCCAAACACTGCATTATTCATCAATTTATAGAGATTTTTTTCGAATTCATTCTTCGCTTGGGTTCGGAACTGTGTATTAACCCGTGTAGAAATGGGTCCCGCGTAGAGCTAGCCGCGGTCTATTTTTTCCCATTACTTGCTAGCGGCTGGCAGTGAAACTAGCCCGCCGCTATCTCTATATGTAACACTTCGAAATCTAACGGCTAGCCAGATGCTCTAGTTAAGTGCTAGATAGCCCTTAGATAGACGCTAGCTGGAAAGAACGCTATTTTATAATTCGACGCTGGATAGGGTGCGCTGGTTAGGGTTGAATAGAAAATTAAAAGAAATCTGATCACTTTGGAAAAATAACAAATTTTATTAAATATTATGAATATCGAGTATTAATACACGTAAGAAGTAAGATAAGTAGGTTAGAAATTATTATAATTAATAATATCACATTTAAAGTAGTTTTTTTTGTTAAATATTTATCGCTTTTTTCATGGTGCGCGATCGCGTTTGTATTATTTGTTGTTGTTGTTGTTGTACTGATTGTTACTTCATTGTTTGTTGTATTCTTGATTACTTTTTTTATGGATTATACCTTTTTAATCGTTCAGCGCTTTTTTTACGGTGCGAGATCGCGCCATACCCCAATCTTTGGCGTTAGTCAAAACTACTCCGAGGTTCGACAGATATTCATTTTCGGTGACTCGGGATATTGCGCCGTTCATCACTTTTTTTTCGATCATATCTGTAAATATAAAAATATGGATTTTATTTGATCGTACGTTAAAGTTTTTAAATTAACTGATGAAATATCTTACCGAAAAGACAGGTTGAAAAAGCGGCATCTTTAAAGAGATATTTGCCATCTTTTTTTCGCTGAGCATTGAATTGCAGAGCGAGATCCCGAGTCATGTATTTCTTGAGAATCGCAGCAATGTTTTTGGTGAGAGATCGCTTGTCGTCAAAGTGACACCATATTGATTTTATCTGAAATAAAAACCACAATAATACTTTTTTTTAAATCCAATCTCGTTAACCCGAATAATTTAATTTAATTTTTATATACTTACAAAATCCGTTCTGCATTGTTCGTTTGAGAGTAATTGTTTGTCAAAGACAACGAATAACTCGTACTCTGCGAATGGGGTATGAAGATTATATTTTTTCTCGAAACTTTCCATCGGCTGACTGGTATTAACTCCCGTCACTTTCCGAAGGCTGGACTGGATGTCGTCTAGCACTATTTTCATTTGGTGCTGTTCATATTTGATGTTTTTAAGTTCTTTCAGAAGTATCCGCATGTCTGGAATTAATAACATTTTATTTTTAATATATTTAATATATTATTTTAATCAACTACGCAATATATAATATTCAATCAAACCTATCGCATACTTCGTTAACTTACCGTAATCATCAATGCTGCCTTGTTTTTGAAAGCTTGTTTCCTGAACAAGCTTTTTATCGTTTCGATCAGTTTGTGAAGAAATGTTGTTGTTTGAAAGATTTTCCATCATTTGTTTGGTTCGCTCTGGCACAGGACGTTCTGATTTTGCGGGCTCTCGCACATTCATTTTTTTCTTCAGCTCAGGTTGTTTTTTGGTTTCTCCGAATGGCTTTGTTTGAGCACGTCCCGGTGACGAAGAGGACTTGATGGATTCGGAAGACGACGTCACGATCTCTATTTACAAATTTGCAAACAAAAATTATATTTACAAATAAGCATACAAATAAAAATACCAATTTACAAATAAAATTTAAAACTCTTTTACAAAATGATTTTTTAACAATTACATGGACAAACAATCATACCGAAACTTCGCTCGAACTAAACGAAATGAGAGTTAAAGAGTGACACATAATTTTCCTGGCCATTTACTAATATTTATCACAAACATCGTACCGGCAGGTGTTAAAAAAATGACGCTTAAAATCGAATAACTATTATTTTGAACAATTTTTTTTCAAAACAAATTACGTTAATTTTTTATTCTATAATATTCAATCAAACCCATCGTATACTTCGTTATCTTACTGTTATCATCAAGGTTGCTTTGTTTTTGAGAGCTTCTTTCCTGGACAAGCTTTTTGTTGTTTCCATCAGGTTGTGATGAACTATTGTTGTTCAAGAGATTTCCCATAGATTTTTTTGATTGCTTCGGCGCTGGATGTTCTGATTTTGCAAGCTCTCGCACATTCTTTTTTTTCTTCAACTCAGGTTGTTTTTTGGTTTCTCTGAATGGCTTTTTTTTAGTACGTCCCGGTGACGAAGAGGACGAGACGGATTCGGAAGACGACGTCACGATCTCTATTTACAAATTTACGAACAAAAATTACATTTACAAATAAAAATACGAATTAATAAATAGAAATTTAAACTCTTTTACAAAATGACAATGAAAATCGAACAACTATTATTTTGAAAATCAGCAAACTTTTTTTTTTCAAAGCAAATTTCCTTAATTTTTCATTCTTTATAATCGTGGCATGATGGAACCCACTACAGAACGTGACTTTTGATTTTAGAAATAGATATAGATTATAGAAAAGAATTAGAAATAGAATAGAAATATATATTAGAAATTATTTTGATTTAAAAATTACCGTCAATGGAATTTCGTGAAGCTAGAATTGGGAAATTCTTAATCGACGGAAGACCTGAAAGTGCATTCCGTTTGAGAGCTCCAGCAGCTAAAATTTTAGTGATGAGCTGAGATCTTTTTTCCGGTTCATCACACCCCGTTGAATATGCATATTCTTGATCTGCCAATCGTTTTAATCTCCGCATTGCTTCTTCGTACGTTGCTGCATGTGCACATAAAAACAAACAATTAATAATAACAAATAACTCATAAACAGAACTCATAGCACGTAAAGGGTGATTTAGGGTTGATTCTCAGAAGCAAAAAAGCTGTAAATTGAAATTTGCGCATACGCACACACACAGATATACACAGACGCATACACGTCTGAATTTTTGACGTGATAACGTCTTATAATTCGATGGAGCCGGCTGCACGCACGAAAAAGCATGACTCATCGCCGTTACCTCGCTCTGAGGCGTTCCATTTAAGGCTTCAAGTGTAAGCGAGAGCGCAGAACGAGCGACAAAGAGGTACAATCGGCCTCCGCGTTCGGCAGCGTTCGACATTTGTCTCTCTCCTACTTGAGTGATGGCCTCTGTACACTGCGAGCGACGAGCGACGAGCGATCAGCGATATCCAATGGCAACGTCACTCTCATAGAGCATTTCCGTCATACTCGAGCTCTCATTGGATATCGCTCATCGCTTGTCGCCCATCGCGCGCAGTGTGCAGAAGCCATGAGCGATGCGTCCGCGTGGACAGCTGCTATACAATAATACATGTACATGTTTTCGTCAAGTATGAAGTGCAGTGAAAAGTGAATGTGGTGTGAATTGTTTATAGCAACGATAATTGCGGCGATAAAGGTAATGATTCTTTCGATATTAAATATATGTTCAGTGATATATTGTCGAATATTCGTGCTTTCATCATTAAAATAAATAGCATCGGTCCGCTAGTGCAGCGATTGTAGGTTATGCTATAATTGACAAAACTATAACAATAAGTTAACAGAACTATTTCACGATGAGTAAAAATCAATTGCTTTACTATTCGATCGAAATAATTATCGAGCGTAGCTATGATTTCAAAATATTAAAACATAAATGTTAAATCTTCCACATATCATAACAACGTGTCTGAAATGACAGGTTGGACCAGCCAGCCGTCAAAGGGAACAATTTTCTCCTATATCAAACACATTGCGGCGGGCTTTTTAAAAGCTAGAGTTACAAAAATTTTAATGATGTTTCCAATTTTTTAATTTTAAATTTAAGATTTATGAACAATAATTTAATCACAGTTTATTCTTATAATAAATTATTCAAAATTATTACTTTTTTACAACAAATTACAATTAAATTTGCAAAAATAATTAAGTAACTAATTGAACAACAACTTTTATTCAGTTCACTTGCTGAAAGAAATAATGTCAGTACAAAATTTATTATTATAAAATAATAAAATCAAAAATTAAATTTTAACAGTCGAGTAGAAATTTAAACAATAAATTTTATTCAAGTATTTTGTAAATTTAAAATGATTTTCTGAACGAAGAATTTTATGAAAAAATAAAAGTTGTAAAACAATTGCTCAAACACATTCATACTTGTAAAAAATATGTACATTGTAAAAAAAATAAATAAAAATTGACATAATTGTATTTATGCGTACAAATAAATGTAACTTGATCAATTCAATTGTGATTTCCATTTACCTCCTTCTCTATATCCATACAAAATATCTATCAAACAAACAAAATTAAAATTTTCTTTTGAAAAATGAAACCTTTCCATCAGTATTTTCTTATGACGTTGTCACGTTCAACTATCGTCAGTAAACCGACTTTACAGGCAACCGATTTTTTTTTCTAGTCAAGCCGAGCCGTGGAAGCAGAAAGCTACCAATGTCAATTGGCGCATCTTCATGCGCCATAAAAATCTCTCTTCCTGATTTCAACTTATCTTTTCTTCCCTTCTACATACATTCTTTTTTATATATTTAATATTACTTTATCAAGAGACGTGGCGCAGCGTCTCAACACCAAGTATATCTATAATATCATTAATTCATAAGAATTGAAAACTTAAACTTACCAGCAGCTCCACGAATGTTGATGGGATACTTCTTCCAATCACTCGGTGCATCCGACTGTTCCAGAGCCATCACTTTTAATATTTTTATTCGTTTGTTGGTGTATGGCGGTGAGTAGAGGAGCTAGGGCGGTTCTGCTTCACTTTTGGGGGGAGGGTAAAGTGGGGGAGGGTCAAGTGGGGGAGGGTAAAGTGGGGGAGGGTCAAGTGGGGGAGGGTCAAGTGGGGGAGGGTCAAGTGGGGGAGGGTCAAGTGGGGGAGGGTCAAGGGGGGGTGGGTCAAGGGGGGAGGGCCAAGTGGGGGAGGGTCAAGTGGGGGAGGGTAAGGGGGGAGGGTTCAGGTGGCGGTGTCCAGGTGGCGGTGTCCAGGTGGCGGTGTCCAGGTGGCGGTGTCCAGGTGGCGGTGTCCGGGGGGGGGGATTCCCACGGTTCTTCGAACGTGTTCAAACCTGTTTTCCTCGATTGGGGGGGGGGAGGTCGCCGGGCGCGTGTGACGTCATAGAGGGGCTTCTGTCGAGGGCCATGTGGTCCGTGAAGCGCTTGGCGGGAGGGGGAAGCCGGCATCGATGAGTGTTTTGTGTGTGTGTGTGTGTGTGTGTTGGACGCGAGTGACGTCACAGAGTAGCTTCTGTGGAGGGCCATGTGGTCCTTGGAGCGACGGGTGGGGGACGCCGTCTCAAAGCTCGCCGACAGACAGGTCCTGACAGGTTTCTTGGAAAAGCGTGCGTGCATGTGTGTGTGACAACCAAATATGGGTCGGAAAATTTTCGGTCATATGGAAACGCTAGGCGCCACATGAAGGGCGGCGCCTTTCAAAGCCCATTATTTATGACATGCAGCTGGTTCCATGCCGAAAGACAATGTCTATTGCATCCGCCCCGTCTCAAAGCTCGCCGACAGACAGGTCCTGACAGGTTTCTCGGGAAAAACGTGTCTCCGAACGTGTTCAAACCTGTTTTTCACGATTGAGGTGGGGGGGGGGGGGATTTGAGTGGGAGGCTTACGAGGGAGCTTATAATTTCATGGACCAGGCTCAGACTGCACGATTCCACTGCACCATCAACATCTAAAAGAACTTTGAAAGTGCGCGGAAAATGGATCTCTCGAGTATCAACAAAGTCGGCCGGATGGCAGAATTCCTCCCAACGAAGAAGCTGTCAGATCTCCCCGTTAAGTCGGAACGACTAATCTCTGACATAAGGGCAGTACAAACCAAATTTGGGAAACGCTACATCGTGGACATCGCGGATGAGTTCTCCGTCTTCTTACCGGCGCGACTTGTGAAGGCCTTCGACCAAGATCCGACAATGTTCGAGAGTATGCTGCAAGTGGCACGCGATGGTCAGCTCTGCATACAGTATATTGGTGGAAAATACAACAGTGTCGAGTTCCGTCGTCTCTGAACATGGTGGACGGGAAAAAATTCATTGGAACACCATCGCCGAACGACTGTCTGCATCATCGAGAGTATGCTGCAACTGGTCAACGCAGTGATGGAAACTACAACAGTGTCGAGCTGCATCGTCTCCAAGCGTGGAGACAAAATTGAGCACCATCGTTGAGCGGCTGTTCGCATGGTCTTTTTTTTCAAAGTGCTGACTATGTAAAAATGTATATGTTTGGTCGAATTGTAAATGATGGGTGTTTTCGTCGTAGAATAAAGAATACAAATGACATTTTCATCGAAATGTTTTTTATTCATTAAAAATCCCTCGCTCACGCTTCGTACACAGAGAGCCAGCTTTTCAACGACTCTACATTCGCTTTGGCGCAATTGTATTTTGTATTGAAGGAATGATGGGGACATTTAACGTTTGCGATTTTCGGCAACTTCTGCAGCGATGGACAGTCCAGAGTCTCCAGATCGATGACTTTTGTTGCTGAATCCGCGAATCTCGATAGCCATGCGCATTTCTCGAATCCCTTGGCATAGATCGTAGGAGCTCCTTCCAAGATTCCTCGAATTGTCGTTCTAGCTGCCTCGTATGGTATACCGCTGTGTTCCCATCGTATTCCATGATAATTGCGTTCCAGCCACTTGTTTGTCATTTTGTACTTGGCCGGTAAAGCTTCCCAGGCGAATGGTGCATCGAAGAAGAATGTCAGCGGTTCAGCGTTCTTCTCATGGAGTTTGACGATGGACATCTCCTTCAGGACAAATTCGTTGACGGGTCTCTTGAAGCCCTGCACATCGACATAAGCTCCATGTTGACTGAAGTGGACGCGAATTATCGGCATGATTTTATACCAATTTTTTAACTCCACCACTGATTGGATTGTACTCGACAATACGATCATGGAGGATCATGCAGTACGCTGAAGTTTGCGGTGGAATATTGTTTTTCAATTCAAATTCAAGGCGCACATCAACAGGACCGGACTTGAGCGAATCGTTTTGTTTTGAGCAGTCAATGACAACGAGGGGGGCTTTTTCTAAAAATTCCACCCTGCTCAGCCATGGTTCAGCCTCTTTGTTGTAATAGGTCGGTTGAAAATTCGCATACATCTCGTAGAGTAGAGCATATTGATTTTGATCAATGTTCAAATTCAAATTTCCATATGGATAACATTGTGAGTTGAGGTATAGCTTGACGTCGCTCAGGTTACAATGATCAAAGTGGCTCGCATTTTGTGCTTTCTTATTTTTTCGCCCCGTCTGCAGCGCGAGTATGACATATCGTGGCTTCTCCAGCTGATTCGAAGTTTTCACAGACCACACGTGCTTGGAGGTGGCAGGCAGCAACGGATATTCATACAGTTCCCATGTTCGGAAACTCATGGAGATTGGTGCGTCTTTGGCGAGAAACTTTAACAGTTGAATTTTTCGCTGATCCGAGACTGTCACATACGGCACGAGCCATTCTATTTTATGCAATGCGAGTTTGTAGTCTTCGGGCGCTGTTTGTACAATGGCATTGTCGTCGGTCTTTGATCTCGTGAGAATCAACTCGTGTTTGGCATTTACAACAATTTTCCGATAATCTTCGGCAAATCCGAGGAGCATGCTGAGCGGTATACAGACATCAAAGTTTCCCGATACATCTACAATCTGCTTGGTCTCTTCGACATCGAGCCATCCAGTGTTCTCGAGCATAGAACTTTTGGCCGGTGAGAGAGATGAATATCCCTTAATTACACTCGTAATACCGACATTCTTATTACGATCGATTTCTATGCCATTCAACTCATATCGCACTTCATCAAACAAATGACAAATGGAATTGTTGACGAGACTTGTAGCAGTGGTTGGCGCCCCCTCACGCTTTGATAATTTCCCACATATGTGTAGGGAACTCTTGCTCGGCAGGATGGAGAGGTCTTGATGTTGGATGGCAATACGGACTTCATCGCTGTTATTGAAGGTTGAAGATGCATATGGCTGATGAGCGTGAATCTCACAATGGACGATGGATTCATCAAAGACCACGGGCGCCTGAATGTTTACAATTTCTTCTTCCATTTCACACAACAGACGCACAGAGCACAGACTAAATAATTTTTTACACGCTTTCGCCACGCACTTTGAGACCCAAATTCTTCAAGAGTAGCACGTTTTGAGGTGTTAGCACTTTGGGCGCTGGTCGACGACTGATTGTTTTTATCCATGGCCGTTTATTGTTATTGGAAGATCTGTTGAAAACAATGCCCATCACGACTTTATATGCAGGCGTATGGTGATTACTTCACCGCGGAAATTTACCAAATCACCGTCTTGATCCACTATGCGAAGCTGTACCGTGTCAATTGTTTGGCTCGTGATTGGCAGATAAATTACGTGGGAGGGAACTTCAATGATCTTATAGCCCGGTGGCACAGATGGAAAAAATTCATGAATTGTGTGTACTTTTTGTCCGTTAATATAGGCGCCAGCGGTAATGTTGCACTCAACGCGTAGGGCGTTCACTTTGAGAATGGCTACTGGACGATCGGATTCGTGTCTTTTATTGGCTTCCAATTTGCGTGCGGTGAAGCCTAGTAGATGCCCAATAGAATCTTTTGGCTCAAAATTTACATCATGGTCACACTCGATCTCACTGCGTAGCGTGTTATTGTTGGGTTTAATGCTGATGCTGATGTTTTTACGCGCGAGCTCTGCTTGTACAAACGTCTCAATATCCTCTATTTCATAACTGCCCGTAGGTATCGTCAACACCTCATCTCCCACGTAAAGTTTATTGTGATCAACGTCGATATTGGGAATAGAATTGAAGGTTAACAATTCCACGAGGCCGAGAGTATAATTTTTGTGTGGCGAGAGTTCGATGGGGGGAAAGTATTGCGCCTCGAGGATAGACGATGAGTCAGATATGGTCAATGTTAAACTTTCATCCATGATGCTGGTAAATTGACAACTGAATTCCCCCCCGTCTTTTCCCCCCTATATATAGTGTATATTTGTCTTTGTGCTGCAGCTGCCGACAAAGAAACTTGAGACACAAATGTCCACATTCAATCGTATCATATTCCTGATATCTAGTATAATTATAATGAACGCTACCGACACGGAAATATCTCATGAGCTCGGATGGTGGTGGAAGATTGCCGAAACTATCAAAGTACATGACTTTCGATCCGGTCTTTTTGTAAGCGACCCAATGCGTGCCAGGACCGATATTTTCATCCAAATTCACAATTGCTGCTTCACATTTGAGGGGTCCACTCGCTGGCAATGTATCGCGCATGTAAACTCCACGAAAATGTGGAATCTTTAGGATTTTTGCGTAGTTGAGTAGGTCGCGGTCGGTGAGGGGTCGGTGTGGTAGCGTTACTTCTAGTTTTTTGGCTTAATATGGAGGCCCAATCCCTGCTTATACGGTTTCAGATGTAGACCCCGACCTAATGCAATTGCTTCAATTGTCCGATTATGACGCTTACTTTCATCCAATTCACGCTTAGCTGCTTGAGCAGCATTTACAGCTTTAACTATACTAGCCGCACCACCCGACAAAGCACCCGCAGCACTAAGACCCGCAAAAATGGGCACGAGGAAGGGCAATAAACCACCAATTTTATGGGGTACAGGTAGAACGCGAGGTGTGCGCACTTTACCACCTTCCAACTTTACCGCCGCACGAGCACCCTTTAGAGCTGATTTGATAATCTTATGCGGATCATTACTCTGAATCATTGTCTTCTTTGCAGCGCCAATTATCTTTTTCAAGCAAACGCCACCCTTGCGACCCTTCATTCCCATGCCAAATTTTCTCTTTGTCTTCATAATATTTGCCACACCCCAAGCACTGGCTTTTTCACCGATACTAGCGTCTCTCGCGCTAACACGTTGCCTAGCCTGTTCGGCCAACACTTTATCCGCCAAATGTCTCGCCTCAAGATTGTCCGGATTCTTCGAATATGCAATATCGTGCTGTTTGCAAGCCGCATCCAATGGATTAATGCCCGGATCACCACGAGCAAGGCGCTTGGCCAACTTTGTGCCTGGTCCACAATACTTATTGTGGACCATGCACAAAGCAATGGACCATGGATA
This sequence comes from Ophion obscuratus, assembly GCA_964007375.1. Lineage (NCBI taxonomy): Eukaryota > Metazoa > Arthropoda > Insecta > Hymenoptera > Ichneumonidae > Ophion > Ophion obscuratus. Next base: position 69,179,452 of record OZ023312.1, on the reverse strand, counting down.
GCCAGGCAAATGTAGTTCAACGGGGAGTTTGTTGATTAGGCGGTTGACCAACCCTTTACCACTCTTCCCATGCACAATCATGTCTAAAGACAATACGCGACTGACGGATAATCCCTATAAGAAGCCTATTTATATGATTCCGTCGTTAGTCGTGTGTGAGATGACGTCCAGGAAGCAAACTATCGGAGGCGGACTTCCCGTGATAAATTTCGACGAGTTTGTCGAAGACCGTGGGGGGAAAAAGAAACGTCATGGGAATTTATTGCCGGATAGCATACGTGCACTGTTTTGCGGTCCATCGAATTGTGGGAAAACCAACGCTTTGCTCACTCTCATCATCCATCCGAATGGTTTGAGATTTGAGAACATTTACTTGTATTCCAAATCGCTCAAGCAGCCAAAGTATAAGTTGCTCGAACACCTACTCGAACCTGTGAGTGGAGTTGAATACCATCCATTCGAGGCGCACGAGCAAGTGATAGCACCAAGTGATGCACGATCCAACTCTATATTTATCTTTGATGATATAGCATGCGAAAAGCAGGATAATGTTCGGGCCTTCTTTTCCATGGGACGCCATGAGATTGTTGACAGTTTTTATCTTTGTCAAACATACACTCGTATCCCCAAACATCTCGTGAGGGATAATGCAAATTTCGTGGTGCTTTTCAAGCAGGATGATATGAATCTCAAACACGTCTACAATGACCATGTTAATACGGCCATGACTTATACGTGCTTTAAAAACATGTGCGTGAAATGCTGGAATTCCGACAAGTATGCATTTATCACAATTGATAAGGATAGCGATATTAACGAAGGTCGATATAGACAAGGTTTTGATTATTTTCTCACTATTGATAAATGACTCATCGCTGGTGGTTGGAGAGACAGTATTGCACATGCCGTGGTAGTGACAACATGAAGAGCGAACAATTGTTGCGTGAAAAGGATGTGTTGCGTGAAATTGCCAAGGCACGCGATGCAATCAGACGAAAGCATCGAATGATGAAAATTGGGAAAGATAACGATCAGCAGAGAATGCAGGATGTCTTTAAGCCTATAGTGGGGCCATTGGAGAAATTGGTGTCGTATAAAAACGGTGAGGTGGTGAAGGAGGAAATTAAGGATGAAAAAGTGGGTGACAATGTTGAAGAAGGAGATGCGTTAAATAGTGTGAAACATCAAAATGAGGCACATGATTCCTTGAAGAGTGAAACACAAGATTCGTTTAAATTGATATATGAGGATGATGATGACTCGCAATATGTTGATGAATTAATCAACGAATATCTCCTACTATTACAGACAAATAGAAAGGCGGGCTTGGATGTATTATACGGTGTACGAAATCTCGCAAACAACAAGTTAATGATTGGCAATTCTCCGATAATTTTCGACTCTCAACATATTCGTGTGGGAGATGCGAGTTATGCGAAAACTGTTGGATTAACGGAGCTGTTGTTTAAAAAAGTGCCTAATGTCGAAACTCTCACACCGGATGATTTGAAAAACTACGAAAAGATTGTAATCTCGACGAATGCACACAAAAAATTGTACAAGCCTAGTGAGGCTATACGACGTAACACCAGCCACAAATTTAACACATATATCGCAAATATAGTCGATCATCATGTGGGACAGGGCATGCCAAAGTATAAGCTAGCTAGAAAAAACACCGCATTGGACTATATTTATTGGGACAATCCAAACGAGCTAGTGGATCGTCTTCGCTTGCTTCTGGCATCCCAAGCAGCCGGAAATTCATCACATGCGAATGAAATTATATCGATTATCGAGGAATTGCGTGAAGCTGAAATCATTTATTAACTCGACATCGGAGAATTTACGCATTCTCATCATGAGTGTCGATGTGTTTGGACGTCATTCAAGTAGGAGTGTGCTCCACAGTAAACAAGGTCCTCCAGGTCGACCCGGGATTGGCTTTAGAATTACCGCAGATGGTCATTATGACTTGGGGCAGAAACGATTGTGTAACATTGCAAATCCGGAAGAAGAAGATGATGCCATCACTCTAAGTGCGTTACAAAGGAAATCCCGAACTATCATTAAGAACATACGCAAAGAAATGAATGAGAGTAGTCAGTTGTTGGTTCATGGACTTGAAGCTACGATACGGGACATTGTGAGGACACTCCAGACCGATGTCAAAACTCTACAAGATTTGGTGATTCGTAATTCAAACGTCATTGTTGAATTGGACGCACGACTGAGTGGACTGGAAAATGAGCGAAAAAAGGGGCGCTCTCGTGCTGGAGCTACATAAGCCTGCTCGACGAAACTATCCGCGTCGACATGTGGACATCCGTGGCTTGGACGAGACCTGGCAAGCTGATGTCGTCGATATGTCATCATACGCGCGTCACAACTCCACACACAAATTTCTCCTCACCGTCATCGACACCTTCTCAAAATTCGCCTGGGCCGTGCCAATGCTGAGTAAGAGTGGTAAAGATGCAGCAGCAGCAATGAAGTCGATCCTCGCCAAGGGACGCATACCGCAGAAGTTACACGTTGATCGGGGAAAAGAATTCTACAATTGTGACTTTAAGGCCGTCATGAAAAAGTACAATATTCACATGTATTCAACATATAGCAACTTGAAGGCATCCATTTGCGAGCGTTTCAATCGTACATTGAAGAACAAGATGTGGATGCAATTTAGTCTTCGTGGTAATTATAAGTGGATCGATATTCTTGATAATCTAGTAGCCGAGTACAACGATTCTGTACACCGCACCATTAAGATGAAGCCGAGAAATGTCAACGCGGAAAATGAGAAGCAACTGCAGCAGATTTTCAATAAGCCCCCAATGAAAAGATCGCCGAAATTCGCCGTTGGGGATAAAGTGAGAATCAGCAAATTTAAGACTGTTTTCGAAAAGGGTTACACCCCAAACTGGACAACGGAAATATTTACAATCTATCGTGTGAAAAAAACTCATCCCGTCACATACCACTTGAAGGACCATAAAGATGAACCGATCGCCGGTGGTTTCTACGAACAAGAGCTTCTCAGAGTCAAGCACCCCGATATCTATCTCATTGAAGCGGTATTGAAGAAGCGCGGTAATCGAATGTTTGTAAAATGGCTAGGGTTCGACAATAGCCACAATAGTTGGATAAGTAAATCCGATTTGTAGCCGACAATAAAGAAAGTGGAAAAATATGTATGTTTTATGACTCTTGACCTGCTGGCCGTCCTCGCATCCCTCCAAGGCCTCCACAGCAGGCTTCCCCCCTTCTCGCCGTCGCCCTTTTTTCATGGAACGTGAGGAGATGGATAGAGTGAATAAACACATGGGATTATAAAAAGTCCGTTTCTTTATTTACGGAAAATAATTCATTCTCGCACAATATATACAACAAACATAATTTTAACATCGAGTGAACAAAATATATAATTTTCACGAGTTTTATACATCGATATTCATCAAAAAAATGTACACAATTTTACATCAAGGTTGTGGGAAAGAAATTTACAAAACTTTTCATGCCGGTATTCTATAATGCCCCCATGGTAGGGTATCCGAGGTCCCAGGTATGATATACCGCTTATCGTCATGAGGACTCAGAGCAATTTTCGTCTCGCGAATGGTGTAGACTTGGTGTAATTTTGATCGAATGCACGTTTGACTACGCTCCATTTCAATATTTTCCTTCAAGCATCGAGCATAATCGTCAAACGTGATTGTCCTAGCCACAACGCTACTCTTGACACCTTTGACTTTTTTCGTGTCCTTCTTACCCTCGACACGTGTCGCGTACATTTTCGATCGAAGTCCAATGAACTCGGTCATAATTGCTCCATTACATTCGTCCTTCATGAGACCGGGTACCTTCTTGTTGACGAGCGGTATACCATACCTATTGTCCGCCGAATAATCGCTCGTATCAAATTTTGAAATGTCGCGCTTCATGTCGGCATATATATCATCGCTCTCAATGTCATATATGAGACTGTCCGTATCGGTATACATGACTTTACATCTATCTCGATACAGAGGTACCATATACTCGTGATGAAATCCATACAAGCACGTTTTGGATATGTCGAGTATGCACATACCCACATATATCGGCTTGTTGAATTTCACCTCGAGATTGCGCAATTCCACGGCCACGAGGTTTTCCGAAAAAACACTTCGGCTGTGGAAGTTTGGCTTCGCAATCATTGCCTCTGCGCCATATCTGCCCTCCCATTTTGTTAAAAGCTTTACATCTACATGGTTGCGCACATTCTCCATCGTTTTGCCAAAGACCGCATTATTCATTAATTTGAACAAATTCTTTTCGAAATCGTTTTTGGCAAGCGTTCGAAACTGGGTATTCAACTCAATATACGAACGCAGCCATGGGGATTGTGTAAACTGTAGGACTCTGTGGATTTTCGTGAGGCGAAGCCCATGGCGTAAGCACTGTTGTAAATTCCGGTAGTGTATGATGTAGCGTTTTTTATCGCAAACAGTTGCTAGCAGCTTTTCTTCCCGCTTACCCGGCGGTTTTTCGTGTATTGGGCAAAACGGTAGGTCTTTGTGCGCATCATGTAGAGATTGAGGATATTCCAAGTCGACTTCAAGGATGTAGCCTATAGGTGAGTCTAGCGCGATGGATAATGGATCAAACTTGGACACGTCGTTGACCCATTGAAAATCTGCATATGGCAAGGGTTGACACATTGCCCATCCATACAAATTGTTGACGTCAAAATACATCAAGTATGATGATGCTTTCGATGGATCAAACGACTCCATGTACTTGTTATTAGCGCATGCATATCGGTTCGAACATTGACTGAGACCACCGCGTATACCCCGCTCAACGAATAAAACCATGTCGATGTCAGTTAGTAATTCAAACTTGACATTCGAGTGTTTTAACATTGCATCCCAGGTATACCCCGGCAATGTGTAGTAATACGCGGGATCTAGGCCATAGCTCTCAACGCATGTATTTCGAAAGTTTTCGAAAATATCGGCTAATAACAAGACATCTGTCTTCAAGTACAAATCGCTATAGTCACCCAGCGTTCGAATGGAGAACCGCTCCCAAACTTTCTCAGCATGTGCGTACTCGCTCTCGGATACTGTAGCATCTGTCAGGGAACTGTAAAATGCGTCACGTGGTGGTAGGCAAGTGTCGTCTAGCTTGGTCACATCATCAATATATTCATAAGGGAAGACCCCTTTTCGCGTCAGCAAATTGAAATCATCTGTCGAGAGAGTTGGGAATTGTGTGCGTAAAATTTTGAGTTTGTCGTCGGTCAAGAATGATGCTAATTTGTCGAGACTCGTGTTGAGGAATTTGTATGAGTCGATAAAGCGCAATTGGATCTTGTGTTTTGAATCGTCCGTAATTTTAACATGCTTCGTGAAGGAGATGTATTTCTCCTTTGTGATTGGAAGCACATCGGTTGTTCCTTCGAACGCTGTGGCTACTTCCTTGATTATAAAATGTGCATCGTAACCGGATAAATTATGGAAAACTACTGGAATGAAAAATGACTGTTTGTAATTTAGGTTGCAGTTGGAATGGGCCGGGCCTCTATAGCGCCCAGTCAGATGACAATGTTCTCGAACGCGTACATCTTCTTGCGCAAATGGTTTCTCACATATGTGACATTGAGTCGCTGCGCGAAAACTAGCCCACTCACTCGCTGTTAAATACACCATTGGTACATTATCACAGAAAGTTCCTTTTATCCGCAGTGCTAGATTTTTTAGTTCTTCGACAAACCATGATACGCAATCAGCACTGCGGCGTGAGCGATACGAAGATAGTGAGTCGTCATACGAACAACACACATAGTATCCGATACTAAATACTTCATGGTGTTGGTACATATCTTTCGCTAGGTTCTCCCCATCGGTCTTTGCCAGCACACACTCCAAATCGGCATACACAATGAATGGATGTCGCTCTTTCCGGCTAAAGTTGCTGAACTGGAGCCACTTATTGGTGTCGTTTGGTAGTCGAATTGCACAGTCGTTTATTGCTCCACAATCGACCTCGTGTGATTGCAATTTTTCCTCGGAACCGAAGTGGTGCAAACACCTGCAAAAAAAACAAGATTGTTTTGTTTAATTCGTCTAGCATATATAATTATATATTAGTAATGTTAAATTTACACACCGATCGCATATGTATTTTTTGTGCTCCTTTTTGGTCAGTTGTGCTCTCACGAGTCTCGACAGGTTCTTGATCCATACGAAGTGCCCCACATTGCTGTCCTCGGTATCTTGCATGTACAGCAAATTGATGTGCTTATCCTTCTTGTGTTGACTGACTCGTATCGGAACAATGTCCTTTTTGGCGGTGGTGGTATACACGTTGATCGATACATTGTTACGAGCTTCAAATTTTTTTATTTGATGTATCGACACCGGAAATTCGATATCCTGAAGATTCAGTACTGTCGAATAATGAGGGTAGGAAGATGGACGGTGACTGTTTTGTTCAGCTGGGTATAGAGCAGCGACAACTGCCCATGCGAAACATGCGTTATCTTTGGATTTAACGTTAACCACAGCCTTCTTCAACATTATTTCCCGCGGTAATGATATAGAGCACCCGGCACGCATCGGATTATACTTATTTACATTTATCGTGAGGTTAAGTATTTTCTGCAGAGCCCAGCCACTATCACGTTCTTGGAATTCATCGAGTAAGGTTAAAGTGGGCTCAATAACATGTTGTTCATACCACTCGTTCAAATCGCTTGTGCTAAATAGTTCACAGTTTCGCGTGTTGATACTTTTATTCGCATGTTTGTCACCACTCGCGAATTCACCATTAAACACTGTATTAACTTTGATGCTGTTGTGCTTGTTGATAATATTTTGCACATGATGAAGGACTAGGACGCGAGCATCAGTTAGAAAGTGTTTCGGCTCGATGTGGTTGCGATTGATGATGGAACCGGTCAAAATCCGACTCTCGAAGGATGTTTCAATCTCTCGCCAGATTAACTCATGACCACCATGTCCTGCGCCCGTGTGTATGAAACGACTTCGCACACAATTCCTCAATCCTTCCAGACGCGCTATTTGAGCTATTAGTGACTGTTGATGTCCAATTAATAATGGCGGGCGCTTAATCCGGCTTTGCGTTTCCAGCCCTTCGATGAACTCGACGCATCGTTGCTCCCACGCGGTAAAATCTTCGAACGAGCGTAAAAGCACGGCTTGGTCATGCAAGATTTGCTCCATGTTGACGAGTATGAAAAAACTTCCACGATGTTAACAGACTGACTGCTTCATGCAAAGTGCGGCCAGATTTGAGCGGAGCGGATCATTTAAAAAGGCTCTTGTGGGAAAAAATCGACCCTCTCTCTCGGAAAAACGGAGTTTCCCGATAACGCGTAGATCGCTCGGGGAACATGAGACAAAAACATGAAGTCCGAATGCATGGGGTCAAAAGATTTTATGGGTCCTGCAGCTCAAGTGGTCCATCGGCGGTCACCGCCTTTGATCCCTAAAGTTTTTCCAAGAAATCCTGACTTGTCGAGACCTGTCTAAAGTGTTGGCGAGACTCGTGACAGGAGTGGTCATGCATGCAAACATCTTATCTTTCGGAATAGAGACCTCGACAAGAGCTGCGCTCAAGTGTTCCATCCGCGGTCCCTTTGATCCCTAAAGATTTTTCCCGAGAAACCTGTCAGGACCTGTCTGTCGGCGAGCTTTGAGACGGGGCGGATGCAATAGACATTGTCTTTCGGCATGGAACCAGCTGCATGTCATAAATAATGGGCTTTGAAAGGCGCCGCCCTTCATGTGGCGTCTAGCGTTTCCATATGACCGAAAATTTTCCGACCCATATATGGTTGTCACACACACACACACATGCACGCACGCTTTTCCAAGAAACCTGTCAGGACCTGTCTGTCGGCGAGCTTTGAGACGGCGTCCCCCACCAGTCGCTCCAAGGACCACATGGCCCTCCACAGAAGCTACTCTGTGACGTCACTCGCGTCCAACACACACACACACACACACACAAAACACTCATCGATGCCGGCTTCCCCCTCCCGCCAAGCGCTTCACGGACCACATGGCCCTCGACAGAAGCCCCTCTATGACGTCACACGCGCCCGGCGACCTCCCCCCCCCCCCAATCGAGAAAAACAGGTTTGAACACGTTCGAAGAACCGTGGGAATCCCCCCCCCCTCCCCGGGCACCGCCACCTGGACACCGCCATCTGGACACCGCCACCTGGACACCGCCACCTGGACACCGCCACCTGGACACCGCCACCTGAACCCTCCCCCCTTGCCCTCCCCCACTTGACCCTCCCCCACTTGGCCCTCCCCCCTTGACCCACCCCCCTTGACCCTCCCCCACTTGACCCTCCCCCACTTGACCCTCCCCCACTTGACCCTCCCCCACTTGACCCTCCCCCACTTTACCCTCCCCCACTTTACCCTCCCCCACTTTACCCTCCCCCACTTTACCCTCCCCCACTTTACCCTCCCCCACTTTACCCTCCCCCACTTGACCCTCCCCCACTTTACCCTCCCCCACTTGACCCTCCCCCCAAAAGTGAAGCAGAACCGCCCTAGCTCCTCTACTGCGGTGGCATAAATTTGGTTAAACATTTGCCCACCACTGGATCGAATTGCCTACCACTATGAGTTGGTAGGCATTCACTGTATCCATCTTTTGGATTAAAAGAACCATAAATGTAGGCAAAACACAAATTTTGTCAATTTTTTTAAAACAAAAAATTGTTGAGCACAACAATTCAGAAATATAAATATTTTCCGTGCTATATTACATGGTAACAAGCATAGAGAATACTCGAGAAGAAATTATGTCACGCATTACTTCATGATATTCCAAGACGGAAATTTTCTCTTACATAACCTCAATATATACACCTGCAGTTCGAGCTTGTACAGTGAGTTTGTTTGAGGGAAAATATATTTAAAAATTCTCTTGTATGTATACGTTTCGATTAATTGAAATATTTGTTTAAATGTACTTACGTTTTTTCATTGAATTTCTCTCAATTGTAGATCGAACTATTGACACAATTTCACTCTGCACTGATAACGTGGCTTGCCACGAAACGGCGCCTTATTTCTAACGTTCGACGAGCTTCTCTGATGTACGCTAGATGGCGTTGTCGTAGTCTTCTTATATTTTTCAATAAAGAGTTTCTTCGGTGCACGGTAATTAATGTATATTATTGTTTATCGCATGTAACCCGATATGAATAGATGAGCACAAAAAAATCCTTGTGTTTTTTTTCTTTCTACCACATACTAAAAAAACAGGGAGAAATAGCACCTGAAACAAAAAATATTTTTCCATTCATAAGTCGAGAGAGATGATAAATCGAATTCGAGAGATGATAAATCGAATTAGCAAATTACCAAATGAGTTGTTTTATGTTATTATGTTTTATGTTTTTGCTACGGAAAATTTTCAATGCTCATCATGTCGATTTTTTTTTCAATTTAGTTATCTTGAAAATATTTTCAATACTAATACACAATATCAAAATTTGTTAGTAGTTTTTTTTCGTTGAAATTGCTCTTTTCAAATTTGTATAGCTGTGGTATTTTGAAGAACTTTTCGATAAGATATATTTATTTCGTATGTGCTGGATTATTTTACAAAAAAACATGTTCAAAATTGTTAATTGTTTGCAAATTTATTGAAATTTAGAAAAAATTCTACATAAGAAGAAGTATTATTTAAACAATCATGTCGTCAAGTCAGAAATTATAATTTGAGAGAGCACGTGGTAGTAAAACTTAAGACTTCTTCTGTATATCGTAGGTGTTACAGTATCATACACGATGTACATTGGTATTTGTTGTCGTTTTTACTTTTTAGATTAATGCAAAAAAGGAATTGCAAAAATTTTTGTCCGTCTACGACCGAAATTCGGCTTTATTTCGAGCTGGACCATTTTTCGCTCCACTCTCGCTATACTGCAGTCTACGACTCGCCTGAGAGGTTGCCTGACAAGTTGGTACATTTTTAAGTCCTCTGATTTCGTTGGATGTTGGAAAATTGAGCATTTCGGATTCCATTGATTCCCACTGATAAGTATGTTTTGTTGATCTGTCTGTGAACAGCGCATTTTCGTAATCTTCAATATTACACCAGAATCAAGAAGGACCAAATTATTTGGAAACGTCGTTTTCAAAGTAAAGTCCTTGTATCTGATCCTTTGTATTTCGAGTTGATCGTCATTGTAGGTGGTTTTTGATTTCAAAATTTTTATAGTCGATGGGATCCTTGGTTTTGTAGCAACTCCTGCAAGTTCGTATAAGCGCCGGCACACTTGTGCCATTGGGCGGTTTGCATTTCGAATGAGTCTCTTAATTCGCCCAAGCAGGCTTTCGAAAGGAAAAGCAGAGATAGCGTTTAGCGTGCAGTTCGTATTTCGTACATCATCTGCCAAATGGATAAGGTTGTGTACGTTCATAATTTGAGACTGGTATCCATAAATAGCTGTCATCACTTGGACAAAATATCTCAGATACATTTTAGCGAGTGCGTTGTACGTGAAAGCAAATTCATTGCAGCACAACATGCAACACGCTACGTGAAATAATAAAAAGTGTCTGTAGAGCTCAGGGTCGAGGATTCCTTTTAAAACGATCGGCCCACAATATAAAAGAAAGAATCGAAACTCGGCCGCTTTCCAATCAGCAATAAAACGTAAAATTCTGGGCTTGCGTTGGAATTCCAGCGGCATACATCGACGTAGTTGCATCAGTAAATGCGAAATCTCTTGCTGTTGTCGACTTCGCAGCTTATACCGCCGGCGCATAAACTTTTGTTGTTTGCCACCAACCCAATAATCCATCAATTTTTTCATTACGCCCTCACAACATAGGTGCATGTAATCTAACAAAAATTGGTGAACCATGTTTATGCGAGGTTCAATAGCAAGTAGAGGCGAACCGCGCTTATGGTGGTGTGGTTGCGTTTTCGATCGAAAAGACAAATCGTCTCGTTCTCTGGCGTCCACGTCAGCGTACACCGTTCGCTGGTGAGAGCGCTCTCCTTTAACCTCACATCTCTCGCAAGCATAATATCCTCCATGTCCTATCGTACCTTTTAAAAACGCTCGTGCGGGTGTGTCACAGATGAAGGAATGAATCGTTATTTCAAGTTGTCGCCCATTTACAACGATTCCTTCAGCTAATAAGTGGTTAACCTCTTGAACGAAATCTTGCAAAAACTCTTCAGGGTTCAGAGGCTTTGCATCTCCGGAGTAAAGTGCGACGATAAACGGCTGGTAAATGTCAGGACTATATAATACTTTGCACAGTATAGGCCAAAATTGTTTTGTGCCGGAATTAAATAATTCTACTCCGTCAACATTTACTTGGAGAGAAATTCCGTTGTTGGCATGTAAACCTTCGAGAACACACGCTTCGAGACCTTTTGCGATGCCGAAATACACAAATGCTCCCATACTGTCATTAGCCGCTTCCATTGGCTGGATTTTATATGCAGCGGCTTCAGTTTGCAATAACGTTTTTGCTGATTTCGGCAACTGTGGTAGCAATCTTCTTCGTAAAATCCGTAAGATGTCGTCCAACGCGTTCTGTCGTATATTCCTCGAAATGGCCCAACGACGAATCTCCATTACTTCGTCATATTCTTCATCTTCATCCTCATTTGGTCCGATAACATTGCCTTGCGGCTCTGATATCGTTGACGCTTCGGATTCGTTTGTAGCGCTTTCATCCTCGAGCTCTCCAGCTGGCGCATATTCCTCGTTCTCTGGGGATGACGATGATTGTTCGTCGCTGCGTCGATCAATTTCACTTTGAACTTTTTCATTTTGCTGAATTGTCTCCGGTGGCCTTTCTTCATCTTCAGCTTCATGAATAATCTGAGGCTCTGGCCTACACGTATTAGCTATAAAAGAATGTAGATAAGAAGCATTAGAATAGCTCTCAACTAAGGCGTTTTTGAATTAAACATTTTCGGCTCCTTAAAGCAAGACGAAGTAAATGAAAGAAAATGTATCTCGAACGCTTTCGCTTAACTTTTTTCAATGAAAAGTTTTTTTATGTTTCGAAAATGAAAAATTAATTTTAGTCAATAATTATTGACTAAATATAATTATAATTTATGATATTATTCAAATTAAATTACTCGGCACATCGACGAAAGGTAACACATAAAAAAAATTATCTCAATTTTTGTTAGCAAATTTTTTAAAAACAATGTATGCATAATATGTCGATATAATTTGATCATTGCATATCGATGTTTGTATCTTTCTAAAACTAGTTGGATTATTAATTTTTTTTGCAAATGAATGTTAATTTTTATCCAAAATTACACTTACCATTGCGTTCTTGATTTTGCAAACGTTTTGCGATCGCATCGTTTATATCGGCTTTTATAGCTCGGTATTTACGGACTCTATCTCGACTCGATTTTTTCTCCCGATCTTCGTCCATAATTTTTAATAAATATTACTTGAGGAATAATTTTTCTCCGTCTGTTAAAAGTGTCACACGAAGAAAAAAGGTTATAATCCACCGTGGCATACACTCAGACTGGCGAGTCGATGTATCGAGAAAAAATCTGTTTCTCCATCTAGCGGCTAAGTAAGCAACACTGCGAGAAAACGTACGAGGAAAACTACTTTACCGCCATCTAGCGGCGAGGTACGCAAAACTAGCTAGCAAAAACTTGCCAGCCACAACCTAGCACCTCGCGAGTTATGCTATCTAGGTCAATCTCGACAGCGGCTAGGGTCAAAGTAGTTTATGCCGAGTGAATTTCTACACGGGAAGCTCAATATATGTTCGTAGCCAGGGTGATTGGGAGAATTGCAGTATTCTGTGATTTTTTTTTATTTTGAGACCACGGCGTACACTCTGCTGCAGATTGCGATGATGAATAACATACCGTTCCTTGTTATTCGCGGTTGCAAGCAGTTTTTCGTGTTGCTTACCAGGTGGTTTACAATGTGTCGAACAAAACGGCAAGTGCATGTGCGCATCGTGTAGACATTCTGGGTACTCTAAGTCCACTTCAAGAATGTAGCCTGTCGGGGAATCTAGCGCGATCGATGATAAATCGAATGTTGAGAAGTCATCGATCCATCGGAAATTAGCATAGGGCAATGATTGACACATTGCCCATCCATACAAATTATTTACATCGAAATACATTAAGTATGATGAAGACTTTGATGGATCGAACGATTCCATGTACTTGTTATTGGCATGCGCGTACCTGCTTGAGCACTGACTCAGACCGCCGCGTATACCCCGTTCAACAAATAACACCATGTCAACGTCGTTGAGCAATTCGAAGTTAATGTTTGTATGCTTTAACATTGCATCCCAGGTGTATCCGGGAAGAGTATAGTAATACGCGGGGTCGAGCCTGTAACTTTCGATGCAGGTATTACGAGAGTTCTCAAAAACGTCAGCGAGTAACAAAACATCGGTCTTCAGGTATAAGTCGCTATATTCACCTAACATTTGAATAGAAAATCGATCCCATACATCCACGGCATGAGCGTATTCGTTCTCACTTACACTGTCACCGGTCAAATTGCTGTAGAATGCATCTCGTGGTGGTAGGTGGCAGTCATCCAATCTGTTTACGCTATCAATATATTCATAAGGAACGACACCCTTCCGAGTTAATAGCATAAAGTTATCCGTCGATGTGTCATGAAATTGTGACCGCGAAGTGTTGAGTTTGTCCGTTGTCAAAAATGCTGCCAGTTTATCCAAACTTGCATTGAGGAATTTGTATGAATCGATGAAACGTAATTGAATCTGGTGTGGCTTGTCTGCTGTTTGAACTGTTTTCGTGAAAGAAATGTATTTTTCCTTCGTTATGGGAAGCACGTCGGTTTTTCCTTCAAACGCTGTGGCTACTTCCTTGATGATGAAATGTGCGTCATAACCAGACAAATTATGAAAAACTACAGGAATGAAAAACGACTGCTTATAATTCAAATTGCAATTAGAGTGAACCTCTATAACATCCAGTCAGATGACAATGATCGCGAACACGTATGTCATCTTCGACAAATGGTTTCTCGCATATATGACACTGAGTGAGCCTTCGATATTCTGCCCATTCATTTGGTGTTAGAGGTATCATTGGAACATTATCTGATAAAATATCGTTGATGCGCAGAGCTAAATTTTTAAGGTTCTCAACGAACCATGAAACGCAGTCAGCACTGCGACGTGAGTGGTATCCTGATAATGAATTGTCATAGAACAATGTACATAGTACGCAATGCTAAACACTTCATGATGCTGATATATAAATAGTTTTGTCGGCAACCTTTGCCAGAACGCACTCGAGATCGGCGTAAATCACGAATGGAAGACGCTCTTTTCGTTGAAAGTTTTTGAATGTCAGCCATTTGTCCATTGCACTAGGTAATCGAATGGCGCAATTATTCAATTTTCCACAATCCACCTCATGTGTTCGCAATTTGTTCTCCGTGTAGAAGTAGTGTAAACACCTGTAACAAAACGGCGAAATCAATTTTATATTATCAAGTACATAATTACTCATAGGTATGTTTTCGAGTTTTTACTCACCGGGTTTTTTACTCACCGATCGCAGATGTGTTTTTTCCCGTTTTTTTTTTGTTCAGCTGCCTGCTCACAAGCCTAGATAAATTTTTTATCCAGACAAAGTGTCCCACGCTGTGAGCCGAGGAATCCTCCACGAATAAAAAATTGATGTGTTTATCCAGCTTTTGGCTGCATACTCGAATCGGGACGATGTTTTTCTTTTCGAATGTATATACGTTGATCGAAACTTTATTTTGCAATTTAAATTTTTTTATTTGATTGAGAGTCATTGGGAAAACAATGCCCTGAAGTTGCAGTACAGTTGAATAGTGTGGATATGAAGTTACTCGATGCACGTTTTTTTCCACTGGATGAAGAGCAGCCACAACTGACCACGCGAAACATGCGTTATCCTTCGACTTTATATTCACCACCGCTTTCTTCGGGTCTATTTCCCGCGACAAAACAGTTTCACACCCAGCACGCATTGGATTATATTTATTGATATTCAAAGTTAAGTTTAGTATCCGTAATAATGCCCACCCACTATCACGTTTTTGAAAGTCTTCGAGGGATGCTAGAGTTGGCTCGACAACTCGTTGTGTATACCACTCACGCAAATCAAATGTAGTAAAAAGTTCAAAGTTCTTCGTGTTGATACTTTTATTTGCACGTTTGTCACCTGCCTCAAATTCACCATTGAGAACTGTATTCACTTTTACACTGAGGTGTTTGTTGGTAATGTCTTTCACATGTGAAAGCATCATATCACGTGCGTCTTCGAGAAACTGACGAGGTTCAATATGATCATTATTGATGACGCAGCCAGTCAGGACACGATTTTTGAACGCCGTATCAATTCGCCAGATCAAACCGCGATCACTGTGTCCCGAGCCCGCATGTAAAAATGGTCGGCGTAGAACATTTTTTAAACCTTCTAAGCGAGCGATTCGTGCTACCAATGATTGCTGATTTCCGAGCGATAATCGCGGTCGCTTAATTCGGCTTCCTGTTTCCAACGACTCTATACACTGATCACATTGTTGCTCCCACACTATATACTCTTCCACCGAATTTATAAGCGTGGCTTGATCACGCAGATTTTGTTCTGATTGTGGAACAATCTCAGCCATTTTCACGCGAGTTAAAACGAAGTATTCGAGAGATGATGCGGGCAATGGGACTGCCCGATTCAGAGTGTGAGGCTTTGGGTGGTAGAAGCCGTTTTCATTCGGAAAAATGAATTTCCATCTTTCTCCTGTATCTTAGAAAAGTGCCACCTTACCATAGTTTTTTTTATATATTACGACCCAATAAGAATCGTGGGAAAGCGAGGGAACAGAATGAAGATCTGGGTCTGTTTACACAAAAACTTGCGTTGAGACACTCACACACACTTTGTCAAGTGCCTGACACATGCAAATACCTCGATATTATTTATTTGAAAAGAAGGCCCGGATGCCACAAAATTTGGAAGAGCGAGCCTGTCTGTTACTACTGGTGCATAAAATGAGTTTTATCGGCGATGACTTCATTTCACATCTAACATTTCTATTGACTCAATTTTGGCGAGTTTCATCAACGCTGGCTTTCACATGTATATCTGCATGTTAGAGACACAATTTTCTCGCCATTGTCTAGAAAAACGATTCACCTGTGTCAATAACGCCCCCTTAGAAAAACGACGCATCGTCTACGATGTCCCCTGGCTGCCGGTGCCCCCCTTGGCCCGCACCTACAACTGTTATCCTCCCGTGCTTTTGGGCATTGACCCATGATTTTGGGCATCCTCTTCCCCGCGTGACGTCACTCGCCGACCTCTCTCCGCGAGCCGCAAATCCCCTTCCCCCAATTCCCCAAACGGGTCCCTAGACCTTCGCGAGACAGCCGGACACCTGCCTCCGGACTTCCCCCACCACCCACTTCTCCCACAACCCACTCCCCCTCACCATAAACTCCTCACCACCCACTTCCCCCTCTCCATAGACTACCCACTTCCCCCACCACATGGCCGAACCCCTCCTTTCGGCTTCCCCCTCCACAATGTGTTCCAGAACTCCTATAGTATTACTACTCAAGTTTAACGACTTTGAAAACGAAAAATACTTTTATTGGAATCAAACGGTTTTTCGAATTTTGCATCCGCTATATTCCACTATATCCGCCAAAAGTTAAAATGTTCTTTATTTCGATCCGTTAATTGTATCCGCCATTTTGATCTTTCGAAATCTGATTTCAGCTTTGGAGTCAACGACACCAAAAACCGCCTGAGGGTTAGCTTCCATTAAAAAAAATTGTTTTTTTGATCTGCCATGTTGGCTTCGCTATTTTGAATTTTGAAAATCTAAGTTCAGGTTCGGATTCAACGACCCTGAAAACTCCCGAGTATCATTTTTCATTGAAAAAAATGGTTTTTTTGATCCGCCATTTTGAATTTCGAAAATTTGAGTGCAGATTCGGATTTAGCGACCCCAATAACCCCTGAGTATTGCTTTAATTTGAAAAAAAATAATGTTGCTTTTTAGATCAGCCATATTAAATCCGCCATTTTGCAAACATGGCACGATTTTTTCGTGCCCCTATATGTCAATTACTGCCATAGCGGTAAACGATATACAAGAATTATTTTTTATTATTAATATAACTTTTAATCAGAATACATGCTGAATTTATAAAATATATTGTCCCATATATTTCACATTTATTATTTTTTCCCCGTGGTCTTGAACACCCAAGTTTCACTGACAAGCAACACATAACAACAAATACTGAAAATTAGTTTGTTGTGTTCTTCCGTCTCATGCGAATTTTGGCGCTGTGTTCGCACGTTTTTCTTACCTGCCTCAGTGACATCAGTCGACATTTTCCACCTGAACAGTGAACAGCAGCGTTATTGAAAGAGTTCAACCGCGTTTTTTCTGCGTTTTAACAGGTAAGATATTTCCATTTCGTAACTAGTATTCAATAAAGTAATTTACTTTATTGAGTATTTCAGATCAATCGGATATTCAACTACATCCAGTAATTGCAATAACTGAATAAAATCGCCCGTGCGGAAAAGCAAGTAAACTATATACAAATATATATCGCATGTATTCGACATATATTTCAGAGATAAGGGAGCATCCACAAATTACGCAATGCCAAATTTCCCAATTTGTTACCCCCCCTCCCGCTTCCACGGAACACGACCGTAACGCCTGGCCTGACCCCCCCCCCCCTTCAAATTTCGTTACGTAATTTGCGCACGCCCCCTCAAATTAAATATGGTGAGTATATGTATATATTTTTTTATTTCATGAAGATATATATATTCAAAAATAATTTTCTTATATTCAATTTTTTGTGGCAAACATTTTCATATTATATATTTCGAGTATATAGCTTTTTGCTGCAAAGAAAAAATGAAATAAGTCGAATATCCATTTTCATAAAATATTTCTCACATATATTGAAAAAAACATTGAAAATGAGATGTTGTCAATATAATTTTTTTACCCGAATATATGTTAAATATACATAATACATTGTCGCGTATATTTCATATTAGTTTTTTTTGTGCTGTTTTGTAGACACTCTTCAGCTCCACGCGACACATGCATAGACAAACAAAGACTTAAAACATTTGTTGAGATTTACTGTTGCATGCACATACCTCGTACCTCATCGGTGCTGTGTCTATGATATTCAACCACTGATTTGCTCATTGTCTCAGACGCGAACGCCAACTTTTTTGAAAGTATTCCACGTTGCCAAATTCTATCAGAATCACTACTAAAAAATGAAAAATTTTACAGCAGTTTCGAATAAGAAAAAATGTCTGTGACCAAGTTATTTTGAAAAAATATTCAGATTTTGGAAAACAATTTTTTTTATACATAAATTATTACGAAAGGATGGTCGGTATTGAATTTGGAAATTATCGATTAAACGGTTCAGATTTTATGAACTTTATATTTCCAAATTTTCGAAAAATCGTCAAATGGCTCTAATTTTTCCAAATGTCAAGATATCGCGCTGGTTTTTTTTTCAATAGAGTATTATAAAATTAAAGTTTGTATACAATTTGGAGAGAATTGGTCAAACGGTTGGGATTTTACGAAGTTTTAAATTTCTCGGAAAAGTGATCCTTTGCTAGATTTTTGCAAAATTAAAAAAAAATGGGAAGAATTTTATAATATGAACAGAGTATTTAAAAAACAATGTTATTATTAAATTCGGAGAAAATCGGTTAATGGGTTCGAAGTTTGTGAAATTTTTTATTTTTACGAAATTACTCAAGAAGCAGGCGCAAGTTCAAAGTTGCGAATTGCGTCCTCGAGATTCCCCGCGATGCTCAAAGCTTCCTTAATGAGGAAGCCAAATTTAAGAAAAATAGTTCCTCATTTAGAAGACTTTAAGCATCGTGCGGAATCTCTAGGAAGCAATTTGCAAGTTTGAACTTGCAGCCTTTTTTTAATGTTCGTTTTTGACCGTACTTTTTTATCACGATAATAAAGAAATTCTTCATGAACATGTTTACTGCTTTTTTCAACTTGAAGAACAAAATCGATGATTTAAAGATAAGTACATTCTTTATTAAATAAAAATGTTTACTTTGATAAAATTCATGATTTTGAAAACCAGTTCCATGGCAACTATGTTGTTCCTTCTATTTTTTTTTTGTAATTAAAAAATAATTCAGTTTTTTCAATGAATTCGATTTCATTTTCAGTCAGATAATCCGGTATTATGATTTTCCGATTCGGAAAATGTTCTCATTAAGTTAGACTGTGAAAAATGAAAAAAAATCGAATTACGAAAAAAATAGAAGCATAGCCGCGATGGAACTGATCTTTAAAATCGTTAATTTAGTCAATTTTTTTTTGAGAATTAAAAAAATTGACGAATGTATTCATCTTCGAATCATCGATTTTGTGATGTGGTTTTGGTTCACAGAACTACGGGGAAAAATCAACAATAAAAAAAAGAATGTTTTAGATGGTATTGTTATTTAGACCGCTGTTTATTCAGATTTCAAGAATATGTAGAAATGTGAAGAAAAAAATATCATCATGTACTTGTGTACATTTATTTGGAGCGATGTGGGAACACTTCCCCTATTGGTAAAAAACATTGGGGGGGTTGTAAACATCTGAAAAAAACCAATCATATTCTCTATTTTTCACACTTTTCTGACCATTTTATGGGTCCTATATAAAAAAAATATGAAGTATTTTGACTCAATTTTGCTACAAACGTTGTCAAGCAATCTATTGATTTTTTTTTCAGTTGAAAGCAAAAAAATCGTTTATTTAAAAAACTTCGACATATAAAGATTTTTTTTTAAATGCTCCAAAAAATCTTGACCGATTTAATGATTTTTAAGACTGGTTCCACCGTGGACGAATTTCTCCTTATATATATATATATATATATATATATATATATATATATATATATATATATATATATATATATATATATATATATATATATATTAAAACTTCCAGCTGTACAGGGTTCTTCCTCCTTGATACATACCCCATATTCCAGTTTATATCCCCTATTCCAGTTCATATCCCCACCTTGCGACCGCAGCCGACTTCCCATGGTCATGCCAAGACCAAGGCTGCAACACACGATCTCTTCATTAACATCTCCGATCGTTCAAGGTACGATCAACCTCCTAAGCCACGTCCCTTTCCCTTGAGTTCGCACGAGAAGACATTCGAGTAGCAAAACGGCCATTCTAGTCATGCTGTAAACGTTTTTTTTCTATCCTCATTATTATTGATCTTTTCACCTTGTCAAGTAAGATAAGTTAGAATGAGTAAACAAGTATCTATTCATAAGGAAAAAGAAAGGAAAAAACGCCTAAATACACATCTTCAGTGAAGTAAAAAACATATATACATAATTTAAAAAAGAAACAAAAAATCTCGTATGAAAATCTTTAAAAAAGAAACACACACGCTTTCGGAAGCGTGTGTGTTCGGAACAAGTACGAAAATTGTCTCCTGACAGCAAACAACGACTTTGAACTTTAAACTTGAAAAATCTTCAGTAAAATTGTTACAAATCTTTCATTTATACTTTGTAAAAGCGCGACTTATAAAAACTTTCCCAAGTGTTTACATTGAGCTCTTTACTAACATCGTATAGCGTAAATCATCAATGAATTCAAATTCGGCTCGCGATAAATACTCGTGTAATAAAAATTGTATCAACGCGACGAACACCAGCTCCGCCAATCCTATAACGAAGCGCACACAACCGAGCGCTCCGGCCCACCTACGGAGGTCGAACTCGACCGGTTCTAAATCCGACCACTGTATACTCGGCGCACCAACAAATGTAAGCGAACTGTCTTGTATTTTTAAATCAACCAAATTAACCCGATGGGTTAATTTTAATAAACCCCGAATTGTTAGAATCCCGAGTGGCCCAATTCATTTTGTAATTGGATCACTGCGTTATTACTACCCTTGCATGCACAATCCCTTCTTACATCCTCATCCCATGCTATTCCGCTAGGCGTAGGCAAAAAGGAGGGAATCGCGATTAATATTTGGCCACGTCCCTTTAGGACGTGACCCGAAATAACTCGGTGATTATCGACGTCACAAAAAAATGTTCCATACAAAAGTTGTACGGTGTGAAGGGGGCTATCATATGCTATTAAATTTAAATATCTCGGATCACTACCAAATATTGTATAGTGATCCGAGATATTTAGACTTGTATCATCGATACTGACCTTGAACGACTTTGAGCCCCTGTCCCGAGAACCGGCCTTCCTCTTCTACTTACCTTCTTCGGAGGGCCTCGAAAATTATTTGGTCCATTGGTACTGTGGTCGTATTAATCTTAGTTATTCTGGTCGTAATATAAGGCATTTCAAATGGATATGTATCTCGAAGACCTTGATATCGAACACATTTTGTTCTCCATGAAGTACGCTTTTTTCGAAGGATAGTTTTTTCGACCACTTCTTTTTTGGAGGAAGTTTGTTTTAGAAGATCATTTATCATTTTCCTTTTTGTCGAAAGTCTAGACTACCGCAAGGCGTTTGACACCGTGAGTCAAAAACTGGTCATTCACATTCTCGAACGCCTTTCTGTGGGTCCTTACATAGTGGTATTTACCTTGATGCCCGAAAAAAGTAGCCAAATTCCATTTTTTTCTTGCAAACGGATGGCGAAAAAGAAATGCATTTTTTTAACACAAAGATACATACATTCAAAGTCTGTAAAAAAATTACTAAAAAATACAGAAAAACAAGAAAAACCTCGCCGTCGCTAGATGATGAAATGTTTTTTGCCACGCTTAGCGGTGGATACTCTCCAGCTTAAACGGTTCACCTGAAATCTGAAAACCAAACGGATTATTCAAGTCAACAATAAATACGCGTAGTTGACGATGGTCGATTTTTTAATCATTTTTTTTAACAACGTGGTAACAAATTAAAACTCGAGCATACAAAATCTATTGAAAGAGTCGTAATTTTGGTTTAACTATTAAAACATGAAGGTCGAATTAAAAAAAAGTGAGATCGTCAACAACCTTTGAATTCTTTTCGTTGCATTCCCTGTAAATTTGGAAGTAATTCATTACGTGATTCTCGAGATATCATGCCCACCGACTTTGAAAACAGTGTTACGAAAAAAGGTGTTTAAAATTTGGGGTATGGTGCTGCTACCGTTCGCACAGCAGCCTGTTAGAAGCTGTAGCTCATTCAATTTTAGAAATATTACCATGACATTTTCAAGAATCATAGCTAAGGTGTGATACTATCGAATAAAAATGCATTTTTTTACCCACCTAGGTAGTGTAACGTCACGAGAAAAAGCACTGTCTATTTCTTTTTCCTCTCCTATTTTATTTAACTCTGGCGAAAACGCGGGCTTACCCGATTCCACATGGAAATCGTGGAAAATTACGAAAACCAATACACACGATAACGGCATTCTCATTTTTCGACGGGTTCTTATATTTTCTTTAGAATTAGGCGTACCACAGCCGAAACGAAATATATCGATAAGAAGCGAGCGTCGCATAATTTCCCACACGAGAGCACAGTTGGTCGTGACCATATCTACACGCAACCGTCAAACGCAGTCGATGATAAAATCCTTAGCCATAAGAACGTACAACACACGAAGACATACAAAAATATCGAAATCCTTACTCCACAAAAATATACATTCTCCAAAAGAAAATGCTTCATGCCGAAAAGTTGACCCGGCATTAAAACTACGTTGGTATTTCCCATGCGCCTCACACCTGGGTCAACAATGCCTATCTTGAGGCAAGCGCGGCGACGCGACCAAGGCCCTTTTTCCTCCCTATATTTTTCCAACGCTCCAGATAACGAGACGCGGACTAGTTTCCGAGAATCGAGATGGAGATCACGAATCATAGTCTACACCCAATCATAGTCTCCAAAAATAGTTCCCGTTCCAACTCGACCAATCATATGCACTCGGAAATTCCCTACATCCTTTCCACCAATCGAAAAATTAACGCATGACGAAAATGCACTTTTCCAGAAACTTCTCCCACCATCCCAGCATCCAAAATATCCTACAAGCTAGGATAGAAAAATCTTGGAGTCAGTGTTCCATCACCACTCATTCAGATCTAGCCTCCCAACAGAGTGTTCCATCACCACTCATTCAGACCTAGTCTCCCAACAGAGTGTCCCATCATCACTCGCTGAGAAAAAGTCTCCCTTCAAGCTCTCTCACGTACGAACAAAAATCAAGCAACAATCGTTGTCCAGAACGATTACAAAAATTGTCTCCATAAAGCGAACGCGAACTTTAACTTCCGAATTATATTTTATAATAACGCGAGCTACGAGAATTTTATTACGTGTCTACATTAAATGTGTACATCGTTTTGTTTTGCGTAAATTGTAATTTAATTCCAACCTTGTCTCGTGACAAATACCCCCGTGTTAAAAATTTGTGTCGACGTGAACACATCATCGTTACCAAGCGTGCGCAACCGAGGGGTCCGACCTACCTGCAGAGGCCCAAACCCGACGACTATAAACAGCTTAGCGTATCCACGACGCATCATCAATGTAAGCGAAATATTTTATGTATATTTTTGTATTATTAATTTAATAGAATTAACCAAATTGGTTAATTATAATAAACCCCAAATTGTCAAGTCACTTTCGCAAACCAATTCATTTATCAATCGAGTCATTGCATCACACCCACCTTTGCATGCACACCCACCCTTTTACACCCTCATCCCGAGCTAGTGCGCTAGGCGTAGGCTAAAAAGAGGGAACCACGATAGGTATATGCCCACGTCCCTTCAGGACGTGACAGTAAATACTTCCCGTTAAGCAGCTCATGCCGCTCTGACATACACGCTCCACAGTTAAGGCTGTTGTTTGAAAATATTGAGACGAATAGATATTTATTAAAGTTTTACTAGTCAACAGGTCAACTAGTTAGTCAACTAGGCAAACGGAAAACAGAGGTTTCCGCACTCGTTTATTCAAGAGTGAATTTTAAAGTTTACGTCAACCTTCGCTTGATTGCATTAGCTGTATGGCGTAACGTCGTTACCATTTCAGTTCCTCGCGCATCGCTTCCGCATATATAAAAAAGTCACCCAAAGAACGAATAAAAACCCAATATTACCGAAAAAAAACAGGTTACACCGATCTGATGAATAAGAATGTATGAAAATTATGCGACCAATTTACGAAAAAGTGATACTTGTTGAGACGTATGTATTGGAATGTGGGAACGTCGGAACTATAGGAATCGCAGATCCAATCGAAGACCTGGTGCGCCAATTTCCAATACATTATGGTCAAATGCGAGCAGAGGTAGGCAACAATGTAATCGAATAAAATCCAATTATAGATTATTCCAGTAATGTGTAATTGAACCTCACATTAATTACTCATTGAGCTGGTAATGGATAAATGCACTCTTTTAAATTAATAATTACATTGAGCATTAAATAACAATTGTAATTGAATTACATTTGTAATTGAATGACGTTTGCAATTTTATTAAATTACAATTGTAATTTGATTCCAGTTTTTATTCAATTATATTTGTAATTTAGATCCAATTATATGATTCGGATGGGAGTAAATGTTAAAGAGACTATGTGAGGGTGCGGGCCGTATCTGTACCCGAGTGCGTGTCTTTAAGCGAAGATATGTGACTATGTGAGTGATCATGCAAGTTACTGTGTGCTGACCTGGGTGGGTGCCTGCCTTACTCATTACGAGTGCGTGTATGTGTGTTCGCAAGCATGTGTGCATGTGTGTGTATGCGTACGTACGCGTGTATGTCGAGCTTGTGTGTATGTGTGTATGCGTGCACAGGTGAGTGTGTGCGGGTGTGTCAGGCATGTGTATATATGTGTGTTTGTGTGTGTCAAGCATGTGTGTGTGGGTGTGTGTATACACGGGCACGGGTTAGGCATGCGTATTTGGTTGTGTATGTATGCGTGAGCCTGTCTGCATGTGTGTGTATGCGTGGCGTGCGCGTGTGTGGGTGTGTATGTATGATTGAGCCTGTCTGCATGTTTGTGTATGCGTACGTACATGTGTGTGTACGGTCACACAAGTGAGTGTGTATGCGTAAGTACGCGTCCGTGAGCGTGGTTGTCGAGGATATGTATGTGTGTGTGTATACGCGTCTATGCGCGTGTGTGTCGAGCATGTGTATGTGTGCGTGTACGCTTGCGTAGGTGGGTGGGTCAGCATGTGTGTATGCGTGTGTGCGTAGGCATGCACGCGCTTGTGTATGTGTACGCTTGCGTGGGCGGTTGTATCTACGTAAGCGTGTGTGCATGCGTGTGTGTGTGGTTGTGTCAGGATAAGGCACGATATTCGCTCACGGTTGCAAGTAAAGGGAGCTGGTGCAGAGGTATCAAAAAAAGAACAAATCATTTACAGCGTGATTTTGAAAATACATGGAAATTCCAAATAATAATATAAATTCATTTTCGCTACTCTCGGATTACAACAAAATATGCCGAAAATTTTCGATCCATGAAAAACTCCTCATCCTACCTGCGAAACCCTTTTTTCGGATCTAAAAAATGGGTTAGATTGTTAGATTCTAGTGCCACTCTAACACCGCTGGTTATGTCCTAGCGAGGTTCAAATACTACTAAGATAATTGACATAACTAGATAAAGTGTAATACCTTCAAAAATATGTTCCTGATGGATTGGCCTTGAATAAACCTTATTTTTCGAAGTGAGCATCAGTGAGCCTATTGTATTTTGTGATATCCATCAAGGTGGCATAACTGAAAAATCTTTCGACAGGCGCTGATGATGGTAGCGGTGTGTTGTACCGTAAAAAGACTTTCCGAATATGAGGAAAATCCTACAATATGTTGAGACTGGTATCGCCGCATGAAATATAGTTACTGATTTCTATTGCAGCATCTCTGTCTTGGATAACTATATCTTGGCGCTCATCTACCGAAGAACCTTCGCCGAAATCGAAAAAATCTTCTGGATCTTTAAATTGCGCCTCTCGTTCAGCTCTCTGGTCGTGAGCTGATTCATCGGATACATCCTTTAGAAACAGTGATCGCACTCGCGTATCTTCGTCGAGGCATACCAGCCAATGAACTTTGAATCGCGGACGCTCATTTCTAAAAATATCCTTGAAACGCGATTCTAATGAACTTTTTATCGCGACGAGCATAGGCTTGCATATTCTGATAAGTTATTGTCTTGTCAAGATTTCTATTTTCCTCCGAAAGGACACCAACGTGGGCAGGAGGTAGTCATAAGTGCAGTAGCTCTCGCCTTGCAATATGTTTATTGCCTCCGGCAGTGGCTGCGTACATTGCAAGTATTCTTCAATGTATTGAATGTCCGTATTTCGAAGTGGAATCCTCAGCTGGACTATTTCATTTATATCACTATGAACTATTTTATCCTTGAGAAGAACAATTCTTGTCAGAGCATCATACAAAGAATTCCAGCGAGTTACGACGGGCTGTAATAAAGATCTGCCTAAGTACAGCTTCACTGCTTCATTCGTCTTCAGATACCTAAGTGTTTTCTACAACCAATTGCATCTGCCGATTGCTTCGGCATGTGCGTCAGCGAGATCTCGCGACTCACTTATCACATGGGCAATGTTCGTCGTTGCTATCAGGTGCAGGGTATGGCTTGCACAACGAAGATGGCCAGGCAACATTGTGCGAAACTCTTATGTAACTTCGAATTTCTCTGACTCGAGTTGCTCTTCTGGCAAAATATCTTCGTCCAAGGTAAGACCTTCGGAATCGTTATCCGTGATTTCACGAGAAGTCTCTTCTAGAATAGTAAGATATTATTTGGAATTGTTTCACAAGGTTCAACATTAATATTTTTTTATGCTGTCTAAATGTGTGAATGTGTTTGTGTGTGTGCGTACGTGCTTGCGTGTGTGTGTGTGTTATCTTACATTGGACATGGGCTAGGTTTAATTTTCGGTACAGGACCGAAACTTTTACCCGGACCGTGCATGTGGGCGCGCGCATATGTGTGTGTGTGTGTGTGTGTGTGTGTGTGTGTGTGTGTGTGTTTGCGCGCGCGTGCGTATGTGTTTGTGTGCGTCGTTATTTTTTTTTGTGTGTGAACATATCTGAAACCAAGGATTCATCGATGTTCACGCCAAAAACCTGAAAAGCTTTAACAAAGTTGGAGCCGTTATCAGTAACCGCCGCAACTATGTTATTTTGATAGAACCCAAAGGATGCGTGGATTTCTACAAGGGTAGGCTGCGATGGCTTCGTGCGAGTGCGTGCCAGGTAAACGCCTGCATGCGATTGCAGCTGACTTGCGCTCAACAGCATTTTCATCAATCTAGAAAATAAAAAAGGATAGTAATGATTTCATGAACCGTCATTGCTGGATGGCCGACATTATATTTTCGGCATATAGTACGTATAATAAAAATACCCAATGGGCTGTCACTTCTATAAATCGTCAAAGCATCCCGGTCCAAATATCCGCTGTAGTGTTAAAGTGGGCGGTGTTTTCCGGTATATATTTGGAAATTTCTGCGATGTTTTCCTCGTACAATGTATGTATTGTTGCACTGACTTTTCGTCGTGGCATATGTTTGATCAAAGAATCACCCTGTTTTACGCGGAAATCTGCGAAAATATTACATGGTTTATATGTTTGAATGAGCTTCAACAAGCACCGTTCTTAAGTGAGTAACTACCGTCAAATATTTTTCGAAAACTCGGCATGTCTACCGTTCTCAACGGTGCCAAACTTTCCAAGATGTACGAGTACGTCGTAACATTTCGGTCGAAAACATCTTGCGAAAATGAAGAGGTCGTCCGCTTGGAACATTGTTGGGGTTTGGCGCTGTTCATCCGCCTCCATTTTATTTTGGCGTACGTATTGTACTCATCATGGAGCTCGAGATGTACTCTCCGCAATTTAAAAATTCATCATGCGTTATATGACAGTCTTTATCCGCAATGTTTACTATTGGGCAGTCTTCTTCTCTTATTAACAAAGCATTTATTATACGAAACCTTGTCTTATCTTACTTTTAAATGCGTTGTAAAGTTTGAGGATACGTCAAGTCTACCCAAAATGGTATTCAGCGGTCTGCAAATGTTGCAAACTTAATTGCATAATTAATGGTGGGCTCAGACTTGACGTAGTCCACTGTAAAATATTTCCCATCCAAGTATGGCTTTTGCTTGCTAGATCCGCAAAAAGGCCGCCGTTCGTCATGAACGGTCTCCGGAATGTTGGTTGGCAAATACTCATCGATGCTGAGTTGGCTTAATACAGCTGTTGCATTTTCTCCATCGTTGTCTGCTTCCATCGACTGATGACCATTCTCCGGAGGCGGCAATTTTTATTAATGATTATCTCCTACGGTGTATGAAATGAAATGCGATTATGGCAATGGTTGAATGAAAACACCTGCCGAGGCAAACAAAATTTTAGACTTGTTATGCGTATTGAAAGAAACTCTCTCGATTTTTTTCAGATTTTTTTGTTCATCCACTACTGAGACATGATTTTGTTTCAATCGTCTATTACTGGTCGAACAATATACCAAATCAAGCTTTTTTTGAATGGCACACTTTCCTGTACATTTTTTAAGTAATTCGAAAAAAATCTTGATATGTCATTGATCTTTTTCAGTAGAAAGTGAAAAATCATTGATTTTAAAGACTTGGACGTTTTTAATTATTTTTCAAAATATTCTCGAAAAAAACCTTGACTAATTTAGCGATTTTTGAGACTGGTTCCATGGTCGGCGGGTTTTTCCTTATATTTTTTCATAATTTTGAAGGAAAAAACCATTTTTTACTAACGTAGTTTTACTTTTAAAGTCAAATAATCTAACATTATAATTTCTTAAATTCTAAAGAATTCCATTCTCTTTTAATCGTGATGAACAAGCAAAACGACATCAAAAAAGTTTTCTTTTAAAAATTATGAAAAAAATATAAGGAGAAATTCAAACCGATATGCTGGTCAGTTAGTCAGTCAGTCAGTGGTTAGCGTGCTTGCCTCTGAAATCAGCACATCGGGAGGTCGCGGGTTCGAATCGCCGTCTCGTAGTTTCGGAGAGAAACAAAAACATGTGAAGTGACTGTGAGTTATTTCTCGACGGAACGCGACTAGCTCCGAAACTGGGAAGCGAACTCGGGACTGGCTGTATTGGTATAGGTTTTTCGCAGTTTCCCTATACCCATGGCAGAAATGTCATGTTGAATGCGATACGGAGGGGGAAGTCGGCTGCGGTCGCAAGGTGGGGATATGAACTGGAATATGGGGTATGTATCAAGAGGGAAGAACCCTGTACAGCTGGAAGTTTTAATATATATGTGTGTATATATATATATATATATATA
This sequence comes from Ophion obscuratus, assembly GCA_964007375.1. NCBI lineage: Eukaryota > Metazoa > Arthropoda > Insecta > Hymenoptera > Ichneumonidae > Ophion > Ophion obscuratus. The sequence continues at coordinate 69,150,033 of OZ023312.1, read as the reverse complement.
TATATATATATATATATTTTAAAACTTCCAGCTGTACAGGGTTCTTCCCCCTTGATACATATATATATACATATATATATATATTTTAAAACTTCCAGCTGTACAGGGTTCTTCCCCCTTGATACATACCCCATATTCCAGTTTATATCCCCTATTCCAGTTCATATCCCCACCTTGCGACCGCAGCCGACTTCCCGAGTTAAAGCTTTTCAGGTTTTTGGCGTGAACATCGATGAATCCTTGGTTTCAGATATGTTCACACACAAAAAAAAATAACGACGCACACAAACACATACGCACGCGCGCGCAAACACACACACACACACACACATATGCGCGCGCCCACATGCACGGTCCGGGTAAAAGTTTCGGTCCTGTACCGAAAATTAAACCTAGCCCATGTCCAATGTAAGATAACACACACATACACACGCAAGCACGTACGCACACACACAAACACATTCACACATTTAGACAGCATAAAAAAATATTAATGTTGAACCTTGTGGAACAATTCCAAATAATATCTTACTATTCTAGAAGAGACTTCTCGTGAAATCACGGATAACGATTCGAAGGTCTTACCTTGGACGAAGATATTTTGCCAGAAGAGCAACTCGAGTCAGAGAAATTCGAAGTTACATAAGAGTTTCGCACAATGTTGCCTGACCATCTTCGTTGTGCAAGCCATACCCTGCACCTGATAGCAACGACGAACATTGCCCATGTGATAAGTGAGTCGCGAGATCTCGCTGACGCACATGCCGAAGCAATCGGCAGATGCAATTGGTTGTAGAAAACACTTAGGTATCTGAAGACGAATGAAGCAGTGAATCTGTACTTAGGCAGATCTTTATTACAGCCCGTCGTAACTCGCTGGAATTCTTTGTATGATGCTCTGACAAGAATTGTTCTTCTCAAGGATAAAATAGTTCATAGTGATATAAATGAAATAGTCCAGCTGAGGATTCCACTTCGAAATACGGACATTCAATACATTGAAGAATACTTGCAATGTACGCAGCCACTGCCGGAGGCAATAAACATATTGCAAGGCGAGAGCTACTGCACTTATGACTACCTCCTGCCCACGTTGGTGTCCTTTCGGAGGAAAATAGAAATCTTGACAAGACAATAACTTATCAGAATATGCAAGCCTATGCTCGTCGCGATAAAAAGTTCATTAGAATCGCGTTTCAAGGATATTTTTAGAAATGAGCGTCCGCGATTCAAAGTTCATTGGCTGGTATGCCTCGACGAAGATACGCGAGTGCGATCACTGTTTCTAAAGGATGTATCCGATGAATCAGCTCACGACCAGAGAGCTGAACGAGAGGCGCAATTTAAAGATCCAGAAGATTTTTTCGATTTCGGCGAAGGTTCTTCGGTAGATGAGCGCCAAGATATAGTTATCCAAGACAGAGATGCTGCAATAGAAATCAGTAACTATATTTCATGCGGCGATACCAGTCTCAACATATTGTAGGATTTTCCTCATATTCGGAAAGTCTTTTTACGGTACAACACACCGCTACCATCATCAGCGCCTGTCGAAAGATTTTTCAGTTATGCCACCTTGATGGATATCACAAAATACAATAGGCTCACTGATGCTCACTTCGAAAAATAAGGTTTATTCAAGGCCAATCCATCAGGAACATATTTTTGAAGGTATTACACTTTATCTAGTTATGTCAATTATCTTAGTAGTATTTGAACCTCGCTAGGACATAACCAGCGGTGTTAGAGTGGCACTAGAATCTAACAATCTAACCCATTTTTTAGATCCGAAAAAAGGGTTTCGCAGGTAGGATGAGGAGTTTTTCATGGATCGAAAATTTTCGGCATATTTTGTTGTAATCCGAGAGTAGCGAAAATGAATTTATATTATTATTTGGAATTTCCATGTATTTTCAAAATCACGCTGTAAATGATTTGTTCTTTTTTTGATACCTCTGCACCAGCTCCCTTTACTTGCAACCGTGAGCGAATATCGTGCCTTATCCTGACACAACCACACACACACGCATGCACACACGCTTACGTAGATACAACCGCTCACGCAAGCGTACACATACACAAGCGCGTGCATGCCTACGCACACACGCATACACACATGCTGACCCACCCACCTACGCAAGCGTACACGCACACATACACATGCTCGACACACACGCGCATAGACGCGTATACACACACACATACATATCCTCGACAACCACGCTCACGGACGCGTACTTACGCATACACACTCACTTGTGTGACCGTACACACACATGTACGTACGCATACACAAACATGCAGACAGGCTCAATCATACATACACATCCACACACGCGCACGCCACGCATACACACACATGCAGACAGGCTCACGCATACATACACAACCAAATACGCATGCCTAACCCGTGCCCGTGTATACACACACCCACACACACATGCTTGACACACACAAACACACATATATACACATGCCTGACACACCCGCACACACTCACCTGTGCACGCATACACACATACACACAAGCTCGACATACACGCGTACGTACGCATACACACACATGCACACATGCTTGCGAACACACATACACGCACTCGTAATGAGTTAGGCAGGCACCCACCCAGGTCAGCACACAGTAACTTGCATGATCACTCACATAGTCACATATCTTCGCTTAAAGACACGCACTCGGGTACAGATACGGCCCGCACCCTCACATAGTCTCTTTAACATTTACTCCCATCCGAATCATATAATTGGATCTAAATTACAAATATAATTGAATAAAAACTGGAATCAAATTACAATTGTAATTTAATAAAATTGCAAACGTCATTCAATTACAAATGTAATTCAATTACAATTGTTATTTAATGCTCAATGTAATTATTAATTTAAAAGAGTGCATTTATCCATTACCAGCTCAATGAGTAATTAATGTGAGGTTCAATTACACATTACTGGAATAATCTATAATTGGATTTTATTCGATTACATTGTTGCCTACCTCTGCTCGCATTTGACCATAATGTATTGGAAATTGGCGCACCAGGTCTTCGATTGGATCTGCGATTCCTATAGTTCCGACGTTCCCACATTCCAATACATACGTCTCAACAAGTATCACTTTTTCGTAAATTGGTCGCATAATTTTCATACATTCTTATTCATCAGATCGGTGTAACCTGTTTTTTTTCGGTAATATTGGGTTTTTATTCGTTCTTTGGGTGACTTTTTTATATATGCGGAAGCGATGCGCGAGAAACTGAAATGGTAACGACGTTACGCCATACAGCTAATGCAATCAAGCGAAGGTTGACGTAAACTTTAAAATTCACTCTTGAATAAACGAGTGCGGAAACCTCTGTTTTCCGTTTGCCTAGTTGACTAACTAGTTGACCTGTTGACTAGTAAAACTTTAATAAATATCTATTCGTCTCAATATTTTCAAACAACAGCCTTAACTGTGGAGCGTGTATGTCAGAGCGGCATGAGCTGCTTAACGGGAAGTATTTACTGTCACGTCCTGAAGGGACGTGGGCATATACCTATCGTGGTTCCCTCTTTTTAGCCTACGCCTAGCGCACTAGCTCGGGATGAGGGTGTAAAAGGGTGGGTGTGCATGCAAAGGTGGGTGTGATGCAATGACTCGATTGATAAATGAATTGGTTTGCGAAAGTGACTTGACAATTTGGGGTTTATTATAATTAACCAATTTGGTTAATTCTATTAAATTAATAATACAAAAATATACATAAAATATTTCGCTTACATTGATGATGCGTCGTGGATACGCTAAGCTGTCTATAGTCGTCGGGTTTGGGCCTCTGCAGGTAGGTCGGACCCCTCGGTTGCGCACGCTTGGTAACGATGATGTGTTCACGTCGACACAAATTTTTAACACGGGGGTATTTGTCACGAGACAAGGTTGGAATAAAATTACAATTTACGCAAAACAAAACGATGTACACATTTAATGTAGACACGTAATAAAATTCTCGTAGCTCGCGTTATTATAAAATATAATTCGGAAGTTAAAGTTCGCGTTCGCTTTATGGAGACAATTTTTGTAATCGTTCCGGACAACGATTGTTGCTTGATTTTTGTTCGTACGCGAGAGAGCTTGAAGAGAGACTTTTTCTCAGCGAGTGATGATGGGACACTCTGTTGGGAGACTAGGTCTGAACGAGTGGTGATGGAACACTCTGTTGGGAGGCTAGATCTGAATGAGTGGTGATGGAACACTGACTCCAAGATTTTTCTATCCTAGCTTGTAGGATATTTTGGATGCTGGGATGGTGGGAGAAGTTTCTCGATAAGTGCATTTTCGTCATGCGTTAATTTTTCGATTGGTGGAAAGGATGTAGGGAATTTCCGAGTGCATATGATTGGTCGAGTTGGAACGGGAAATATTTTTGGAGACTATGATTGGGTGTAGACTATGATTCGTGATCTCCATCTCGATTCTCGGAAACTAGTCCGCGTCTCGTTATCTGGAGCGTTGGAAAAATATAGGGAGGAAAAAGGGCCTTGGTCGCGTCGCCGCGCTTGCCTCAAGATAGGCATTGTTGACCCAGGTGTGAGGCGCATGGGAAATACCAACGTAGTTTTATTGCCGGGTCAACTTTTCGGCATGAAGGATTTTCTTTTGGAGAATGTATATTTTTGTGGAGTAATGATTTCGATATTTTTGTATGCTTCGTGTGTTGTACGTTCTTATGGCTAAGAATTTTATCATCGACTGCGTTTGACGGTTGCGTGTAGATATGGTCACGACCGACTGTGCTCTCGTGTGGGAAATTATGCGACGCTCGCTTCTTATCGATATATTTCGTTTCGGCTGTGGTACGCCTAATTCTAAAGAAAATATAAGAACCCGTCGAAAAATGAGAATGCCGTTATCGTGTGTATTGGTTTTCGTAATTTTCCACGATTTCCATGTGGAATCGGGTAAGCCCGCGTTTTCGCCAGAGTTAAATAAAATAGGAGAGGAAAAAGAAATAGACAGTGCTTTTTCTCGTGACGTTACACTACCTAGGTGGGTAAAAAAATGCATTTTTATTCGATAGTATCACACCTTAGCTATGATTCTTGAAAATGTCATGGTAATATTTCTAAAATTGAATGAGCTACAGCTTCTAACAGGCTGCTGTGCGAACGGTAGCAGCACCATACCCCAAATTTTAAACACCTTTTTTCGTAACACTGTTTTCAAAGTCGGTGGGCATGATATCTCGAGAATCACGTAATGAATTACTTCCAAATTTACAGGGAATGCAACGAAAAGAATTCAAAGGTTGTTGACGATCTCACTTTTTTTTAATTCGACCTTCATGTTTTAATAGTTAAACCAAAATTACGACTCTTTTAATAGATTTTGTATGCTCAAGTTTTAATTTGTTACCACGTTGTTAAAAAAAAATGATTAAAAAATCGACCATCGTCAACTACGCGTATTTATTGTTGACTTGAATAATCCGTTTGGTTTTCAGATTTCAGGTGAACCGTTTAAGCTGGAGAGTATCCACCGCTAAACGTGGCAAAAAACATTTCATCATCTACCGACGGCGAGGTTTTTCTTGTTTTTCTGTATTTTTTAGTAATTTTTTTACAGACTTTGAATGTATGTATCTTTGTGTTAAAAAAATGCATTTCTTTTTCGCCATCCGTTTGCAAGAAAAAAATGGAATTTGGCTACTTTTTTCGGGCATCAAGGTAAATACCACTATGTAAGGACCCACAGAAAGGCGTTCGAGAATGTGAATGACCAGTTTTTGACTCACGGTGTCAAATGCCTTGCGATAGTCTAGACTTTCGAAATAAAGGAAAATGATAAATGATCTTCTAAAAAAAACTTCCTCCAAAAAAGAAGTGGTCGAAAAAACTATCCTTCGAAAAAAGCGTACTTCATGGAGAACAAAATGTGTTCGATATCAAGGTCTTCGAGATACATATCCATTTGAAATGCCTTATATTACGACCAGAATAACTAAGATTAATACGACCACAGTACCAATGGACCAAATAATTTTCGAGGCCCTCCGAAGAAGGTAAGTAGAAGAGGAAGGCCGGTTCTCGGGACAGGGGCTCAAAGTCGTTCAAGGTCAGTATCGATGATACAAATCTAAATATCTCGGATCACTATACAATATTTGGTAGTGATCCGAGATATTTAAATTTAATAGCATATGATAGCCCCCTTCACACCGTACAACTTTTGTATGGAACATTTTTTTGTGACGTCGATAATCACCGAGTTATTTCGGGTCACGTCCTAAAGGGACGTTGCCAAATATTAATCGCGATTCCCTCCTTTTTGCCTACGCCTAGCGGAATAGCATGGGATGAGGGTGTAAGAAGGGATTGTGCATGCAAGGGTAGTAATAACGCAGTGATCCAATTACAAAATGAATTGGGCCACTCGGGATTCTAACAATTCGGGGTTTATTAAAATTAACCCATCGGGTGAATTTGGTTGATTTAAAAATACAAGACAGTTCGCTTACATTTGTTGGTGCGCCGAGTATACAGTGGTCGGATTTAGAACGGGTCGAGTTCGGCCTCCGTAGGTGGGCCGGAGCGCTCGGTTGTGTGCGCTTCGTTACAGGATTGGCGGAGCTGGTGTTCGTCGCGTTGATACAATTTTTATTACACGAGTATTTATCGCGAGCCGAATTTGAATTAATTGATGATTTACGCTATACGATGTTAGTAAAGAGCTCAATGTAAACACTTGGGAAAGTTTTTATAAGTCGCGCTTTTACAAAGTATAAACGAAAGATTTGTAACAATTTTACTGAAGATTTTTCAAGTTTAAAGTTCAAAGTCGTTGTTTGCTGCCAGGAGACAATTTTCGTACTTGTTCCGAACACACACGCTTCCGAAAGCGTGTGTGTTTCTTTTTTAAAGATTTTCATACGAGATTTTTTGTTTCTTTTTCCTTATGAATAGATACTCATTCTAACTTATCTTACTTGACAAGGTGAAAAGAACAATAATAATGAGGATAGAAAAAAAAACGTTTACAGCATGACTAGAATGGTCGTTTTGCTACTCGAATGTCTTCTCGTGCGAACTCAAGGGAAAGGGACGTGGCTTAGGAGGTTGATCGTACCTTGAACGATCGGAGATGTTAATGAAGAGATCGTGTGTTGCAGCCTTGGTCTTGGCATGACCCTTTGCCTCGACTGAAGGAGCTGTCACGAGTTTAAGGAGTTCTTGGCCAGTTCCGCCGTTGACGTTTTCTTCTTAGAGCGTTTAGCCAGGTGCATCAGGAGGGGCGTAACCGAGTTCTATACTGTACCGACGAGGTAGACCGACCCGCCGTACACAGTGGGTAGGCTGTATGCATGGGTCACCGTATCTACGAGAAGCGTGCTCGATCGTACGATGGGTACATTCGGGTGACAACAGTGTTTGATGTACCGAATTGAAAGAAAATTTCCCAGGTGCGATTTCACATGGAGTCCGCTTGGCATTGTAGCTTGTTGTTATACAGGAGATTCAACAACTTCTCCCCTTGATTGACAGTGTTTTGACCACTGATGCCCCGTGTCATATTGTTTAGGACAGCGGGTTATACGTTCTCGTACGTTGTCGACATCTTCTTTGGAATGGAGGCCATATGGTGCTAGTGATGCTGGGTTGGCGTATCGCCAAGTAGACTTCGTCGTCGCCTTCATCCTTGCAGGTGGTATACTTCGATCGGAACGGGTATGTATTTCTACTAGGTTTGTCTCATTGATAATATGTGCGTTTGAGGAGTAAGGAAGTATGTTTCGTTCCCACGAGTGACAGATAATTGATCGTAGAATTCTTTTAACACTCTTTTCGCATTCTTTCAACCTGATCAGGTTTAATTCTATTGGTATGCATTTAAGGAGCCAGTCCACTATGGAACCACGAAAAAAAGGCTATTTTCACGATTTTTTTGAGGATTTTATAAAAGATATGAATATAAAAGTTGTTGGGCTTGATAAATAAAGTCTCGAAATACATTTTTTTTAATTAATTCGTTTTTATTCATTTTTAAGTACAAAAACTATAGTTTATCGTAACGCCTAAAAAATAGGTGGGCTAGGTAGCTCCAATACAACGGGGCAACGGCTTGTCTGAAACAAAAAAATCAAAGTCCATTAGATTCAGTATGACACCAGCTACAAAATGACCCTCGGATATAAAGTTTTATCAAAAAATAAAAAAATGGCAGATGAAAAATGAAAAAAGTAATAAAATACGCGATTTTTTCGCAGTTTTTCGCAACAAAAAAAAGAGTAAAACCAAAATTTTGAAACTATCGAGGGTCATCTTGTTGCGAAACGTGTTTACAATATGTTGTTCAAATTTCAAGAGAATCGGTTTATTAGTTTTAGAGATACGATGGAGCTAGATTTTGAAAACGTTTCGAGAAAAACGCGTTTGAAGTTTATACGATGAAAAACTCTTACCTAAACTCAATCGGCAATTCCTGCACCGTACAAAATCCCTTCTGATTGCTTATCATCGTCGATTTCATCAAGTCTTGCTTGCTTTCGATTTCTTGAAATTTTCAGAGTGGAGTGGCAGTTTAATAACGTGTACTACTTCGCTAGCTAGTACCGTCATATGGCTTGAAGCTTTTATTAAACTATATGTATCCAATGCGTCCAAGACTTGGATCACTAAAAACAAATGATTTTGGATCATTTTGCGCTCTTTTTTACACTATTGTTCAGGCGTATTGTAATATAATCATTTTATAATGTAATTTGAGGACTGCGTATATGCATTTCGAATTGGTGTAAGCGAATATATCTAGGTTAGCAACTGAAAATCAATTTCGAATTGTGAAAGAATTAGTTCGGCGAGTTTAGAATATAAACAATTTCGGGTGTTCTGTACTGAGGGTTACTAAGTAGGTTGATAACGGCCATCTGAAAAACAGTGTAATTATTATGGTTATTTATTTAATTAGGATTAAAATCGGATTGGTCGCCTCTTGGTGGTTTGTTTTTCTTGTTGTTTTTGGTTTCAGTGTTAATGTGTAAGTATCGCAATCTGTTTTCATGCACTGTTCGTGTTGTGTTATTATATTTGATTTTTACGTTACCCTTATCCACTATTTCTAGAACCTTATGCGGTCCGGTATAATGGTCTCCGAGTTTACGTGGTTTGGGACCCTTTTGGAGGTAGACGAAATCTCCTACCTTGAAACTCTTGGGATTAGCGTTCGTATCGTAACATTTGTTTGAACGATGTGTCACGTCGTGACCAAATGGGCACAATGTATTTTAAGCTTAATAGCACGATAGCAGCATTCTCATTTTTCGACGGATTTAAATATTTTTCTTTAGAGTTAGGCCTACCACGGCGGAAATGTAGCCCATCCATAATAATATAACTAAGCGTTTCTCATACCTTCCCACGCGAAAGCGTAGCGGTCTTAACGATATCGAGAACAAATATACAAGCGGGAAAATTTCGAACAGTCTCGTTGTAATCCGAACAGAGTCCGAGTATATCGCAGAGTGTCCTTAAGACCAGAAATACACAAAGGAAACCTTCGGGTTACAAGGATGACGAACACGTGAAACGACACGCAAGAAATCCGTAATGGTATTGGTAAAGACGTAAATATATAAAGACGCAACGATGCCGAATGCTAACGACCATCCAAGAGCGGAAAAATGTCCAAATCCTTAAAATATACACTCGCTAGGAGAAAATCCTCCGACCCAGGAAGTTGACCCGGTCATAAAACGGCGCTGATATATCCCATGCGGACTCGCAGGCCTCGGTCAACAAGCCCTATCAACGTGCGTTCTTGGCGCCGACAAGGCCCCTTTTTCCTCTGTATTTTTCCGCGCCCCAGATAAAGAATCGCAGCTCCAATTCCCGGAAATAGAGCGACGGTTGTGGCTATCGCAACCTACTCCTCGCTCCCACTCTCATTTCAACTTATACATATTTTTTCCACCAATCCAAAAGAATGCACCCCCAAATGTGCACTCTCCCAGGGGGCCATTCTCCCACTACCTCAGCATCCCAATTTTCCTACATCCTGGAAGAAGGAAATTATGAAGGCAGTCTCCCAACAACTTTCATCGGAATAAGTAGAACATCTGTCTCCTGACAGCAAACGCGAAACTTGAACTTCGAAATTGTTCCTCATAAAAACGCGAAACTTTAACTTCGAAATTGTTCCTCATAAAACCGCGAATTGTAAGAAATCATTTAACTTTCTACGTTGAATGTGTACGTGTGAAACTCGCATGTGTAAAAATTTGTATCAACGTGTAATTTCAACATTGTCACGGAGCGTGCGCAACCGAGGGGTCCGACCTGTCTGCGGAGGCCCGAACCCAACCGCTGTAAACCGATTATCGTATCCTCGGCGCATCATAAATGTAAGCGAACCTCTATGTATTTTCATGTTGACGGAATTAACTAAATTGGTTAATTTCAATAAATCACAAATTGTTAATTATTTGTATAGATTAATTCATTTCTTAATCGAGTCACTGCGTCACTCCCATCTTCGCATGCATCTTTCCCTTTTTCACCTTCATCCCGAGCTATTGCGCTAGGCGTAGGCTAAAAAGAGGGAACCGCGATAAAACATATGCCCACGTCCCCTCAGGACGTGACATATAAATTTTTGGGGGCTCGTCCGGGATTGTAAAAGGGGTATGTGCTTTTGCAAATTACCTTAAGGGGTAAGGCCACTGTAACGGCCCAAAAAAAAAGGTTTCTTCACTAATTTTTTGCTCCCGAAATTGAAGGTATTTGAAAAAAAAACTTTTAATGGTGTTATCGGGCATACATTAAACTTTATTATAAAATTTTTTTACAGTAAAAAAAAACAAAATGGCGGTTCCACAGCTATCTTCCCGGGACATGTTTTGCTTCCAGGGCTCCGCGGCACGCAGCACCACTGGTGCACTTTTGAATCTAGAACAAACAAAAAAACCATTAATCTAGAGGGCTATAGCTAGAGAATGTCGATCGGACTTTAAAAAGTATCAATTTTTGTGGATTTGGCGTGCGTTTGAAAAAAAAATTGATTTTTGACGAAAAAAACGGCAAGTTTTTTGTTAATAAAAAATCAATAAATAAAGTTCTTGAAAATTCCGATCGACATTCTCAAGATAATGTAAATGTTCACATCTGGTTAAACTTTCAAGTAAAAAAAATGAAAATTGTTCGAGTTATGCTGCGTGCCATTTTGAAAAACCATGTTTCGAGAAAAACGCGTTTAAAGTTTTGCGAATAGTTTTTTATTGGAAAAAATTAAAAAAAGAAGTTAAAAGGATTTAAACTATTTTTAAACTAGAGGGTTTAAACTATTTTTTAAGCCAATAAAAAAAAATCGATTTTTCAAAAAATTTACAGTGGCCTTACCCCTTAATGGATAAGGAATCCACGTGCGAGTCACTAGATTCGAATATCACTGACGATTTACCGGATTCAGAAACAAACGAACCAGGCCAATCTCGTAGTACAGGGTACTTTAAGAGGATCAAACGCTAATTTATTATCTGGCCTCGAAGCTCCTAAAAGATCCATCAAAAAATTAGCATTACCAACTAAGGGAAATCCAGATTATTCAAACAATATGGCTCTAGGAACGAATCAATCAATCTTTGAAGGAAGGTGTTAGCGTTGTCCCGGAATTTGACGGGAAAAATATCCTCTTCTCAGAATTTACGACCGGTTGTGAAGATGCCAAAGATATGCTTCCAGCCGAATCAGAGAAGTATTTAGTAAAATTATTGAGGAACAAATTGACAGATCTAGCCAGAGAAAGTATACATAGAATTAGATTCGAGAGAGTAAAAGACCTCATGGACTTCCTAAAAAAAATATACGCGCCAAACAAATCCGAGATTCACCTGTTGGGAGAACTCAGCAATATCTACCAGGCAAGCGGCGACAGCGTGATGGAATTTGCCGCGAGAATTAGGAAAAAGGCAAGAGAAATATTAGAGGCAAAAAAAATAGCCAACAATGGGGAAGAGGACCAACTATTTAGGAGACAAATGGATGAATATTTTCTCACAAGTTTTAAACGCGGATTAAAAGAGGAGATCGAACACCGACTCCCACCGTGCGTAGACATGCCCACCGCCATCGATCACGTGGTTAGAATCGAACGCGATCTCAAGGCTCGAAGGGAATTGGAATCGCGTTCCACCAAACCTGAAAGAGCTATTGCGACTAGACCTGTGAGAATATGCAACATTTGCAAAAGGGATAATCACCCGACCGAAGCTTGTCGATTTGCGACGGTAATTTGCTAAATTTGTAAAATCCATGGCCACAGTGCCAACGAATGTCGAAAATCTGCTAACGATCACGGGCCCGTCACGTGCCAAATTTGTAAAAAGATAGGTCACTCCACGGACAAATGTTTCCACAGTCAAAGGTTCTACACAATTACTTGCCAATTGTGTAAAAAACCAGGGCACTTGGCTGGCGAGTGTACCTCGCGTAAAGAGCCACAGTATTTTTCGAGTGAACGTCCTCGCCCCTCATCTGTTCCTCAGTGCCAATACTGCTATAATCGCGGGCACACTGCGGACAAATGCTTCAAAATTCCGAATAACATGCCGCAAAATGATACACCGACTTGCCGATATTGCAAAAAATTCGGCCATACATTAGAAAATTGCCGCATACTTGAATATAATAACTCCCAAAATCAGTCGGGAAACGGGAAGATCACCCCTCGGACGGACGCGCCGAGCGGTACCCCGATCCCCACGCATCCGGCAAACATGGCCATGGAAGAGGCTCAAGCCAACGATACCCGACCTATACAATAAACGCGGAAAATTTCAATGAGCTACCCTCAGTGTGTATCGGAGTACTACCGGAAAACTGTCGCACGATAGTGCTATTAGAAGCCGGAGCTATTCCCAACCTCATAAAGGAAGAATGCACAAGAAACATGGTCGGTATCGATGAATCAGACATTATAAAATTGAAAGGTATATCAGAGCTACCGGTGTACGCGTTAGGGAGCATAATAATTCAAGTATTCGGGTTTAATGCCCTATTTCATATAATTCCAGATTCGATATCGCTCCCCTATGCTGGATTATTAGGGTCGAATTTCTTTTTTGAATCTAAAGCTAAAATTAATTATGAAACAGAACGTTTTGAATTCGGAACTAGATCTCGGCCATTTGAAAAATCAGGCGAACCCGACGAGGTGATAGAAATCCCCGCGCGTTCGGAAACCTCCTTCCACGTAAAAGTGGAGGATAGCACGATAAAGAAGGGTTATCTCTCGCCTTTAAAAATCCGCAATGGTGTATATGCCGGCGACTGTCTGGTAACAAAATCCACGGTAAGGCTCATTTGAAGGTTTACAATACCACGAATGATGCCATACGACTGATCGTGCCAGTCGTAAAACTGCAGGAATTCGACACGATCGGGGACTTAGCAGAAAATAAAACAAATCAAGATTGCATGACAATTTTTAACTCCATTTCGATCCCTCGTGACTCTTCTATTTCAAGCGACGATTGCAAGACAATCGCGTGTATCCAGGGTCCAAGAGAGGCCAATTTTAAAAAATCTACGAAATATGTCGAATTAAAAACCTGGCATCACCCCAAAGAGAGCGATGATCAAGGAAAATTTAGAAAAATTTATGGTAGCGAGGAAAGAACTGGAACTGAGATCAATCAATCAAATAAAAATAATAATAAAATATCGGGCCAAGAATCACAATCGAATAAAATTGGAAAATCAAGAGTAAAAATAAAAGAAAAGCCAATGAACGAAGAAAATTCAAAACCGAAAATGAATAAAAATTCAAATCTGAGAGAAATTCAAACGGTAAATTGTGTTTCTATGTCTGACCCAAGATCGCGTAATATAAAAAATCTGTCGGAGCGCGCGGAGACAATAAGAGGGCTCCTGCGACTCGATCATCTAGCCAAAGATGAGCTAGACCATGTAGAAAAAATTATCGAAAAATACCCAGATAGGTTTCATATGAAAGGCGAACCTCTGGAGTCTGCATCCGTGCTGCGACATAAGATCCCCACGGTCGATGACCTCCCGATCAATACAAAACAATACAGGTTTCCTCAGGCTCTTAAGGGCGAAGTCCAGCGTCAGGTAGACGAGCTACTGGACTCGAGGATTATCAACCATTCTCAATCCCCAAACAACAGGCCTGTTTGGATCGTACCAAAGAAACCCGACTCCAATGGCAATAAGCGTTGGGGAATGGTAATTGATTTTCGGGAACTTAACGAAAAGACAATCGGTGATTCTTATCCGTTTCCTAACATCACAGACATTCTGGATCAACTAGGCAACGCGAATTATTTCTCCGTATTCGATCTAGCGTCCGGATTCCATCAGATAGAAATGAATCCCGAAGATAAGCCGAAAACTGCTTTCTCTACTCCGTATGGGCACTATGAATTTTCGAGACTGCCTTTTGGGCTGAAAAATGCCCCGGCGACTTTCCAGCGCTTGATGGACGTCATGTTGAGTGGACTCCAGGGAGTGTCCCTCTTCGTTTATCTCGACGACATTGTCATTTACGCCAAGGATTTAGAGGAGCACGGCAAAAAAATCGAGGAACTGATGGAAAGGTTGCGTAAAGCCAATCTACAGTTGCAACCGGACAAATGTGAATTTCTCAGGCCAGAAGTTAATTACTTAGGGCATATAATCGGAAAGGACGGGTTAAGACCGGATCCCAATAAGTTGTCAGCGGTAAGGGAATTCCCAGTTCCCAAAACTGTTAAAAATATTCGGCAGTTTTTAGGCCTAACCGGTTACTACCGTAGGTTCATTAAAGATTTTGCGAAGATCGCGAAACCATTGACGCGACTTTTAGAAGATAAGGTCGATTTCGAATGGACCGAAGAAACACAAAAGGCTTTCGGATACTCAAGGATAAGCTCTGTGAAGCTCCCATCTTGCAGTATCCAGACTTTGAAACACCGTTCATAATAACAACGGATGCTTCCGGCTACGCCTTAGGCGGAGTATTATCACAAGGTGAAATAGGGAAAGATAAACCGATCGCTTATACATCGTGCGTACTACGCGGGGCAGCCCTTTGGTACGACACATATGAAAAAGAGGCAATGGCAATTATTCACAGCGTTAAAGCGTTTAGGCCTTATATTTACGGTAGGAAATTCACGCTTGTGACCGATCATAAACCCCTGGTCTGGTTTAAAACAGCCAAAGACGCGAACGAACGCGTCCTGAAATGGCGACTTAAACTTTCGGAATACGACTACGACGTCGTGTACAAGCCAGGGAAATTAAATTCAAACGCCGACGCCTTATCGCGTAAACCAATTGAAAAATTCGAGGATGTCAAAGTCATCCCTCATTGCGAACAGGAGAACGATGAAAATCTATATAAAATAGTACAAGATGTACTTAGGAGATGAATTAGGAGAGAATAGTGTTAGCGAAAACGAAGGACCCATAAGATTTACAACCCAGGCAGAAATCCACGAAATTCCAAAAGTAGAAGAAATACATGTCGTCCCCCGCTTGCAAGCAACAAACGATGCAGCTCAGGTGTTAAAGGAAACGAAACAACAGGTCAAGGAAAACCTCGTTAACGGCGCATCGGGAAAGGTTGACGTACTTGCCTCTAAAGGGATAGACGTGCGCTCCAAGTCCCGGCGCCGTGCGCTCCGAAATCGTAGGGCCATAAACTACGAGGAAAGTAGCAGCGAGGAAACAGAAGCCGAGATAACAAGGTCCGCGCGTGTTAGGCGACCCCGAAAGGGCACTGACCCCGGATCAGCTGAGAGGCCTAACCTGCGCAAAGCACCTCAAATTCCCAACTCCAAAAGCTCCACTGACCTAGATTCCGATTCCACCAATGCCTCAATATCCTCTGAAGACAAAGAAATCCCACTCCGGGAAGATAGAACCTCTGAATTTAAAATCGCAAATTGCGTAACAACCAAAGAATTATTTCACTTTCGAAACGATAATTTGGTATATTTTGTCGACTCAATTGGAAAACCTTGCGACTCTGGATCGCAAAAATTACTTGAAGTAAATAAACTTCCCCTCTGGAAGAATTTAACAGAAGGTCGTGCCTACAGTAAACAGGTTGGAAAAAAATATCACATTGCCCTAGTTATCAAAGGCGAGTATTCTGGTTCATTATCCTTCGTATCAGAAAATATTAAAGAAAGCGTAAGGGAATTAAAAGATCTTTGCGAAAATCTCAAGCTCCAATCAGTGAGTATTTGCCACAGTAACCACGTCGGGCGCCTAATATGGGCTGACGTCTTGAACATAATAAAAGAAACATTCAAGTCCAGTGAAACAAGAGTAATCATCTGCTTAGGGACACTACGCTACGTGCCAACTGAAAAACGAGATTCCATTTTCTACGAGATGCACAAGTCCCCTATAGGAGGACTCAAAGGCGTCTCCAAGACATATAACAGAATTAAAAGAGAGTATTTTTGGGAAGACTTGAAATCGGACATTTAGGGAAGAATTCAACAATGCTTAGATTGCGAATTAAGGAAACTGGTTAGAGTCAAAACAAAACAGCCAATGATCATAACGGATACACCGGGCAAGGTTTTTGAAAAAATATCGATGGACATAGTAGGTCCAATGCAACGTACGTTCGATCAGAACGAATACATTCTGACTATCCAAGACAACCTTTCAAAATTTTGTGTCGCTATTCCACGCCCAAATGCACTAGCGACAACGGTCGCCGATGCATTTATAAAGAAATTTATATGCGTCTTTGGTGCACCCAAGGCGCTATTAACAGATCAAGGAAGTAATTTTTTAAGTGGCCTCATGAAACGAATCGCTAAACCATTTCGAATCAAGCGATGTCGGACAACGGCATTTCACCCTCAATCTAACGGATCCCTTGAGAGATCTCATCATGTATTGGCTGAATTTTTGAAACAATATGCAGATAAGGATAATGAATGGGATCAATGGCTAGAATTAGCGACTCTTTCATATAATACCAGCGTTCATGAGAGTACAAAGTATACTCCATATGAAGTAGCTTTTGGCAAACTAGAGAGAGTTCCATCAAGCGAACCGCTTAGAGAATCCGATCAGTTGCCCACTTATCGCAGGTATTTGATCGAATTAATTACGAGAATAAATGGAATCAGAAACCTCGCCTATGAAAACCTAGTCTCGTCCAAACATCGTTCGAAGAAATATTATCATAAAAATGCTAATCCAAAGAGTTTTAAGGTTGGAGATTTTGTCTATCTCCAAAAGGGTCCCAAACCAGGTAAACTTGGAGACCATTATACTGGACCACATAAGGTGCTAGAAAAACTGGACAAGGGTAACGTGAAAATCCAATATTACAACAAAGCACGCATTGTTCACGAGAACAGGTTACGCTATTCGCATATTAACATAGAAACCAAGTCCAAAAGGAAATCCAAGCCGAAAAAGGTTAACGACTCTGACTTCTAATTTTATTAATCGCACTAATCTCATCATTACGTTATTTACAGATGATCATAATCCATTTAATATGGATCCTATATTTTACCAATCCTATCAGTGGTATGGTTGTATACGATTGTGGATCGAGCGTATCAAATATAACCACACTATCGCTGTTGGATGTTGAACCTTGCGAGAAACTCGCGCCCGAAACAATTACGGCAAATCAATACATCTAACTACTACAACTGAACGACTACTCGGAAACAATAGTGAAACAATGTAAAGTCGAAATTTTCAGGTCGATATACTATTGTGGAATGTCATCGCATGTGTCCATCGTCAGCAATGGACAAATAGAGTATCTTGAAACGACTAGTAGAGACGCATGCGACGATATGCATAAATACGGAACCACACGGGTCAGTTATGCCATAATTAGCGGGTTAAAAGATAATCAAACAACCACGAGTAGTATTACCCTCGCCGGCCATGTTAAAGATAACGGAGAGTGCCATGGCGCTTCATAGTCAGACCCGTATGGTACCTGGGACAATGTCATAGTCCAAGGAATTATAAAAATATCATTAAGAAGCTACACCGCGCAAATCATTTTAAATTCAAACCAAACCCATCTACGATCAGGAACAATATGTCCCTTGCTCTCAGGCTCATGTGTCGACCCTGATGGGGGATATACCTTTTGGGAACCGAGACCTCGAGGAAATTGCGGTCTCGACAAGTACGGCATCCTTTACGAAGGTCTGTCGGTAAAGATTAGCGAAGTCAAATCCGAAAACCCGAATACAGTCTACTCCGTAACATCCGGCGATATTACATTTGCGCTAGCCGCCAAAGAAACTGACCAGATTTGCGGTTATAGCATCCTCAGCACAGAGCACTCTAAATTGTTTATATTTGAAACTACCCGTAGTATCTCTTTTACGATCCGAGGAAAGTTCCCGGTCGCGAACCTTGACATATTTGCCTACGTTAACTCTAAGTTTATATATGTAGAACGGCACGTACGCCAACAAATGAAATCATTGTATCATAATATGCTCGAGCAACAATGCGATAGAGAACGCCAAATATTACGAAATAGCTTAACCTTAGCCACACAAGCGCTAGACGAATTTGCATATAACTTAATGAAGGGACCTGGCTACATGGCAGTCCTAGCTGGCGAAGTAGTACACGTAATTAAATGTATACCTATAGAGGTAAATTTAATCAGGTTGAAAGAATGTTATAATCAACTACCTGTGACTCGTGGGAACGACACATATTTCCTAACCCCCAGAACTCCCATTTTATTAAGAAAGGGGACCCAAACCACATGCAATACCCTCCTTCCTCCATACTACCACTTCGGGGACACGTGGTACAAGTACATGCCCATACCGGTAGAAGCTGTGCCACCTGCGAGCATGAAACCCATGACGAAGGCTACCTGGAAATATACTAACCCGTCTTCGCTGGTATCAAGTGGAATCTACTCGAAGGAAGACATTGAGAGCCTCCGGGAACGCATAATGTTCCCGGTGAAAAAGCCCGCTGTCCTGAATCACATGGCGCGGAGAACCAGTGGACGAGACACCGCAAATCAAGGGATACAGTTGCTCAATCTTCTGGACAATCACAGTATGCAACATCTCGCGGAATCTATCTGGAATCGTACATGGGGGAAATTCATCGAATTCGAAACGGCAAGCGCTGGTGTCATCGGCATATTGCTGATCGCGCGAGAAATTAAACTCCTCGTGGACACGGTAATCCATGCCTACAGCCTGCATACCGTATACGGATGGTCGATATACCTCATCGGCGCAGTTTGGGACTCAGTCTCTAACCTTCTCATGCACCTGAGCAAACGACCCAAGGACGAAACAACCGACGTGGAAATGGGCCTCTTGGCTAGCAAGCCCGCTACAAAGTTACCGGCAGAGTCAGAGGACCCTACAGACAACCGCACTTTCCAGGCTACGGCACGCGACTTGTACCCGAATCTTTCAAATCCCCAGCAACCTAATCACACCACCAAGGTAGTCCCTTTCCCTTGAAACGAATCTCCCACAAGAAACGACATTTTTCTTTTGACGGGCAACGATTTGGCCCACGGTTAATCAGTGATCCTCCAGTAATTTGTAATTTACATTCTTTAAATCTAATTAAAAAGGGAAGTAGAATATATGAATATATAATATTTAAAAAAAAGGAAAAAAATATAATACTTTAATTAAAAATATAAATAAATAAATAAAAATATATATAAATAAATAAATGATAAGGGAGAGAAGATATATATACGCGGATACACGAAGGAGCGAAAGCGTCACTCCTCGATCAGAGCCCGCACGTTTCCTAACGATAGGCAACACCTGGCATGTTCATCAGCAGCAAAAACCAGAAGGCGAGGCCCAACGATGAATACGAAGCGGAATCGAAAAATAACGAAGACCACCAGCAGAAATAACAAATCGCAGGACCATCGGTGAACGATCGGCGACTGAATATAGGGCGCAACATGCAGAGAGAGAGAGAGAGAGAGAGAGAGAGAGAGAGAGAGAGAGAGAGAGAGACAGGAAGACATCAAGTTGTATTATTTATTTCCAAATTCAGCTGAGAATTGCGGACACAGCCTTGGTTCATCGTAAAGGTGAACGCGTCATACAGAGAGCGACACCGGTCAGCAGGAGTCCAAGCTACAGGCCGCATAAACGCCTTCCGGGGTTGACCAGGCTGGGTGATCCCAGTCGTTTTCGGGATGTTCCCGGCCCCACCGGGCTTCAATGAAGGACGACTGGAATACAAATAAATCCATTTAAAACTTCTTGGAGATGCCAAACAGTCAACCATCCCCGTCGTCGAACTACTCACCGCAGCGGGAACGAGACGGAAGATCTTCTTTGGAGCCGTTGTTAAATAACTTCTGCGTCGTTTGAAAAGAAAGGAAAATCAGAATACTCGTGTCCAGTCGCAACAAAAACGTTTCGTGTAATGCCCAAGCCACGCGGAAACACGCTTTTAAGGGCACGGTCCCCCATCAAAATAACCCCCACTCGAACTTCTACGATTGAGCGGGACGCGCAATTTTAAAGGGGGGAGGTGTCACGTCGTGACCAAATGCGTACAATGTATTTTTAAGCTTAATAGCACGATAGCGACATTCTCATTTTTCGACGGATTTAAATATTTTTCTTTAGAGTTAGGCCTACCACGGCGGAAATGTAGCCTATCCATAATAATATAACTAAGCGTTTCTCGTACCTTCCCACGCGAAAGCGTAGCGGTCTTAACGATATCGAGAACAAATATACAAGCGGGAAAATTTCGAACAGTCTCGTTGTAATCCGAACAGAGTCCGAGTACATCGCAGAGTGTCCTTAAGACCAAAAATACAAAAAGGAAACCTTCGGGTTACAAGGATGACGAACACGTGAAGCGACACGCAAGAAATCCGTAATGATATTCGTAAAGACGTAAATATATAACGACGCAACGGTGCCGAATGCTAACGACCATCTAAGAGCGGAAAAATGTCTAAATCCTTAAGATATACACTCGCTAGGAGAAAATCCTCCGACCCAGGAAGTTGACCCGGTCATAAAACGGCGCTGATATATCCCATGCGGGCTCGCGGGCCTCGGTCAACAAGCCCTATCTCGAGCGTGCGTTCTTGGCGCCGACAAGGCCCCTTTTTCATCTGTATTTTTCCGCGCCCCAGATAAAGAACCGCAGCTCCAATTCCCGGAAATAGAGCGACGGTTGTGGCTATCGCAACCTACTCCTCGTTCCCACTCTCATTTCAACTTATACATATTTTACCCCAATCCAAAAGAATGCACCCCCAAATGCGCACTCTCCCAAGGGGCCATTCTCCCACTACCTCAGCATCCCAATTTTCCTACATCCTGGAAGAAGGAAATTATGAAGGCAGTCTCCCAACAACTTTCATCGGAATAAGTAGAACATCTGTCTCCTGACAGCAAACGCGAAATTTGAACTTCGAAATTGTTCCTCATAAAACCGCGAACTGTAAGAAATCATTTAACTGTCTACGTTGAATGTGTACGTGTGAAACTCGCATGTGTAAAAATTTGTATCAACGTGTATTTCAACATTGTGATGGAGCGTGCGCAACCGAGGGGTCCGACCTGTCTGCGGAGGCCCGAACTCAACCGCTGTAAACCGATTATCGTATCCACGGCGCATCATAAATGTAAGCGAACCCCTATGTATTTTCATGTTGACGGAATTAACTACATTGGTTAATTTCAATAAATCCCAAATTGTTAATTATTTGTATAGATCAATTCATTTCTTAATCGAGTCACTGCGTCACTCCCATCTTCGCATGCACCTTTCCCTTTTTCACCCTCATCCCGAGCTATTGCGCTAGGCGTAGGCTAAAAAGAGGGAACCGCGATAAAACATATGCCCACGTCCCCTCAGGACGTGACAGATGTTTGGACGAGACTAGATTTTTATAGGCAAGGTTTCTGATTCCGTCTATTCTCGTGATTAATTCGCTTAAATACCCGCGATAAGTGGATAGCTGATCCGATTCTCTAAGTGGTTCGCTTGATGGAACTCTCGCTAGTTTGCCAAAAACTACTTCATATGGAGTGTACTTTGTAATCTCGTGAACGCTGGTATTAGACGAAAGGGTCGCTAATTCTAGCCACTGATCCCATTCATTATCTTTATCTGTATATTCTTTCAAAAAATCGGCCAGTACGTGATGAGATCTCTCAAGGGATCCGTTAAACGGGAGATGAAATGATGTCGTTCGACATCACTTGACTCGAAATCGTTCAGCGATTCGTTTCATGAGGCCGCTTAAAAAGTTACTTCCTTGGTCTGTGAGCAGTGGGTGCACCAAAGACACATTTGAATATTTTTATGAATGCATCGGCGACCGTTGTTGCCTGTGCATTGGATAGTGGGATCGCGACACAAAATGTTGAAATATTATCTTGAATAGTGAGAATATACTCGTTTTTTTTGGATGTACGTTGCATTGGGCCTCTTATGTCCATCGATATTTTTTCGTAAACCGTGCCCGGAGTATCCATTATGATCATCTTTTATCTTGTTTTGACGATAACCAGTTTCTTTAATTGACATTCTAGGCATTGTTGAATGCATTGTTGAATGCTGGATATCCGATTTCAAATCTTCCCAAAAATACTCTCTTTTAATTCTGTTATATGTCTTGGAGATGTCCGTGTGTCCTCCGATTGGTGACTTATGCACCTCGTAGAAAATGGAATCTCGTTTTGCAATTGGCGCGTAGCGTAGTGTTCCTAAGCAGATTATCACTTTTGTTTCACTGGATTTTAATATTTCTTTCGGTATATTCACGACGTCGGCCAATATTAGATGCTCGACGTGGTTACCGTGGCACATACTTAGCGATCGGAGCTTGAGATTTTCGCAAAGATCTTTAATTCCTTTACATTTTCTTTAATGTTCTCTGATATGAAGAATAATAATCCAGAATACTCGCCATTGATGACTAGAGCGACATGATATTTTTTCCGACCTTATTACTGTAGGCTGGACCTACTGCCAAATCCTTCCAAAAGGGAAGTTTATTTGCTTCGAATAATTTTTGCGATCCAAAATCGCAAGGTTTTCCGGTTAAATCGACAAAATAGACCAAATTATCGTTTCGAAAGTCGAATAATTATTTGCTCGTTATGCAATTCGCGATTTTGAATTCCGAAGTTTTGTCTTCCTGGAGTGGAAGTTCTTCGTCCACAGAGAATATTGAGTCGACTACATCGGTTGTCTCAGAATCTAGGTCAGTGGAACCTTTGGGATTAGGAATCTGAGGTGCTTTGCGCAGGTCAGGTCTCACAGCTAATTTTGGGTCAGTGCCCTTTCTTGGTCGCCTAATACGTGCAAGTCTTATAACCTCGACTTCTGATTCATCGCCACTACTTTCCTTGTAGTTTATGACCTTACGGTTTCAGCGAGTAAGGTGCCGGAGTTCGAAACGCACATCTGTCCATTTTGGTGAGTGTGAATCGGCTCTTGCCGGTGCATCGTCGCCAAGTGCTTCTTTTGCCTGCAGTTCTGTTTTTCTTTGGTTCGGAGGGGTGTCGTTTTTTGTTTGCCAGCGGGTGACGACGTTTATCTTTTCTGTTTTTGGAACTTCATGAATTTCTGCCTGGGTCCTAAAACGCGTAGGGGCTTCGTTTTGGCTAACACTCTTCTCGGCTAATTCGGGGAGTATGTCTTGTGCTTTCTCATCTAGGTTTCCATCGTTCTTTTGTTCGCAATAAGGGATGGCTTTGACGTCCTCGAGTTTTTCAATGGGGTTACGCGATAAGGCCTCGCGTTTGGATTTAATGTCCCTGGCTTGTACACGACGTCGTAGTCGTATTCCGAGAGTTTAAGTTGCCATTTAATAACGCATGCATTTGCATCTTTCGCTGTTTTAAACCAAACCAGGAATTTGTGATCAGTCACGAGCGTGAACTTCCTACCATGTAGGATCTAAAGGTTTTTACGCTGTGAATAATTGCAATTGCCTCTTTTTCGTACGTGTCGTACCGGAGGGCTGCCCCGCGCCCTTATATGTTATTGGTTTTTCTTTCCCGATTCCGCCTTCTGATAAGACTTCGCCTAAGGCCTAGCCGGAAGCGAGAGTTGTGATATAAACGGATTTTCAAAATCAGGGTATTGTAGAATAGGAGCTTCGCAAAGTTTATTTTCAAGAATATCGAAAGCTCTTTGCATTTTGTCCGTCCATTCGAAATCGGTTTTGTCTTCTAGAAGGCGAGTTAGTAGTTTCGCGATTTTTTAGAAATCTTTAATGAACCTACCGTAATATCCCGTTAAGCCTAGAAATTGCCAAATATTGTTAACGTTTTTAGGAACTGGAAATTTTTTGAATGTCGAAAGTTTGTTAGGAACTGGTCTCAGTCCGTCTTTACCTTATATTACCTTAATTATATGCCCGAGGTAATTGACTTCCAATCTGAGAAATTCGCATTTATCCGGTTGCAACTGGAGATTGGCTTCACGCAACCTTTCAATCATTTCACCGATTTCCCCGCCCCTAAATCCTTGGCGTAAATGACGATGTCGTCGAGATAAACGAAGAGGGACACTCCTTGGAGTCTACTCAACACGCCGTCCATCAAGCGCTGGAAAGTCGCCGGGGCATTTTTAAGCCCAAAAGTAATTCTCGAAAATTCATAGTGCCCGTACGGTGTAGAGAAAGCGGTTTTTTGGCTTATCATCGGAGTTCATTTCTTTCTGATGAAACCCGGATGCTAAATCGAGTACAGAGAAATAATTAGCGTTGCCTAATTGACCCAGAATGTCTGTGATGTTAGGCAACGGATAAGAATCACCGATTGTCTTTTCGTTAACGGCTCGAAAGTCTATCACTATTCTCCGGCACTTATTGCCATTGGAGTCGGGTTTCTCTGCCACTATCTAAACAGGACTATTGTTTGGGTATTGCGAATGACTTATAATCCGCCAGTCCCGTAGCTCGTCTACCTGATGCTGGACTTAGCCCTTAAGGGCCTGAGGAAACCCGGTTGCTTTGTATTGATCGGGAGGTCATCGACCGTCGGCATCTTGTGGCGCAGGATAGATGTGGACTCCAGAGGTTCGCCGTTTAAGGCCTGAGGCCACAGTAACGGGTGTAAAATCATGTGCGAATTTAAGAAAAAAATTTCGTAAGAAAAAGTCATTCACTCATAAAATTAATTACACATCTATTTAGTATGAATATCAAGCTGTTAGAAAAAAATATATATTTCTTTCGATATACAAAATGGCCGACTACTAATATATTCTTTTGTAATTTTTGTTAGGCGCTCCGTGGCGTGACATTTAGCATCCACAATTTTTTACCTAGAAAAAAAAACAAAAATTCTCATGAATCTACATCAGAATCCCAAGAGAAGTACGTACAGAATGTAAAAAAAATTGTTTCATTCAAAAGTTGTAGGTATTTAAACTTAAGAAATGAATTTTCAGTGAAAAATTTCATTATAACTGCTCATAAACTGCTCATACAATGAATTTTTTTCGATTAATCAGAAATTCCGTACGTACTTCTCTGCGAAATGCAATTAGGAACATAACTTTGAAATTTGTAGTAAATCGAGTGAAAATTGTTGGCTATTTGTCACGCCAATTGGAAAAAAGCTGTTTCGAGAAGCTTCAAGTGGTCGGCCATTTTGGACATGGAAAAAACATTCTAACTGCTTGATATTCATACTAAATATTAAATTAGTGTAATTAATTTTAGGAGTGAATCACTTTTTCATACGAAAAAAATTGTTAAATTTGCACACGATTTTATACCCGTTACTGTAGCCTAAGGCCTTAAGTGAAACCTATCTGAATATTTTTCGATGATTTTTTCTACATGATCTAGCTCATCTTTGACTAGATGGTCGAGTCGCAGGAGCCCTTTGGTTGTCTCCGTACGCTCTGAGAAATGGTAATTGCTCTTTTTGGGGCAATGCCAGGTTTTTGACTCGATATTTTTCGTCGATTTTTCAAAACTGGCCACTTTCGAGCTCTGAATATACGCGGATGTCTTGCAATCATCGTTTGAAATGGAAGAGTCACGAGGGATCGAACTGGAATTAAAGATTGTCATGCAATTTCGATTTTTTAAAACTCCTGCTAAATCTTCGATCGAGTCGAATTCTTGGAGTTTTACGACTGGTATCATCAGTCGTATAGCATCATTCGAGGTATTGTAAACCTTCATCAAATGAGCCTTCCCGCGGATGTTTGTTACCAGACAGTCGCCGGCATATGCACCTTCGCGGATTTTTAAAGGCGAAAGATAACCCTCCTTTATCCTGCTGTCCTCCACTTTTACGTGAAAGGAAGTTTCTGAACGCGCGGGGATTTCTATCGTCTTGTCGGTTTCGCCTGATTTTTCGAAAGGCCAAGATCTTGTTCTGTATTCAAAATGTTCTGTTTCATAATTAATGTTTGCTTCTGTTTCAAAAAACAAATTCAACCCTAATAATCCAAGGTGGGGGAGCGGTACCGAATCTAGAATTATGTAAAGTAGGGCATCGAACTCGAATACTTAAAGCTCTGATATGCCTTTTAATTTTATGACATCCGATTCATCGATACCGACCATATTTTTTGTTTTTTTTTCTTTCTTTATTAAATTAGGAATAGCTCCAGTGTCTAATAACATTACTGTACGACCGTTTTTCGGTAGTGCTCCGATACATACCGAGGGTAGTTTATTGAAGTTTGCCGCGTTTATTGTGTAGGTCGGGTATCGTTGTTTCAAGCCTCTTCCAGAGCCAGGTTTGCTGGGCGCGTGGGGATCGGGGTATCGCTCGGCGTATCCGTCCGAGGGGTGTTCTTCCCGTTTCCCGGCTGATTCTGCGGCTTATTATATTCAAGTACGCGGCAGTTTTCTAATGTGTGGCCTATCTTTTTGCAATATCGACATGTAGGTGTATTATGTGCGGCGAATTCTTCAGAATTCCAAAGCATCTGTTTGCAGTGTGCCCGCGATTATGGCAGTAATGGCACAGAGGAACAGATGAGGGGCGAGGACGATCACTCAAAAAATTATGTGGCTCTTTGCGCGAGGTACACTCGCTAGCCGAGTGCCCTGGTTTTCTACACAATCGGCAAGTAATTGTGTAGGATTTTTGATTGTGAAAACATTAATCCGCGGTATGCCCTATTTTATTACAAATTTGGCACATGTCAGACCCCTGATCGTTAGCAGATTTTCGAAATTCATTAGCGTTGTGGCCCTGGATTTTACAAATTCGGCAAGTGACCGTCGCGAATCGGCAAGCTTCGGTCGCGTGATTATCCTTCTTGCAAATATTGCATATCTTCACAGGCCTAGTCTGGACACCCCTTTCTGGTTTGGTGAGGCACAATTCTAACTCCCTTCGAGCTTTGAGACAGCATTCAAGTTTACCTGCGTGATCAATGGCGGTGGGCATGTCTACACACTGTGGGAGACGATGTTCGATTTTCTCTTTTAGCCCGCGTTTAAATTTGTTAGAAAATATTCATCCATTTGTCTCCTAAATGATTGGTCCTCTTCCCTATTGTTGGCTAATTTTTTTTCTTTCAATATTTCTCTTGCCTTTTTCCTAATTCTTGTGGCGAATTCCATGACGCTAACGCCGCTCGCTTGATAGATGTTGCTGAACTCTCCCAATAGCTGAATCTCGGATATGTTCGGCGCGTATATTTTTTTCAGAAAATCTACGAGTTCTTTTACTGTCTCGAATTTTATTCTATGTATACTGTCGCTGGCTTGATTGTCCAATTTGTTCCTCATTAATTGCACTAACTAGTTCTCGGATTCGGCTGGAAGCATCTCTTTTGCATCTTCACAACTGGTCGTAAATTCGAAGAAGGGGACATTTTTCCCGTCAAATTCTGGAATGACGCTAACGGCTTCATTCAAAGAGATTAATTGATTCGTTCCTAACGCCATATTGTTCAAGTTGTCTGGATTTCCCTTAGGTGGTAATGATAATGTTTTGATGGATCTTTTAGAAGCTTCGAGACCAGGTAATAAATTAGCGTTTGATCCCATCAAAGCATACCCTGTGCTACGGAATTGACCTGGTTCGTTTGTTTCTGGATGCTGTAAATCCTCAGTAATGTTTAAATCTAACGACCCGCATGTTGATTCTTTATCCATTAAGGCATTTTGCAAAGGCACATACCCTTTTTACAGATTCCGCACGAGCCCCAAAAATGATATGTCACGTCGTGAAGGGAGATGTCCATATTTTAATCGCGATTCCCTCCTTTTGGTCTACGCCTAGCGCAATAGCACGGGATGAGGGTGTGAGAACGGAGAGTAGTAGAAGGGCTCGGCCGATTCTAACGCAAGGGGCGGCATCTCCGGGGGGGGGGGGGCTGCAGCGCGGGGAAGCTAATTGCCTAGTGAAGGGGGTAGCCGACCGCGATTATGTGACGTCACGGACGGGGATGCCAGGG
Organism: Ophion obscuratus; assembly: GCA_964007375.1. Taxonomy (NCBI): domain Eukaryota; kingdom Metazoa; phylum Arthropoda; class Insecta; order Hymenoptera; family Ichneumonidae; genus Ophion; species Ophion obscuratus. The sequence goes on along the minus strand of OZ023312.1, from coordinate 69,121,614 downwards.
GTCTTTGACGTATCATGGTGGGGGAGGGAGAGAGGGTATATCGTGGAAGAGGAGATATTGAAAAGAATTCTATGAGTTGAAAAAAGATGGAATAATCCTTCATTAATAATATAAAAATTTCACAAGAATAGTGTGTGCGCGTGTGCGTGTGCGTGTGCGTGTGTGTGTGTGTGTGTGTGTGTGCGTGTGTGTGTGTGGGTTGCATGCAGCCCGTTGCAACGGGTTGCATGCACCCCGTGTGTTGGACTCGCGCACTTGCTATACCAACTACAACCCTGAACCTCTTTCTCACTGACGTATTCTACTCTCGCGGAACCGCCGCCAAGCATTACTTCGCGAGAGTGATCACAGCCACAGCTCTTCCTCCAATGGTTCCGACTGGCTTTCTTCCTCTTTTTTCAAGCATCAGCGGCTATCGTCGCTGTCTCGTTTCTTCTCTGCTTTTCTTCTTGGCGCAGTTTCTTCAGCACCGTCGTAGCGAAACTACTAACCGCTGCCCAGTTCTCTTCTGTTTTCATCATGAGTCCCACCAAGGTCTCTGGAGTTGGTGCTTCCACTAGTACCTCCTCCAGTTCCTCTCTTTTTTCTTGGTATCGTGGGCACTGGAAGAATGCGTGTTCAGCATCCTCTGGTACTCCACATCCACTTGGACACTCCGCAGCCTCATCGTGACCAAACCTATGCAGCTATGCTCTGAAGCAGCCGTGGCCTGTTAGCATCTGCGTCAGGTAGTAGTTGACCTCCCCATGTTTGTGGTTTAGCGAATCATCTATCTGGGGAATTAGACGGTACGTCCATCTCCCTTTCACGGATGCATCCCACTTCTGCTGCCAGCATTGTAGGCTGCGTTTCCCGATTTCAGCTCTGTGCTCATCTTGAAGTCCTGACGGTGACCTCTGGTGGTATAGGGATCTTCTCTCTTCGGCCAGGACCTCTATAGGTAGAATTCCCGAGAGTTCGCACACTGCATCTTCCGATACTGTGCGGAACGCACAGGAAACCTTTAAGGCGCTGAGCCGGTAGACCGCTGCCGTCTTACGTCGGTACTTCTCGGTAGTCAATGCATTGCCCAAAATGGCAATACCATAGGTCAGGACCGAAGTGACCACTGATGCCAGTAGCTTCCTCCTCGCCTGCCTTGACCCGCCTATGTTTGGCATCAGTGGCGCTAACGTCGCTCTAACCTTTCCCGCCTTGCCAACGACGTACTCTACGTGCTCCTTGAAGCTGAATCGTACGTCGATCGTCAGACTCAGGTATTTTATACTGGGTTGTGATGTAATTGTGTGATGTCCCACAGTCAGCTCTATCGTCTCCATCTTCTTCCTGCTGGTGATCAGCACAGCATATGTCTTGTGCTCAGCTAGTTTTAAGCCAGCTGTACCCATCCAGTGCTGGATCTGGGTGTATGTCTCTTCGAACATCCTGTTAGCTTCTTCAAGGTATTTCGCAACGATAACCACTGCGGCGTCATCGGCAAAGGCAACTATCTCTACTCCTTGTGGCGGTGTTAGTTTCAACAAGCCGTCGTACATTATGTTCCACAGAAGTGAACAGAGCACCGAGCCTTGAGGTATGCCCCCAGTGATTTTGTACTCTTGTGGTCCATCTTCTGTGTCATACTTCAGGAACCTATTGTCAAGGTAGGTTCCTATTTTCCTTTTAAGGTAGGATGGCACGTTCAGCTTATCCAGCGCAGAGCAGATGTTAATCCACCTGGCTGAATTAAAAGCGTTTTTCATATCGAGGGCGACCACGGCAGGCAGGCAATACTTCTTTTGTAACGTCGCGAGAAAAAGCGCTATCTATTTTTTTCCTCTCCTATTTTATTTAACTCCGGCGAAAACGCGGGCTTACCCGATTCCACATGGAAATCGTGGAAAACTACGAAAACCGATACACACGATAACGACATTCTCATTTTTCGACGGGTCCTTACATTTTCTTTAGAATTGGGCGTACCACAGCCGAAACGAAATATATCGATAAGAAGCGAGCGTCGCGCATAATTTCCCACGCGAGAGCACAGTCGGTCTTGACCATATCTACACGTAACCGTCAAACGCAGTTGATGATAAAATTCTTAGCCATAAGAACGTACAATACACGAAGACACACGAAAATATCGAAATCCTTACTCTACAAAAGTATACATTCTCTAAAATAAAATCCTTCATGCCGAAAAGTTGACTCGGCAATAAAACTACGTTGGTATTCCCCATGCGCTCTCGAACCTGGGTCAACAATGCCTATCTTGAGGCAAGCGCGGCGACGCGACGAAGGCCTTTTTCCTTCCTATATTCTTCCATCGCTTCAGATAACGAGATGCGGACTAGTTTCCGAGAATCAAGATAGAGATCACACACATTATAGTCTACACCCAATCATAGTTCCCAAAAATATTTCCCCTTCCAACTCGACCAATCATATGCACTAGTAAATTTCCTACATCCTTTCAACCAATCAAAAAATTAACGCATGACGAAAATGCACTTTTCGAGAAACTTCTTCTCCCACCATCCCAGCATCCAAAATATCCTACAAGGTAGAATAGAAAAATCTTGGAGTCAGTGTTCCATCACTCGTTGAGAAAAAGTCTCCCTTCAGTCTCTATCACGTACGAACAAAAATCAAGCAACAACGTTCACCGGAACAATTACAAAATCTGTCTCCATAAAGCGAACGCGAACTTCAACTTCCAAATTATACTTTATAATAACGCGAACTACAAGAATTTTATTAAGTATCTACGTTGAATGTGTACATCGTATTGTTTTGCGTAAATCGTAATTTAATTCCAACCTCGACTCGTGATAAATACCCACGTGTTAAAAATTTGGCGTCGACGTGAACCCATCATTGTTACCAAGCGTGCGCAACCGAGGGGTCTGACCTACCTGCGTACCTACCTTCCGTCTCTGCGTTTTGGTTGTCGGTTTCCATTTTACTGTCGTCCAAGGCCTCGCCAAACACGTCTATGTCGAACATGTTAGTTTTCCAGCCGAGGACCTTGGAACCAACTAACGTCCGTCACTTGCACTGCTGCCTCGACACTTCCCATGTGATGGCGCGATGGTCACTATGTGTATAGATTCCCCATACCTGCCAGCATGTACCGCTGTTAGCGAGTCCGCCACTGACGAAGGTGAGGTCTATCACCGAGGAGGCCTTTCCCTTGCAGTACGTTGGTACCTTGCCATCGTTGAGCAGAACTAGGTTCAGTACGGACAGTGCTTCCAAGAGTGCCTGACCTTTTTTGCCCGTCTTTTTACTGCCCCAGTCCAGTGCCCAGGCATTGAAGTCGCCCGTAATCGCATGTGGACTCCGATCCGTGGCGTCTTTTACCAGCCAGTCCAGACTTTCTTCAAAGTTCTCCAGTGTCATGCTCGGTAGCATGTAGCAGCTCAAGATGCAAGCGCCGTTTATTTTTGCCCTAATAAAGCCGTCTTCCAGTCTCTTTGAGATGTCCTGGAATGAGTACTCGCCGCAGGCCCAGATAGCGGCTTTGCCCGCTTTATCCGCTACTCAGGAATGGTGGTCGAGGTTTCTGTATGGCTCCGAGATGATCGCCATTTCAGCCTTGTGCTTCCGCACAGTCTGCATGAGCAGATCCTGTGCCGCTTCACAATGATTAAGATTCACTTGCAGTACTCTCATTCTTGCTTACGGATGAGGGTCAGGTAGGCCTTCTTATATGCTGGGCATTTGAAGCTTCCTGCCGCATGCTTGCAAGCATTATCATCCTCTTTGCTGCTACACAGAGCACAGCGGGGATCTGCAGCGCACTTTTCGGCCTTGTGACCTCGCCGCCGCATTTGATGCAGCACTTCGATCTGTCCACCGTGTTTTTGCAACGGCTAGACAGATGCCCACAGTGCCAGCACTTGAAGCACTTACTTGGGTTCACTATCTCTCGGATTCGACAGACTACCCAGCCAACTCGAACTTTCCCGATATTGGCAGCCTTTTTTGCGACCGAGGCAGATAATGTCACCGTCGCTGTTAGGGTGCCACTGTACGCTTTCCGGGTAGATTTGACAGCTTCAGTTTCCATCACGGCGTTCTCGCCTAGAACGTTCTGGGGGGCTTCATAGATCTCCTGCTTCGTCGTATCTTCGGCCAGGTCTTTGATTTCGATTGTAGTGAGCTGCACCCTGCTTTTTATTGCCGCTTTTTCACTGAGGGCCGTCTCGATAGCCGTAGAACACTCGGCGGTTTTGTCTTGACTTGCTTCGTCGAAGACGAGGATGATGTCACCCCCCATCGTTCGACGTATTTTCGAGACTCTGTATCCCACCTCCTTCAATTTTTCGTCCTTCTTCATCTTAGATAGGATCTCAGCATAGCTGAGGTATCCTTTCCGCTTAATGATCAGTGCATTAGGGAGTGCAGGCTCCTTGCGCTGCTTCCTTCGCGGTTTCCGTTGCACTTGCTTCCAGTCAGCACTGGCAGCTTTCTTGGTCAAGTTCCCGTTGTTTTTGGGAGGTTCTGGTGGTGGCTCCTCTCGTATTTTCTTCTTCCTCTTGGGCTTGCGGACTCCTGTCGGAGGCGGAGTGCACTTCTTCTCTGCGTTTTCCGGGCGTTGTCCAGTTTATGGCGTGGTCACCACATAGGCGAAGGTTTTCGGTGTCGTCTGTGTCGAGGTAGCGTTCGTTGGTGCCGATGCTATGCCCACCACCGTTTTGTCTGCTTCTTCCTCCAACCTGAGCACCCGTTTGTACGAAGTGCTCATGGAGCTGGCGAGCTTTCGGATTTCATCGTGGACGTTCGACTTGCCCTTGATGAAATCCAGGAGGCTAGTGATTTGGCTACCTAGCATGTCGAGCATCTCTGTAGAGCTTCTCTCCACTTATCTTCCTTTCTTTCACTTGGAACATTGTGCGCCATGGAGGCCAAGTGGTCCACCTTCATGGTACTGCGGTTGTTTGGTGACCACGCCCGGGAGCCCGCTTGCTCACTCCCTGGAGGCGCCGGTACTGGGATTCCGTGCCCCTGCATCCTAATCCGTACATCTTTCATTGAACTTGC